>CM070509.1:42172992-42676705 GCA_036346375.1 Guadua angustifolia | reverse complement strand
AACTAGAGAAAAGGAAGAGAATGCATGTATGCGTTGTATGTGTGGGTGAGCAAATCAAAGAGTAAATGCATGGCTGCATGCATATAACTAGAAGGGGTAACCGAATCAAGGAAATCGAGAAGATCAAACATAAAAGGATTTTGTTTCGATCGGAGAAAAATGAAGTCCGTGGTCATTTTCTCTCGTAGCAATAGTATAAATGAGTCAGACCTAAACCGGTACGGCACGAAGCAGGCACGAAGCGTAAGTGGGCTGTGCCTGGGCTTGTCGAAGGCGAACCGGACTAGCCTGGTCCGGCACGGCGAGCACAATAGACCATCGCAGCAAGATACGGTTTAGATCCGAAACATAATGGAAAGTTGTTGTCATATGAAGAAGATATCTTCGTCAAATCTTCGGTAAATGTGATTTTAAATTAACAGTTCCCGGTTATTATTATCCAAGCAAGCGAACAGCGGTCTCGCCTCGCGGAGTCACGAGCGAGCACACGGCGAATTCTACAGCGCGCGCGGGCGGCTCTCGGAATAAACGCGGCACCCGGTACGTGCCGGCAACGCGCCGGCGTAGCGGGCTAGCGGCGCGGCGTCCTCGCGACAGCACGCGGCCCGCCACGGCGTGCCGCGCGGGTGCCGACCCATCAATTTTGCGCGGCTGGCACCGCACCGCACGCGCGACTATGGCCACCCATGTGTGCCGCGGCATGGCCACGGTCCCGTCCAGTCGCGCGGCAGCGCGCAGCACACCTTTCGTAAAAGCGTGCGCGCGGCAATGCTGCGATTGTGAGGCGCGGGGCAGCGGCCGCGGCAGCATCTACCGGATCTCATGTCTTGTCCGCCTCCGCCCGCCACCAACTCCAGCGTCCCATCCTTGCTGCCTGCTGCTGCTGCCCTTCTTTTCCCTTTCTTTTTTTCTTTTTGGTGCAGCGCGGGGTACGGCATCCGCTTTTGGGAATTGGGATTTGGGAGCAACGCCACCACCTCTATAAATGCCTTGGCCTTGACGGACTTAAAACAAAGCTACCTCCTCCGTTCCAAACACATGATGGAAGTGGAACCGAAAACACTTGCCACAGTCAGTGATCTGTTCACGAGTAACAAGACAGTTCGGGCTTTTAGTTGAACAATGTACTAGTAAACTATCAACGAGGTGCTCGAGTCTTGAAGCGGAAAAATGTTGCATTTTACTTGTACCTCTCCGCACATGCTCTGCCAAGTCAAAGCCGAGATCTATCCCCTGCACATTGCAACTGTGTACAGCCCTTCCTTTCCATGAGCGGCACTGCTCAATGGAGACCACATTGCGTATCTGCTGCCCGCTGCCGCTGCCGCTGGTGCTACAGATGCAGCGGAGACGGCAGCCGGCAGTGCATGCACTCCATGCCCTGCCGAGCATTTGTTGCGTGCTGCGTGCAACATTGGCGTAGCGCTCCTGTTGTTATTAATGGCTTTGTTGCCCTGTTGCCCATATAAACCATTGACTCCCCTGTGCTGGCCTGCTCAGATCTGTGCCCATGCAACCATGCACGCATGATCTTTCTAGGATACACTGTACAGTGCGCACTTGAGACTGACCCTATCGACCTATCCAGCAAGTTTGCACTCTGTCCCCCCGAGGCCCACGCGTAGCAGCGTCTTCAGTCTTTGGACCATCGCAGAGGCAGCTGAGGGTTGTAGTAACGCTGCCGGCATCGGCATTGAGTACATCATACTACAACTCTAGTGTAACTGAAGGATCGATGAAACGAAATACAAAGTGAAAGAAAAAAAAAACTTGCAGAAAGTGAAAGCAATCAGGCGTAGCAGTAGCATTTTCTTTAGCAAGGATAGAAGGGCAAATTGTCAGAAAGGCAGGCTAGGAATTTACACTCCCTGCAGACTACTTCTGAGATTTGTCACAGGTCTCGTGGAAAAAGGGATACAATGGCTTTAAAACCGTGATTAAAACCAAGTTCAGTTGCTTAGTGCAAGATATGCGTCATATGCCCCAAAGCCTACATTCGTGCAGGTTAACTACAACTACTAGCTAGCAATGTACTGCTACTCCTTGTGCACATATAGTGAAACCTGTCCGGCTGCTCCTTGGCTCTTCACTATTGACGGCACCTTATGGACAGTGAAAGCGTTGGTTCATCAGTAAACATCGTATGTAGTATGCAGTTGAATTGTTAAAAGCTACTCTCACAACTCCAACATTGTACCTGTCCCCCATCTTGTAGTGTTGCGCGAGCAAAGCATCACACGCATATCACGAAGAAGAATCGGAGACGTACTGTAGCCGTCGCTCCGTGAGTTAGTGGTGTCAAACTCCAATTCCCATCGCCCATCTCCATGTTTCTCAGCACACTTTTGCCGGCGTCAATCTATCATCAAATCGACAAAAAAAAGAGCCCCAATCCACAGGCACGGACGACGGATCGGACGTTTGTCATTAGATGGCCGACCACCTTGCAGTTGCAAGCTGCTTGCATGCATGTCTCTCGCCAGCGATAACGGGGTCACGAGATCCTTGAAAAACAAACCGACGGGCGAGTGATACCGTCCGAGCCAAAATGACCGAGGAGAGCTCATGGGCCACGGGGAAAAACCGTCCCTCTAGCTGGGTCGCGCGCTCGCACGAGCACGCTGCGTGGTACGTACGCACGCACAGGGGCAGGGCAGCAGCCGCGACAGTCCAAAAGGCCAGACAAGATAACAGCAGGACGGGGGTAAGAGGACACGCCCTATCGCTGCTGCTGCTGCTGCGCGCTGCTGCGTTTCTACCCGTCTCCATCCACCCCAAGGCCACAAACAGCAGCACCAGCACCACTGGGCGCGAGCGCGAGCGAGTGCTGTCACAGCAACTAAAAGCAAAAGCATAAAGCGGCAGGAGGAGGATGACTAGAGGAGGGGAGGCCCATACGCGAGCGGCCGAGCTAGCGAGCAGAGATACACGGCACAGGCGTTGCATGCATTAGACCCCTGCGCAGCCGCTGAATATTCCCTGCACCAACCATTAACAGCCATAGTTTGGAGGAGGCAAAGACAAAGAACCACTAGCCGCAGAGCACTAGCGTTGCCATCCCTCACTGTTTGCCTGCCTAGTCCGAGTCTAGCCTAGCTAGCCTGGTCTGTTCTATGCAGCGCGCGCGCACAGCACAAGCGAGAAGGATCCGTGCAGTTTAAATGCATCCAGGACCGTGAGCATCTAAGCGAGTACATCGGTGCAGCAGATGGATTGCGTTGCACGCATTGCATAGATGTATCGATCGTTAGGCTTCAGAACGGCTCTGACGCCTTGCTGTGGATACAACCCTCAAGCGTAAATTAGCTCTTCGGTTCTAAATTACTGATAAGCATCAAGAGAGCAATTAAACACACTGGCATTCAGAGGAATGCCTAATGCTTCCATGCTTTACCAAGTGAAAGAAAACTAGTATATTCGTAAATTCCACGCTCTTGTCCCAAATCTGCAATGCTTCTTCATTTAGTTGGTTCTAAATCTGCAGTTTCAACTACTCCAGTCATATCTGTACATTAATTTTCTTCTTGTTTTCTTTATAAAACTCACGCATTTGTCCCAAAGTGTAAAACCAAACACCAATAGCTTCTGCAGACGAAATTTGGGATGGGCTTGACGCAACGAAAGAGAGCATTGCAGATTGCAACCGGTGTACTTGCATCAAGTCATCAAGAGAGGAAGCTAGCATAAATACATAGGGGTATAATATAAGTTTCTAACAGTAGGGAACACAATATGCAAAAACAGAGAGATTATGCATTACAAAGTGTAACCGTACCGATGCATTCCAAGCTTGAGGCTACCTCCAGCACTGTTATTACGTTACTCAGAAGGCCATTGGGATCTCTAACATGGTAACGCTCAAGCCCCTAGGCAATAACAACCCACTTACAGACTCTCGAAATAGCAAAAAAGAAGACAATAAAGCGAAAAAGAAGAGAGACAAAACAAGAAAAATGATCTAGCCAGGAAGACTGATCAGTAGATCCTAATTGAGATACCTAGAGATATATATGTTTATATCTCGGACCATGAAGCCTCAATTCCCCACAACGCTCACACCATCTGCGTCTTCCTCCTCATGTTCAGCTCATGGAGCAAACACAGAGAGCTAGTCGGCAGTGGGAGCCAAACGCACGCTTTCTCCTATCTGTGCGGCCTTCCTTTCGGCTCCTCGCCTGTATCTCCACACATTGGCCAGGCATTACTTCTAGAGCTAGCACCGAACTCCATTTGGACAAGGAGAACAAGAAGGCAGTCTGTTCTTCCAAGGAGGGCGCTTAGTGGGAGGGCAAGGAGGAGTTGAACCAAGCAAGATACCGAGAGGAAAGGGTGGTGCTTATATACAAAGCCACTCACATGGCCACAGGGATAGAGAAGGAGAAAGTGTTTGGTTTAACAATGGTTATGGCCTTAGGGGGACACAGAGAATGGGAGGCATGTTTGTGGGGAATGCAAAATGCACTTACACGGCTTCCGAGGCATGTTGGGGCGATAAACAAAAGGGATAAGCTGAGTGGAGTGTTAATATATGGTCTGTTTATGTGCATCCTACTGGCCCATGAGGCATATGTACAGTTGTACACCTGTATTTTGGAGCAGGGAGAAATGGACCTTACATGCAGGAGGACGGGGAAAAAGGGTTCGAGTGGGCTTTCTGTTTGACTGCCTTGTCGAGCTGCCTCCTCTTTGCTTTTCAAATGCAAAAGGAAAATATACTTTTCTGTCCTTCTGCACTACCATGGGTGGGATATGCATGTTCAGAATGATTGATGAACGAGGAAACGAAATAATGGCAGCCAGAAAAGTCACTATGATTATCAAACTGGTCAAACAATTGAATCAGAATATATAAATTGTACTATTAAGAAGCAAGAGATATAGGTGCTTCTAAGTCATAAAGAATAAACATTGGCTTCTGGTCTTGTTGCAAAACTTCGCTAACGACTAACCAAATCTTCACTAGCAACGGTTTAGGGATGCAGTGCTAATGCAAAGTTGGCCGGTTTGGAGGTGAAAAGTAATGACGCATTTTTCAGAACATGCCTTTTCCTTTTTGACAAATTAAAAAGCTGAAAGCTACTCAAACAAAATAAACTGCAAATGTGAGGGTTGCTTCTGATTTACTTCTGTAAATTTTCTATATGTAACTTTGTGAATTGTGAATGTATCTATCCATCACTCATGTCTCACACCCTAACAAGATGGGGAAGGATGTCTCAGCATAACTAACTTGCCTAGCCAGCTGCATGCATGTAGCTAGCAATAAGTAATTCATGATGCACCTTTGTGCAGCTAGTGATCACTTAATTAAGGAGAGCTCATTGGCTTGTTAATACTCCTAGTAACTTTAGCTTGTCGGATTAGTGGAGATTAGGGTTTGTTAAAGCATATTTAGGTATACACTTAACAAAACTTTCCATGTGCATGTCACTTGTCAGTTCACTAGGGCATGGAAGCTTCACCCCCTTAATTACTTCTCTCCCCTTGCCTTTCTCCCTTTTCTACGGCTAGCATGCAAAGTAGAGGTAACATGCGTGTTAGCTTCTTACTAATGTTGGAGTAGTATTTTATAACCTTTGCTTTGTTAATGTTTTCCCAAAAAAGTGGCCTCCTGTTGGTATAGAATAGGATTCTCCCCATGATAGAAGAGAACCAGATGATTGTTTATAGATAGTTGATTGTTGGGGTGACCCCTACAATCCAGTCTTTTGGTCCTTGTAGACTTGTATTTGTGGTCTTATGGACATCTGATTCGGACCATTGAATCTAGCCTTCGCAATGGCCCTGGCCGCCGGATGTGGGGCGGTCCAGTGGACCAAGCCCATGGCATTGTACTTTCAGGGCCTAAGGACATAATCTGAGAGGATTAGAACATTTAGTAACTGATCACTATATATACAACTCTCCTTTTATTCATTTCCTATCTCCATCGAAGCCCCTATTATTACTGTTAGAGATAACTCAATATCTAATCTTTCTATGCTCGGAATCTCTAATTTTGGCTTGATGTTTAATAAGAATAAAATGAAGACAAATAATATTGTTGGGCTTATTGATTCTGATTATCCTGGTGATCTTGATAAAAGAAGGTCAATTTCTAAATATATCTTCTCTTGATGTACGTGGTTTTGCAGTCAGTTGGAAATCATCTTTACAGCTTCATTGTAACTCTTTCTACTACTAAAGCAGAGTATGTTTCTGCTACTGATGGTATAAAGGAAGCTATTGGATTGCAAGATCTGATTTCTGAACTTGGTATTTCACAGGACACCATTACTATATATTGTGATAGCTAGAGTGCTATTTATTTGATCAAGAATGATATGTATCATGTCAAGACCAAACACATTGATATCAAGTACCACTTTATTCATTATATTATTGTTGAAGGACAAGTTGCTATGGAAAATATACATACTGATGCTAATCCTGTTGACATGCTCACAAAGGTACTTTCAAATATCAAGTACAAGTATTGTTTGGACTTGATTGGTATTCATAGTGCTTATTTACCCTTAAGGGTTTTCTGGAGACAATTTTATTATGAATTTTGAGTCAGCGGGAGATTTGTTAGACATAACTCAATATTCAATCTTTCCATACTCAGACTCTTCATTTGGTTATTGTCGACGTTTGTTACCGACAATAATGAAAAGGGGGCTACGCGCTGGACCCAAACTCGATGGTAGCACAAGAACACCCGATGTATCTGTGTTTGGGCTCTCACGGCGGAGATAATACCCTAGTCCTGTGCTCTGGAATTATATGTGGCTAGCTAATAGCTGATGAGATGTTCTGTCCTCTTCCTCTCCTCCCCACCCCCTTTATATAGCGGAGGAGGGCATGTTACAAAGAAGAGTCCTAATCGGTTACAAGGTGGAGATTGTATCTCTTTCCTTATCCGTTAAATATGATAGCGGATAGGATTACAATTGTATCCTCCCTAAGGAGGTCGGTTTCCATCTTCCGGGTTTCCTTGTCTGCGCATGGCAACCGCCTCTTGGGCAATATCCATCTTCATGTACTCGGCTTGGCCTATCCTCCCGGTGGTCCTCACGACCGCCATGCAGATACAGGGTCCATATACTCCACAAGAGCCCCGAGTGCTTTTGCGATCGAGTTCGCCTTCTCGATCGCAGCGACCCAATGAGTCATGCTTCACGCCGAAGTGCTTCCGATTCTTGATGTAGTTTCGATCGGTTTTCCTTTCAAATAGAAAGTGCCCATTGTAGGCAAAGAGATCGCAAGGACTCAATAAAGCTCCACGCGTCGCATCCAAATTTAGTAGCTCTGAAATCATGTATATGCAGAACTTAGGCAATGTAAAAACAATTTACTCGGATGTGATGTCCGACTGGTTTATATATAATTTTAGATCTTTCTATTCCTTTTCCTTATTGATTTTGAATTCATCCGAGTGGTTTTGACTCTTTTTGTTTAAGCACTCGCCTCGACTAGTCTAGCCCCCGAGCGTCGGAGAGTCGCTCATGGCCCTCTTCCGTGCACGCATTTTGGGTGACTAAAGTTCGCCGCTCATGGGGTCGAGCTTCACAACTCGTAATCGGCCTTTTCGGATTCATTTGCAATCGTTAAGTAAAGGAAGAAAAATACAACTCAGAATAGATGTGCGATCGCAAGACACTATTAGGTAGCCTCGACTTCATCGCTTAGTTGAGAATCAACTAAGTAGCAAGTCAAGAGGAAAGTCGCAAACTAACAAAGATTTCTTAATGTAGGAAACAATAAACGATTTGAAAGAGTGTTGCGATGCATAACACTATTAGGTAGCTCTCGACTTCTCGCTTAGTTGAGGATCAACTAAGTAGCAAGTCGAGAAAGCCAATAATTTTATAATGACATAATTTGAGTAAACAAAGACTTAGCCGCTTATGCTCCATGTGTTGTTGATGATCGTCGCTCTTGCTCGTGGCGCAGCATAGGCTTGCGCCGAGCCGAAGGTGGCGCCGGGCGCAGCGAGGCTCGTGGCGTCAGCCGGTTGGCGCCGGCGCAGCGTGGCTTCGTGGTCGCGTGCAGTATGGCGCTAAATGGCGCAGCGTGGCTCGTGACCGTCGCGGTTGGCGCTTCGGGCATAGGCGTGGCTTATGGCCATGCCGGTTAGGCGCTTCGGCGCAGCGTAAACTCTGGCCGTGCGAAATTGGCGCCGGGCGCAGCGTGGCCGTGGCGTCGCCGAAGATTGGCGCTTCGAAGCGCATCGCGTAGGCTCTTGTTCGCGCCGGTTGGCGCCGGGCGCAGCGTGGCTCGTGGCCGTCTGCCGGTTGGCGCCGGATGCATCGCGAGGCTCTGGCCGTGCCGGTTGGCGCCGGGCGCATGCGTAGGCTCTGGTCGCGGCCGGTTGGCGCCGGGCGCAGCGTGGCTCGCGTCACCCGCCGATTGGCGCCGAAGCCGGCGCTAGCTTCGTGGCCGTCGCCGGTTGGCGCTTCGAAGCGCGGCGTGGCTCTTGGCCGTGCCGGTTGGCGCTTCGGGCGCAGCGTAGGCTCTTAGTCGCTGCCGGTTGGCGCTTCGAAGCGCCGGCGTGGGTTTGGTCGTGCCGGTTGGCGCTTCGGCGCTGGCGTTGGCTTCGTGGTCGTCTTGCTGGTTGGCGCTTCAAGCGCCGGCGTTATTTCGTGGTCGCCGGCAAGTTGGCGCCGGGCGCAGCGTGGTTCTGGCGTGCCGGTTGGCGTCGGCGCAGCGTAGGCTCTTGGCCGCGCCCGGTTGGCGCCGGCGCCGGGCGTGGGTCTTCTGGCCGTCAAGCGGTTGGCGCTTCGCGCCGGCGTTAACTTCGTGGCCGCGTCCGGTTGGCGCTTCGCGCGGCGTGGCTTCTGGCCGTGCCGAAGTTGGCCTTCGGGCGCAGACGCGGGCTCTTGGCCTTGCCGGTTGGCGCTTCGGCGCTGGCGTTATTCGTGGTCGTCAGCCGGTTGGCGCTTCGGCGCAGCGTGGCTCTTTCGGTCGGCCGGTTGGCGCCGGGCGCAGCGTGGCTCTTGGCCTTGCCGGTTGGCGCCGGCTAGCGGGCGTAGCTCTTAAGCCGTGCCGGTTGGCGCCGACGCCGGGCGCTATTCGTGGCCGTGTCGGAGGTGGATGACCGAGATGGCTGGCGGATTAGCACTTAGGCTGACCAGGGACCAGTCGGCACGGGCCGGATCTTGGGCTGGCGAAGAAAGCGAAGAGCACGGATGACACGCGCTCTCGGCTTGGTTGACCAGGCCAAGATCGCGGCCACGATCGATTCTGGCGGCTTTAGCGCCGGATTTTTCCGGGGAGCACGTGCAATGAGATCGAAGGGCACCCGGCCGATGGTGGCCACGCGGGAGCCAAGGCCACGACGCATGCAGATCCATCGGGAGGCCACGACCAGGCCGAGGAACACCAGGAAATCAAGTCGCCGTTTATTCCTTAATCACCTTTCGCAGATGCATGAACCTTCCAGCCGAAGATGACGTGAGTAGCCTTGTTCTTCACGTCCTGAACACGGCCACAATGACGCGACGCAAACGAAGTAACTCGACGCCAGGAAAACAATTTTCTAGTCGTCTGGCTCTTTACTTTGCATGCATGCTCCCGGCTAGCTTCTAGTCGTAGAGCCAAAAAGCCAGGAAAACAATCTCCAAGATTAGCACTAGGACTCTCCAAACTTGGCGCAAGGGAAAAGGATTCTCAGCAGATCAGTCGCTTTTTCTTGCATGCATACTCTGCCAACCAGGAAACGCAAGCAATGAAGAATATCTAGTCGCCAGTTAGATGCATAGTCGCCGGCCAGGGAACGAGACGCTCGGAAAATACTCCGGCCGCACAAACAAGCGCCGCCCAAAAAAAGCCGCGACACATAAAAACGGCCGAGAATCTCCAGCCGCCGCCCAAGAAGCTTCGTCGCATGAAAACGGCTGAACCTTCAGCCGCCAGAGAAAAGCTATTGAATATCGCCACCGAGCTTGTTAAGATTGATCCTAGCGCAGCCCCTACCGCGCGCCAACCGCCGACGCTTGTTAATGAATAATAATGAAAAGGGGCTACGCTACTGACCCAAACTCGATGGTAGCACAAGAACACCCGATGTATCTGAGTTCGGCTCTCACGGCGGAGATAATACCCTAGTCCTGTGCTCTGGAATTATATGTGGCTAGCTAATAGCTGATGAGATGTTCTGTCCTCTTCCTCTCCTCCCCCACCCCCCTTTATATAGCGGAGGAGGGCGGTTACAAAGAAGAGTCCTAATCGGTTACAAGGTGGAGATTGTATCTCTTTCCTTATCCGTTAAACATGATAGCGGATAGGATTACAATTGTATCCTCCCAAGCGCGGTCGGTTTCCATCTTCCGGTTTCCTTGTCACACATGGCAGCCTGCCTCTTGGGCAATATCCATCTTCATGTACTCGGCTTGGCCTATCCCCTCCCGGGTGGTCCTCACGACCTGCCATGCAGATACCCGGGGTCCATATACTCCACAGTTATATAAAGCCACCTTATGTACATGTAATCTTGAACCAATTAGTGGATTTGTCTCATGTGGTTTTTCCTTCTTCATGAGATTTTCCGCATTAAATCTTATGTCCCGTTTCTTGTGTCTCTAACCGTAACAATTACTGTTTGGTTCTGTAACCACAATGGTCCATGACTTTTATGTAATGTATTGGAGAGAAACACCTCATGTGGTACTATACAGTATACACTAGTAAAATCTGGCACTCTTGTACATCATTAGTGCTTATGTGCATGTCTCAAGGACACATTGGGCATGTACATCTACTCCCTCCGCCACAAATAGTTGTCGTTTTGGATATCGATACAGTTTTCAAAACACAACTTTGACCGCTAATTTTTATTATAATATATTTATAAAACCCGATAAAATTATAATATTATGAAAGTACTTTTTAGGGACAAATCTACACATATAATTTTCATGTATCCAATTTAAATATTTAAAAAGATACTGGTAGTCAAAGTTTTAAAATTTGACGATAACTATGTCCAAAACGATAACTATTAATTTATATCTGAACGAAACATGAAACATTAGATGAACCCATAATCCACCTCAAAAAAGTACTGGATCTATAGTGTGCTAGATGTACATCCCAAGGCGGACTGATGAACAAGAGTAACCTTGCAAAAACAAGAATGCAATACTCCTATTTTAAGGCAAAAGCTATCAAGTTGTCAATAAAATGGTCTATAGCCTACAATTTTGGTTGCGGGAAATGGGACTTTCCAAGGAGACATAGGCCCCCTTCGGGATAGTTTCTGATTATGTAGATTCTAGACTGTAGTCAGCTGTCTGGAGAAGCGGTTGTCTAAAGAATTTGCTGACCGGAGAATCTGGTCGTTCGGCAATCCTGATTGTTTGTGCTGATTGTTGATCAGCATCGGTGACGGATGAGCGGATGAGGGTGGTGGAGGGGCCTAGGGACGACGACGGAAGCCTTTGTACCTGCGACAACTCGTGGGGAGGTGGAACTCGTAGAATCTGAGTCAGAATCTGCAGAATCAGGTGGGTGACAGCTTCTGATTCTATATACAAATTAGCTTCTGATTGTGAAAGAAGCTGTTTAGAATCCTTCCGTTCGGTAAACAATCTGCTTTTCTTTTAAGCAAAATCTGTGCATAAACTGTCCCGAACAGAGCCATATTCATATTCGCAGGCCATGCAAGATATCTGCACCAAATGCCACTGAAGGTGTCTTCGGCAATTAATATTTTTATACATTAATGCAGAAGCAAACAAAGCACGAGCTACGACAATGCAGGATCAGCAAGGGCATGTGTTATGATCAGTTATCAGCAGGGAATCAAGCACTGGCACACACGTTGAAATCCTTCGCCTCTTGAGGGAAAAAGAAGAAGGAAAGGAATAGCACGCATGCACCACGTCACCACTGCTGCTTCGTCTGTTCATCATGCATATAGTCAAATTAAGAAGATCTAGATAGCTATCTCGTAAGAGCCTCTCCATTGTTTCGCTTTTTACGGGTACCAAGCCAGTCCGTGTCAGTCCGTTTAGAACATTAGAGAGAGATACCAAGTTAGCTAGTGTCAAGTGAATCTTTTTAAGTACATGCCGGCGTGTTAGTAAACTTAGCATCTGAGTGATGCGGTAATGATGTGGCATTTCTTAGTGTCTGTATTGATACTACACGCTATATATGGATGCCTAAGCGTGCCATGATATCTCACCATTTCATGTAGGATAGCACTAAGCCGCTAACTACTACTAGCTGTAGTGGTTTACTTATAAGCAATATAGCTTATAGATTTACCCTAGCACCAGGTCAAATGCTGCCTTGCAGTGGGAGAACCATGAACTCATATAGTATTCAGTAATGCACAAACATATAGGAGCTGTTTGGTTGTTTGCATGCACAGAGATTTGCATACATAGATGCAGAATCTTGCTTTTTTCTTGTGTTTGGTTGCTGCATTTAGTTTTGAGCCTGGCTCTCTGGATGCAAGATTCTTCATGCAGCCTAGACCTCGAAATTGGGCTGGCCTTAGTGGGCAAAGACGACCAAGACAAAAAAAATGGGCAAGCACGACCCGACCACGAAAAAAAAATGGGCGGGCTGGCACGGCCCGAATGGCGTGCGGGCCGGGCCTAAAACCTGGCACGATGGGCCACCCGCACGGCCCGACCAGATGGGCCGTGCCGGGCACGCCCAAAGCCAGCCCGAATATGTAATTTGTATTTTTCAGGATCTTTATTTGCTCATATGAATTTATACTCTACATGAAAGTTGTAGAGAATTTCGAGACGCATCTTTTTCATGTAGACAACTTTTCCATTTGAGCAACGTATGAATTTATAAAAAATATTTAGTGCGCTGTGTAGTTTCGCATCGACGCCACGTCTCTCAGTAATCTGCATTTTTCAGCGTCTTCCTTTGCTCATATGAATTTATATTCTACATGAAAGTTGTAGAGAATTTCGAGACACATCTTTTTCATGTAGACAACTTTTCCATTTGAGTAACGTATGAATTTATAAAAAAATTTAGTGTGCTGTATAGTTTCAGACCGACGCTACATCTCTCGGTAATCTGCATTTTTCAGGGTCTTCCTTTGCTCATATGAATTTATATTCTACATGAAAGTTGTAGAGAATTTCGAGACACATCTTTTTCATGTAGACAACTTTTTCATTTGAACAACGTGTGAATTTATAAAAATATTTAGTGTGCTGCGTTCTCTCGGTTGCCGGTTCGCCGGCCGGCCTTTATTGCAAAGCCTTTGCAGTGCCTTTGGGCGTGCGTGGCCTTGATTTTTGCCGTCGTGCTGGGTCTGCCCGCAGACGAAGAAATGACCGCCGTCTTGACCCGTTTCATGTAGGCGGCAAGACGACGGGCTCGGTAGGCTTGCGCAAGACTACCAATTCTGTGTCTAATGCACCGACTCGAGATACGTGAGAAAGTGGGCGATTCTCCGCAATGCATTTACGATACCGTGTTCTCAAGCGTAAGTGCCATCGTCACCACAATATCAAACCATGCATGGGGTGCCACGGGGTACGTAAGTTTCCTTTTTATTTTTGTTTATATCTTTTGATTAGCATCTCCGACATCGAACCGATTTCAAAAATAGGTTCCCGATATTTTTCAAACAAAACTAGACCACACTTGCTATATAAATTTTAAAATATTTAAATTTTAAAATACCTACCTACTAAATACTCAACCAAACACTGTTTTAAGATCAACAAGATCCCATCACTGGGCGAGTTGAACGGATCGGACTGAGAGAAGACAACCAAACAGCCCCATAGTGATGAGGGGATCTACTCCCGGTAAACTACAAGCATCCACTATTGCATATGGGGGAGGAGAATTTCCCATCAAGGGTCAAAAAGCTTCAGCTAATGTCAAAATTGATAGATTCTCTTACACTCCCTTTTTAGGAAGCCCGCTTGGTTGGTTGGTTGGCTCGCTGTTGCTGGTGCTCGCCACTGCTCGCTCTGCCGTGCGAACGTCTTCTCTCGTCAATGAAATCTGCTGGCGTCTGGCGATGATCACTTTAGGATGCAGCATGACAGGGGAGGGGGGGACCATGCTTTTTGAGCTTGGCCCGTTTAGAAGGAAAAAAAAAAGTTCGTCCTGTCCAACATCTTTTTTCTTTGTTCAGTGTATGGAATGTGCAGTGCAGTTTGGCGTTGTTGGGTTGCATTTCTATCTTTTCTTCTCTCGTATATATGTCTGGTGTTTTCTTTTTGTTTCTTTTCTGCATTGCACATAAGACCGACGCTGTCGCTGAAGTATAAATAGCTGTTACTCTGAAAGTAAAGAAACGAGTCAATGATGAGTTAGTCACCTGCTTAATCTTGAACGTGAAAAACAAATGGACCGAGCAAACATGATTCAGAACACAGCGAGACGAGCAGATTGCGCCTTGCCGAGTTCAGGATCGGCGAAATCCATATATCAAAAGGAATTCATCATACCTGTCTGCCACGCCCAAGACCTCAACCGTCGAAGCGGCGTCGCCTTTTATCGCGCTTGCACTGCTGTCAGCTTATCTCTCCAGTAAATTAAGCAGCGCGGCTGAACCGGATGCATCGCTCGGCGCCATGTTACGATCACTAGGTAGGTCAACGATCAGCCATTGGTCGGCGAAACAAATTCTACCTGTCAGCATGGTATGCATGCATGCGCATGCTCACGCTCCTGTTCTCCACGCTCGACATACGTCATGGGCACGTAACCGGCCGGCCGGCCGGCAGCACCAATTCTTTTGCTTCCTGTACTCCACTTCCAGTGAGACAACGAAAGGCTTCCTTCTTAACCAACAGTTTAGCTACAAGCACTTGCTATTTAGGACTATTATTAATGCTACAGCAGGTACTGCTAAGGAATTGAATTAATTTTTTCATACCAATCAGCTCCACAGGTCCAAACAGGCAAAATATGCATAGCATTATATTTGCTTCACCAACTGGCTGCCTATAACTAAAGCAATTTTATTTCAGCTAGTAGCACGTACCTCTCAATTTTTATTACCAAACAAAGAATCCCTCAAACTATCCAAAGCAGTAGCACGTTGAGCCTTCGCATCGTCATCCATCGCGCTAGTGTCGGCAAGCAATAACTCCTTGTAAACGTCAAGCATTTTGGTTTCTTTGTTGATTTTTGCTGTTTGTAGCTTCTCGGCAGACAAGCGTTGCTGCACCTCCGTTAGCTTTTCACGATCTTGCTTACTACTAGCTTTAGCTTCAACTAACTTGTCTATTGTATCTCCAATTACAATTATGATTCTCCGCACCTCGACTTCTTGCGTTTACCCTTACGATCGGCCTTTGTCGCCTTGCAACCAATAGGACGTGCTAAGTTTTCCAAATCGACAACATTTTTATCATTCTCCGTTGATGTACCATCGTTATTCTCTATGCGCTTCACATAAGTCATCCATTTTGGTTCATCGCAAGTACCTTCCACATCTCCACTAGTTTGAAAGTTTCTTTGTAGTCCGCTTTCGGTACTTTTTCATTGCATTTTGCATCCTTTGATCATCTGACATGCCACTTTGGTACACCGCATTAACACATTTCCAACAGCCATTGAAGTTGTTTATCTTAGTCTTCATGCGATGCCAATGAAGCTTCAGTTGGCCGGATTCTCTTCTCCGATTTTTGGGGGTGGTGCTATTGTATGCGGCGGTGACCTCTTCCCAATATTGTTCAACTTTCTTGTTGTTCCCATCTATTGGATCGTTTGAACAATTCAACCAACAGCTTACCTATAATTTCAATTCAATATCAATTAATAAATGCAATACCACAAAATTAAAATGAAAGTAAGTGTAACAAACATGATTACCAGTCTTATTTCCTCTTTGTCTGTCCAATTAAGGCGCTTCTCTGTCCTTGCAAGCTCACCATCATCTGAATCTTCAACTTCCAACTGGACAGTTCTATGGGCAGGTGATGGTTGTGGCATCCTATTGGCTGCCATTGGTGTAGGTGGAGTTCTATGTGCAAGTGATAGTTGTGGCGGTGAAAATGGGACATGGTTGGAAGTAGCACCGGTAAAATGAAAATTTTGTGCATGTTGCTGTGTACTTGCAAAGTTTAGATTGAATGGAAAATGGTGTGGACCATATTGTGGGTTTTGGAGGTAGCTTACGAAACCACCGGGTGGATTAGAATCTATTGGCCTAAAATAAAAAAAAGATATATATGTCATACAAACATGATTTCATTACTAATGAAAATCAATATTCTGAACAGTGAATGAAACAAAATGTAGCTAGACATTACCATTCAGCACACCGGTCTTGTCGCCATACATATTTGGTTGTCGGGAGTTGATCGAGATGGTGGTGGTACATCACCCTTCCCTGCTTTTTCCTTCTCCTTTCGACCCATCCACTAGACGCATTTATGTAACTTTGAATAAATGGTAAATTGATTAGCTCATGTCCTATGAATAAATGGTAAGTTCAAAGTTATAGTAAGGCACTATCAAAACTTGTCAAAGCAACTACAGGTAGTACAAACAGTTCAGTTATCTCGACTGAACAGTGAGTGGTACAAGGACAACACTCCAACAAATCAAAGATTGGAACAGGAAATATAAGCATATAATATAAGTGATTGATCAATAAGATAAGTGCGCAACAAAGGTATGGCAAAAAAGTTTTAAAGGGACATGGTGACCACTGACCCTTGGGGACTTTAACAGACCCAGAGTCTCGAGACAAAAATAAAATAAGGTAAAGCAAAAACAGCCAGGGTCAGATAAAGGAAAAAAGATGAACAGTGGATAAACTTGTCATTGCCAACCACTGTGGTACGATATGTATGGTGCCTTATACTGAAATCTTCAATTCTTTCTGTTGCATGTGTTGTTTTGTCCTTGTATCTGTTGTTGACCATTGGTCTTTTTTCAGCAAGCAAATATCTACACCAGTACGTGTGCAAGGCCTTGAGAAAGTGAGGGTGATTGCTGTAGGTGCATTCCATAATTTGGCACTACCAGAGGATGGAATTTTGTGGGCATGGGGTAATAATGAGTATGGTCAGCTGGGGACTGGAGATACCCAACCAAGATCGCAACCGGTCCGTGTTGAAGGCTTATCTGACCTCTCATTGGTGGGGTGATTTTGTTTCTTCTAGTTCTGATATGTTTTCTAAACTATGTTTCACATGAAATGCAGAATTCAGCATGAATGATGATAGCAAAAGAGAAATCACTCACAATGAGATAGATGATCTAGGATTGCCAGATATACTAAGTATACAACTATGCCTTACATAATAAGCTACCTAGAAATAACTGCACAAGAACATATACATATCATTTTTTAGATCAAAAGGACATCCAAACGGATGCCCCAGTTCCATTTTACTTGAAACTGGATTGAAGTCAGTTTAATGCCCATACATACAAGCAACCAAACCAACACTGTGACAATTCAAAAGCCTCGGACACTCTCAGCAAACATTCAAGATGGACTAAGCACATCGACAAAACATGATAATCGAAAATAGCCACAACCGTAACTGGACTTAACATCAACCACCTTCGCTCATGCCTAGGAACTCTTGTAAACCTCCTCCAATCGATCTCATATACATATACATATCATTTCTATAGCATCACAATCCTTGCATAGATTATCATGTTACGATCACTAGCTAGGTCAACGATCAGCCATTGGTCGGCGAAACAAATTCTACCTGTCATCATGGTATATATGCATGCTAATGCTCACGCTCCTGTTCTCCACGCTCGACATACGTCATGGGCACGTAACCGGCCGGCCGGCCGGCAGCACCAATTCTTTTCCTGAAAAAGAAACCTTTGCTCCATTCTCTTCCAGGCAAAGGGAAAAGGGAAATATCCTGGCCTGGCTGATCGAGCGTGGTAGTGGTAGGAGGAATGGAATATTAATAACTTAGTTGGAATCGACGACGCACTAAATAAGAAAAAGGGGCTAGTATCGACGGCCGGTTTGTACTAGTTCGGCGTCTAAAGTACAAAGTAACATTGTATACTGTACCGGTCTCGTTACCGGTCAATAACTGTCGTACCGGTTTAGATACCCATCAATACCGGATTCGATACTGGCCAATACTAGTTGTACTAATGGAATTAATATTATGGTATGTTAAACTATATATTATATTTGACTATATATTTAAAGTAATATTATAAGTAAATTTTGATATACATATAATTAAACATGTATATACTTATAAATAGATTATTATAATAAACACAAAACAGTCAACTGGTATGCACCGGTACCGAAAATATATCATTCTAAAAGCCAATTTGGTATAGCCCTAATCTCTACTATATAAAGTAAGAGTTTCTTCTCACGTTACTTTATCAAAATTACCCACCTTTGCCACTATTAATGCTTTTGTAAATAAATTTTTGTTATAAATTGAGTTTTTGTTACAACCCATAAGTAAAATTGAATTTTTATTACAACATACGGACATATAGCTGGTATGATACTAACAAGTGTGATTAGTACGCTACTCCGTCCGGTGTGAAGGGAAAGCTAGAACGGGGAAATAGAGTATAATCCTCAATCATTGGGTACTCAACTCCGCCCAGGCACCCGGCCCAACGGACACGCTGCCGGGCCGGCGCGCAACACGCGATTGGCGCGTGCGGCGTCGCGCGGGCCCCGCGCACGCGCGCGGTGGGCTCGGTGTTGGCGGGCGCCGGGCCGGCTTTGGATTATGGCACTTAACATGATTGCTTGAAAGGAAATGGCAGTTCACTGTATGCACGATGTTGTGGGCAATTCGATACAGCTAATTAACAAGTCTGGCACAAAATAAGTTTTTTTTGGCGAATCAAGATAAAAGTCTTGTATCTGGCAAATCGTTATACTGCCTACAGTCCTTCACCCACAAAAAATTGCAGCAAACCAGACGAAGCACTAAACATTTCATTTTTTTGACAGTGGAGAAGACAATATGCATTCCTCATTTGCTTGAACAACAGAAGCTTCGTAGCTTGAACTAGAGAGCATGTACAAGGTTCCCCTGCATTGGCTTGGAGACAGTAACTTAAGGAGTTCCTATAGTTCTGGACCGTCGGATTAAGTGCATAGATAATCTGAATCAGCGAAAATTTTGATAAACAGGGTTTGCTACAGTACCATAGACAATATTTTCGCAAAAAAAACTGCATAGTTTTTTTTTTTTTTTGCCAATCTCAACTGTCGATTTTGAATCGGATTGTAGTCCCCATGGGATTGCACGCAACCTCGGTTGAGACAGCATATAACATCTATCACAAATCTGAACAATGTCAACACTCAGGAGAGTTCATGGTAAGATTTTCCATTTCGTTTACAATGTCATCAGCTATCTTCGCCTCCAGAGCTCCCAGGGACTTCTCAAATGCTTCGAAGGCTACAAAGGTGCTCTCGGGTGAGCCACCGAGGTCCACTATTTCCTTGCGCATCCCGTTGATGCCATTGTATAATCGTTTTACAGTGGGCCCCATTTCAGATGTGTCTTGTGGTGGATATACAGAAGCCCCAAGATCGTTAACCTGGTCAGCAATCTCCTTGCAATAGCTCAGCAATTTTTCCATTGGCTCAACCTTATCCTCATTAGCCCCGCTTTGGTTACCAGAGCTCTTAAGCAAACTAGTAATGAAACGAATTGCTTCTTTCACCACAACCAGAGAATCTGATGCCACAGTGAAAATCAACTTGGCAATGGCAACCTCCTCTTCAGTGAAGTCATCATCCATCTCAAGATCAGATGACAATTCATCTCCATCAGAACAACTCTTGTCAACTGCTCCATTGGAGGATTTTTCAGCCATGTTATCACTAGAATCACCAATTGGGAGTTCTTTCATCTCCCGGAGAACATCCTTCAGATATACACCTATCTGGGTCAAAGCTCGCCCTATGGCGGTACAGTTGGTCGTAGGCACCTTCTTGAGAGCAAGACATGCTTCCCATACAGTTCCTGCCACCGGAGGTAAAATTGTTTTCCGGTCAGGGTTGCGAGATTCTGCATTTCATAAAAAAAAATGAAAGTATTAGCCCTGATTCTAACCATTTTAATTGTGAAAATATAGTTTTTAAACATTGTCTAAATCTTCCGTGGGAGAGAACATAAACAAAATTATATTGCAAGGCTAAAAACCGTATGAGTATGCTAGTAACATTGAATGCTTGATTGCTATTTGACAGTCTTTTACTACAATACAGTACTACTTATCCATTCATGCACAAGAATCACAATAACAATGGCAACTGACAACTCGAAACATACAAATTAGTCCTTTTCACTTTAGCTATATGGAAATTAGATCAGCAAGTTTAGTCATATGAGTTGTTCATCGTCCATGTTGCTTCACCTAAAATTCTGTATTTTACTACTTGCCATCTAATAATCAGAAAACCAAAAGGCAGTGTCAGGAGGCATTGCTCTAGACAAATAGCTGCATCTCGAGATAAACTTCAGCAGGATGTTGGATGTTACATACCATAAGCAGAAACAGCGTGCTTGAACAACAAGAAGCTGGAATCTACCACGCCCTTCGCAGAGCTACAGATAGACTTGTGAAGAGTAGGCCCGGCGCCAACTGTGCTTCCATGGCAAACCAAAAGGAAACCCTGTAGGATGTTGAAATATGCAGCAATGTTCTCCTTCAGCGTCTCTACATCAGGCAAGTCTCCGCTCCAGATCATTCCCGCTACAGCCAAAACAAGCATAATAATAAGTCATCAAAGCCAAAGATAAATCATCGCCAAAACAGTATCACACAAGCATACAGATTGCATGTATTACCCTGAGCACTAGTTAGAAACAAACTGGAAATAACTCAACTCTGATTCATAGAGCAGCTAAAGCATAGAAACTGCTCCTACGTTAACTCCCAAGTCTCCAAACTGACTTCTTAAGGACTAACTGAGCTAAAAAAAATTTAACTTTCCTAACCTGTAATCCTACCACGTAATTCTTTCTACGATGTCAAGCAACCGAAACGAACCTATGTTCACCCACAGAAATTCTAACAATTCCCTCCCTCCCTCTCTCTTGCGGGGTGAAATTCAAACAATTTGAACTACATGTGCATGGTTGGACCGTAAGCGCGAGAAACGTAGTCCAACAAATCGTTCAATTTTAGACTTACCCACAGTGGCCTGCCTGGAGACCTGATCGCCGATCTTAACGACCTCCGACCACTCCGTCCGCTCCAAGCCCCCAGGAGCCGCCTCCGCCAACATCTGAGAAACACAGAGAAAGCAAGAATGTAGCCGGTGTAGTGAGGCCTTTGGCGTGGGATTAGAGCCGTGCTGCAATCGGGATTGTTTGGTTACCTGGAGGGTGTCGGTGATGGTCTGGATATGCGACTGCAAGAGGCGGGACAGCTCGCCGCCGCCTGCTGCTGCTTTCTTCGCTTCTCCTCCTTTCTTCGACATGGCGGCGGCCGTGGCGTCGCGTTGCGTTGGGAAGATGGAGAGGAACGGCGCGAGTGGCGAGGGCAGGAGGCGGCGGCGGCGGTCGCTGCCGCAGGGTTTATTTCGTTAGGGCTTGGGCCTGACGTCGAGTCTGCATAAGCCGTACGATTGGCATCAAGATTCGTGGAAATACAGACCGAGCTGTTTATCTCTCTAATTGGAGATGAATTGGAATTGGTTTCCCTCTCCAAAATACACCTAAACCTAAAGTCCTAAACGAATTAAAAAAGAACTGCAATATTTTTTCAGACGAACCCAACCATGTGGTAATCTTGATTTAGGGCTTTTTTTTTACTTTTGATTATCTAAAAGCTGATTCTAGATTATAATTGTATATAAGCTAATTTTCTAAAAATTGGAATCCAAAAGCATATATGAAATAGATTGTGGATTCTAGTATATACTAGTTGACTGGATTGTAAGAATCGATTCCTAGAATCAAACTATTTGCCTTTCATTCTACTTTTAGGGTTAGAGTACAAAATCAAAAGCAAAAACAAACAAGCCTTTATTAGCTCGTTAGATCAGGTTTTGATACAGCAGCGATCTAGAAATTATTCAATCTTAGTGCTGGCAACAATAAGCTATTATGACAAAGTTCCAGTCAGGAGCAGCTGAAAATCGGCTTCCCTAAGATTTAAGTTACATCACATATGTACAGCCTATGTATCCAAGAAGAAGAAGAAGAAGAAGAAGAAGAAGAAGAAGAAGAAGAAGAAATCTTGAAGTGACTCGAGTAGGAGATTCTTGTGATGAATTCATTAGAGCCGCTTTCTCCTGAACTTACGGTGGTTCCTCCAAGACCATGCAACCAAGAAAATCACGAGTGCTATACCCACCGAGCTCCAAAAGATGATCAACCAAGTAGGCATTGGATCATGAAACAACCCTGGACGAACAAATTGCTGAATGTTAGCCACTCAATTTGCCAAATGTGCAGCTCAAGATATCCCAAGGAAAATGTGACTATTAATTTCTATACGCGACACAAGAAAAGTGAAAACAGAAGAGCTCACCATGTCCAAACTTCATGCAGATAAGAAGCTCCACTATGCATATAGCTAGAGAGAGCCAACAAAAGGCCCCAACCTTCTTCACCGGTTTGCTGAGGTGATAAAAAAATTACAGCCAAATATCAGCGATCCGTCAGAAAAAAGAGAGCATACTGTTCAAGCGTGCAACGGGAAATAAAGGTGAGTTGCTAGAGATCGTGTACAGGAGAATTCAAAAGACCTGTCTTGCAAGTAGGAGTTGTACTCGCGAATGGTTGGAATAGCAATCAGCCACCAAAGGATCAATCTGTACACGACCAAGGGATTCCTTGGAGGAATCCAGAGGCAAAATTTAAGGAAAAATGTGTTAAGCTCCACTGTCATGAAAACGACGCAGAGGAACAACACTTGGATGAACCGCAATGGTCCCATGAAAGGGTGCCATTGATCCTTGTCCCATTGTGCAGGGGTGAACTGACTCAATGATCTTTTCACCTGCAAGTCAAAAGGGAGGTAGTAGACGGTGTAAACAGGATGAACCAAACTAGTCTGCATGAATGAGCTTCAAGTTTCAACACCAAATTCACATTGAGAGCACAAACAATCAGCTTATGTGAAAGTATTTTCAAATGTTAGTGAACTAATGTCATGCCAGTCAACACTTTCCAGGAGTTCAAACGTGATAAAATTATACCGTTTCTTGATCATAACATTGCCTTTATCTCATTGTTTAGAAAGCTTCCTTCCAAAACAGTTTTTTATTAGACAATGTCAATTGCTTAGCTTGAGAGTGGGGTATGATGGGCATGCCTGATTTACAAGTTTGGTTGTCTGGTACAGAGTGTGACTATTCACATGTGGCTACAGTATCAGATAATGCATAGAGAATGGAATGCGGTAAAATAAATTATGAAGAAAAATTCAGGGATCAATAATGACAAATGGCAGATTTGGACAGCGCAACAGAAATGCAATATAGCCCCACTGTGAAGCCCTCACATGTTGCCTGTCATTTCACAGACAAGAAGTCAAAGCAATTCACTTTTGCTCAGTATCTGACTAACTGCATTGTTTTATGGAATTACTCGTCTTGGACTATAGCAAGAGGCTGTCATACCTCAAAACATTATCCGTGCTGTAATTCTTACTAAGACCAAAGGAGCCCAGGGCAACTTGACAAGTACAAAGGATCTGGGACTGGATCATTGGTGATGACAAAAGAGCAGAGGACAAGAGCGGGCCACTGATCTAATTAGGAACTGTGATAGATACTACACAGTAATCCAATTATGATGAGGCCGTAATTGAATCATCAAATAAAGAAACCATTGGTATGTGTATGCATTTTCAGCAAACATACCTTCCCCATGATGCTTGGCTGGCGGCTCAGCCCAACCCATTCATATGTTTTACCATCAAAGTAACGGAACGTGTGCATTCCCGCCCAAATACCTGAACCAGAATACCAGCATTTCAGTATAAGGCTTTACCTACGACAGGATAAGCATTGCATGCTGACAGGCCAAATCATATCACGTGTTGCAGCAACTCTAGTTTTAGATTCAAATGGTGTACTAAACGTTAAAGGATGACCATGTCATGAATATTCAATCAGCTGAACACCCTTGGACTCTTCTAAAGACATTTTAGTACTTAGCTTATTTGAACTGAACCAATTATAGATAATGATTTCACCAAAGTAATGATAGTCAATCTTTGACATAGTTTATAGAATGAAATGGTATAAGATTTTTTTTATTAAAAGAAATGCAACCATGAAAGACTTGTTTCGCAAGTGATTCCTGCAATAGAAATTTTACTTTCTACCCGTGAAGCAAAAGAACATGAGAAATTAAATATTTCTTATGAAACAGTAAGTGTTTTATGTCAGAGATATGCCAATCAGGCACTAAATTTTCCCTTTAAACTTTTAGATACATCACATCAATAATTTTTATATTACCATGTTACAGTTGCTAGGGTCAGATTCAAAGAAACTGTATCAAATCATGCAAACTGAGAAGCACTAGATTATTTAATTTGCCTAGCTATATTACTAAAGAACTTTATATCACATTACATATCAGGAATGTAACTGTTTTCAAATGTCTCACCAAACCAATTGCAGATCAATATGTCCAAGATAATACTATCCCACCAACACTCGTTAAAGTTTGGCAACATATGTCGGAACGTAAGCTGCAAAAGGTCATAATAAGCATACTCCCTTGTCAAAGAGACTGTAAGAAGAAAAATTAACGTAGAATTCTTCCAACAAGCCAACCAGATCCTAACCTCCATTAGCTCAAAGCCAATCGATAATACCCAAAGCAGAGGTTGATTTCGTATCATGACAGCCTTACCCCACCAACCCAACACATGGGCAATAACAAATTCATCAAACAATGTCTCCTATACATAGATCAAACCGTCAAATTTGATTGAATAACAACTACAACAATAAGCAGAGCATCTTCATAAAAAAGGAAGGTTCACATGGAAAATCATACATAAATATTTATGAACTTGTTTTTAGGGTTTTCTGGAACATACAGGCGGCAATCAGCTCCATAGGATCTCTCTGGTAAATCTGTTTAAGGGCAAAAAAGAAGGTTTATTGACACCATTTTTTGTATAGTTATGAAACTATTTCATACAAATATATTACCGACTCCAAGATCAGGGTAAAGGTGTTTCATGAACTGGCGAGCATCATCACGATTCTGGAAAATGAGCAACAACTCAATTAGAATCACAGCAGACGGCATTATATATCCAAGATGCATGGCCTTTATCCTGAAGTGTCAAAATAAAGTAGTTTGGGCATTAAGAATGTCGAGAGAACAGTGCCCTATAGTGCATGTAGCTAACCTGGAAAAGAAGAAAGGTAAGAGCAACAAGGTAAACAATAGCCAACCCGTGCACCAGGCGCCAGACAGAAGGATGGGGCCTAATAAGTATCCTGTGACAATATTGCAGAAGGCTGAATTACTATCATCCAAAAATATCAGCACTGCACCACTATTACATCCTGTGACAGATGTACAGAAGATTTACAGGATCCAAAATTATTACGAAATCAAGGAAGACAAAGTTTGCATGTGTAAAACATGGATGGGGACCTCTAGGTAATTTGGCTGTTGCCACTTGAAACATCCTGACGAACAATAACCACTAGTACTACTAAAGCTGGAGAAGGGACTGCCATTGCAACTTAAGCAACCTGACAAATGATAACCGCTACACTAATAACGCACTAATGTTTGATATACATTTAAAAAAAAAGAGGCAAGTTAACTCACGTTGAAGGTGCTTGGAGCGTGCAGTAGGCAAGGAAGACGGCAATCATAGCCCAGACACCCCTGGAAAGTGTGGGTGAGAAAATGAGTCAGTGTCACTCACTCTCTCCAATCATTGTGCAATGCTACGAAGATTGCAGTTCAACTCAAAATGGCAGCATGAGAATGGAAAAGCAACCTGATTTTTCTTGGATAAAAGCATTCATTACAAGTGTAAAACTTCAATATACAGCTTAAACAGGACAGTAAAAATTTGAGATGATTTCAACGATACCTCTTAATAGATGTCACACTGCCGTGAGAAGCAGCACCTACAGGATCAAGAGCTCCACTTGCCCAGCTGAAAGGGGGAAAAATGAATCTGAAGCCAGATGGCACCACGAGAAAGTGTAAAGGAGAACGCCCCACATTTCTTCAGTATGGTTCGCATAACCTTCTAGAGCCTACAAGTTACTGAACAGCTTGGCCCCGTATGACCCATCATTGGGATAACTTGGCACTCAGACAAGTAAAGATTGTTTCTGGGATTTAGCTCAAAGCTTGATGGAGGTGTCATCCTTCCACGAAGCAACAGTAATAGAGTTCTGAACGAGGCCATTTCTTCTATATAAAAAGTATCAGAAAATGCGCTTCTCGTGTAATTTGCACTTGCTAAGATGAGGTGAAATGGAGCCTTGGCAAAGAGAAATTTTCAGGCAAATTTTGGCATGAGATATTTGAACAAGATTCTGGTTCTCCTCAGCCACTCGTACGCTCCACTGTCTGACTTGACAATCCGTCTATCGTGCTTCAATCATTCAAAAGTTCGATTCTTTCGCACAAAATCATTAAATTTCAACCCAAAAATTCCTTTTTTAAAAAGAAAAAAAAACACATGAGTGCACGATTGCCTTTCTACTCTGACACTGTTGCAGCACCTGATAGTAGCTCTGGTCGCTGTTGTACTTGCCCCAAGCCCCCAACGCACGCCTTTTCGTTTTTGCATCGAGAAACTTACAGCGATAAGTTACAGGCAGCAAAACAACCCGAAACTTCCCCTGAACATGAGAGAAATTAATGGAGAGTACTCACATTAGAAGACAAGCACCGACGAGGAGCACCGAGATGGTGTGCGGCTTGTAGAGCCACGCCGTCCAGGGGTCGTACTCCTCGGCGCCATCATCGGACGCCGGCAGTCTCCTCTCCTGGCCGTGCCTCGCCCTCTGCTTCGCCTCCATGCTACGTTCCAAGCCCGAAACAAGAGAAAACCGACGCTGCCTCTCTGTCACAACAGAACCTGCCGCGCGCGACTAACACCTGTCAGACTCAAGGCGCAATACGCCAAACTGCCCGCAGCACCTGCACATATCATCTTAGTAAGTTTCCCTGACAAGAAAGATAACAAGATACCGGAAAGGTTTGGGACGGAATTCAGTCGTTTGACCTCATCTATAGCCCAGCCGAGAAAGGATAATTAGCGCACGAAGAGCCGACACAAGGACGGCCGGGAGCATACGCGTGCGGGGGGGCGTGCAAATTAGGTAGCGAAATCTCGGTCGGATAGCGATCGGAATCGCGAACGGAAGGAGGGTGAGATGGGATGAGATGAGATGGGAGGTAAAGGGAGGAAGGCGACGACGACGACGCGAGGAGCAGCAGGGGAGATGAGAGGAGGAGGTAGCGGTTTCGTCTTTAAAGGAGAGGGGAGGGGAGGGGAGATGCGGGCGACACGAGCGACGAGCTCTTGGGTTTTGGCTCGGCTCGGCTCGGCTCTCGTATCGTGGTTTTGCGTCTCGACGTAGGCCGGGCCGGCACGGCACCACCAAAATCATGAAACCACCGTTCCGTTTGCCCCCCTCGGGGTCCGTCGGGGGTGCCCCATCTGTACCCCCTACGCTCTGGCAGGTCCCGGCTTCCTGGGCTGGCACTCCGGTACGATTATTCGTCGCCGAGTTCCAACTAATTTTATTGCCTTTGTACGTTCCGTTCCCTACCCGAAATCTAATCGACCTTCGTGTGCGATGCATGTTTGCTCTGGCTCCTAGATTTACCCCTGTTCTAGTACACCCATTTAGTACTTCTCTATCCTACCGGCTACTCTTGTAAGTGTGTGTATATATAAGAAAATAAATGTGTACTACCGGTGTATGTACTCTCACTAACCAATGCGTGATTTATCAAAACACTTAAAGCATGCAGCTTAGTTCAAGAGAGTTGTTATGCATGCATATATGCAATCTTGACAAAATCAATGGATAGGAGTTATAGGAGTACGTATTCGGGTAGCTAGCAGAATTTTTCACGCAGTTACACATTAGATACTACAATAATAAATATTCTCATAGGTGAAAATAGAGAGATGTTTGTTATATAAATTCTAATGTTTATTATTGAAATTAGAGTTGTACTATTTCTCGATAGTTTTAATATATATACGATTAATGTGCACTGTTATAATCTAGACATCTAAGTAAACGATGTAAATCTCTCTTCTCTCTTTAATATGAGAATTTCTACAGTAGACTTCTTTTAATAATATAATAGATAGATACATAGATTAGCCTCTAATAGCGAACATAAAGACTTTTTTTAAACATTATTTCATATTTGTAATTTTGTATTTGAGTAACATGACACTTGATAGTTCCAAATGGAGGCACACAGAGAACATGCTACTTGGTAATACATAGTGGGCATATCATAGGTAGTAGGGTTGAGCCAACAGTCGCCAAAATTTATGCCCTGTTTAGAACGCGAAAAAATTCCGTTTTTAGGGGATTCGAACTATTTCATGTTAAATTCATGCAAATGTTTTGTAAATTTTCTGCGTTTCAAATAGGGTTTAAGAAGATTCGGCATTCCTTTGCTTCGGTACCAAAATCTAGCATACTCTTTTACTGAAGTTTGCCAGTTCGTGGAAGATCGATCCCCGTGACGTCGTTCAAAAAAACTTATACCAGAGGAAATGGTAAATTTTGATATACGTAGGCAGGGTAAAACATGGCACCAAACAAACAGCCATGTGCCCTTGCTAAAATATAAAGTGTGAGGTAGGTGTCGATGGTGAATTTTTGTTTGGTTGTGCTTGTTCGTTTCCTGGGCACACCTGAGTTCAGTAGGGTAGAAACCGCGGCAATAATTACCTGCGGGATAGAAGATGGCGGAGGGAAGGAGATGGGGGCTTCCGTTCGTACGCGCGCAGGGGGAGGCGACAACAGCGCCGCTCGCGCACGATCCAGCCCGTCCCGATCGAAATGATCGCTATTCTGCCCCCTTTGCCATATCTCTCTTTTAATTTTTTTTTTTAAAAAATAGCTCTTTTCCGAATAAAATTTACAAATCTAGCATTGTACTCACTAAGAAAGTCATCTTCCACACTTCCCTACCGTACAAGGCCTCTCGTGCTCCCCCTCTATGGCACCGCTCCACGCACGTCACGCCTGTTGCCGCGCTCTCCCTTTGCGATGCTATCTCCTTCCATGTCTCCAGAGCACGGCAGTCGCTTGCTGTCGCTCTTGCCGCCAATTACCGCGTCGCTCGCCTCCCCTGCCACGCCTGCGTGGCACACTAGCCTCTCATGCTCTTCGGACATAGCAGATGATAGGTGTTTGTCACGTCTTCTATAGTAAGGGAGGGAGTTGTATTTGTAACTTTTTTTAAAAAGAGACTAGTTTTGTAAAAAATAAAGATAAAGAGAGAACTAGAGAGTGATCATTTCCATTCCGGTCAAACCCCCCACGTTTACACCACGAACGAAGCCTTTCCTCCCGGCGCTGCGCGCACACGGCCGGTCGGCACGGAGAGCGACGGTTCCCGCTGGGGCGCGGGGCCACGCGGCGCCAGTGGTTCGCGCGTCCGTCGCCACACGCGCGTGCTGCCGTAGCGACGCAGGCAAGCGGACAGAGGCCACACGGGGCTGGGGTTACGGGCGGGGGCCGTCCGTCCGCCCGGCCGTGCCATTTGACCGGCACGAAGGACGAGCGGACATCTGAAGGTAATGGCACGGCACCTCACCCCACCGAACAAGACGATGTGTTACTGCAGTGCCCAGTGCTCTTCTAGTCCGGTCTTTGTTGTATCTAGCTGTTGCGTCCAGTTGTTTGCTTCCACAACGCCGTTTCGCCTTAACAGTGTCCCGTTTCAAAAATATGATTTATTTTTTTAAAATAAATGGCAGGAGCTAACTCTACCCATTCATTAAGGAGGAAAGAGAAAAATACATGAAAACATAAGATATATAATAGGATACAACCTGAAGTAGACACTGAAAGCAAAGATAAAATAGATTTACGTTTGAATTTTTGCAGGAATTTGGTTGACAGGACTGATAATCAGATCTTACAGGATGTTTTTCGTGTTGACAGGATCGATAATGTATGATTGTACCTCAGAATTCTATGGATTATAAATGTGTAAACTATTTTTAAACTTTTTTTTTATCAAATTTGGATCAAACACGGGATCAATTTCAAAATGGTTCTATATGATCATAGGATGGCAAGATTATGCTACGGACAAGAGATCTCAAACATGTCAACTTGTATGTACACATGGTGGTTTATGTATAATTCTGAAAAGTTTGATATTACATATCTTATCATCAACTTCAGAAGCTCGTGATTCTTCTTTTTAACGAACGGCAGGAGGGCTGACGTAATATTCATTAAGCAGAGGAATAAAACGGAGGTTCAAGACGGAAAAACGCAGGAAGGCTGGGAGCATTCAGAAGCTCCTGATTAACACTTTATTCAAACAGCTAGACATTCGTGGTAGATCGGCAAATGAAGATGAACAATTCACAGAAGGCTCCAGTCCTCATCCTTCGGCGACGCTTGTTGTTGGTAGGGATGAAAATGGATATGATAATTTCCGATCGATCTATATAGTATTTGAATACAAATTTTGTAGATTCGAATATTTGTCAGATAGTATCAAATCAAAAATGAATATGCATTTTCTATTGAATACAAATATAGATTTGATGGCTCACTATCCATTGGATACAAATACGGATCATGATTATTCGGATATTCTAGGGCCGAATATCCACAGCCTAAATCCTCTATTACAGACCAACCCATTTATATAAGAGAATTGCTAAGTGACACTCAAGTGTTTTTTTTATCTGCGAGCACTCAATTGTTGCACGTGTTGAAAAAAAATGTTGCAATGCGTTGGAAAAAAATGTTGCAAACGTTGAACAAAAATGTTGCAATAGGCTTCCAAATTTCAGATGTTGCAAGTGTTGAACAAAAATGTTGCAAGAGACTTCCAAATTTCAGACGCGTTGCAACATTTTTTTCCTACGCATGTAACATTTTTTTCAATACGTGCAACATCCGAAAATTTGAGTGTTTTTAGCAAAAAAAACACTCAAGTGCTCCTTAGACACCCCCTTTATATAATACTTCAGTAGTCCATCATACATTAACATATACATCGATCAATCATGGAGCTAGGTAAGGAACCTTAACCTATTACAAGAAGGAAAAATATCCTGTGCAATCAAACAGGTTGGTGAAACCACGGTACAACCCAACTAGAAAAAGTTTCAAAAAATTCTGAAAAAAATCATGGATGTACATCTCAGCCTACCCCATCTACATATAAAATTTCATGATCAAATTCGTCTTGTGCTAGAAGTTACAAAAAAGACAAACTTGATCATGAACAGTAAACAAAAAAGACAAAGTTGATCATGAACAGTAACTGTTACTGTTCATGATCAGGTTTGTCTTTTTTATTACTTTTAGCACAGGACGAATTTGATCATGAAATTTTATATGTAGATGGGGTAAGCTGAGATGTACATCCATGATTTTTTTAAAAAAATTTTGAAACTTTTTCTAATTGGGTTGCACCGTGGTTTCACCAACTCTCTGATTGCACAGGATATGTTCCCTTACAAGAATACATGATTGTTCTTTGTGAATGTTTAGATCAGATAAGGTAGTTACGTTTTTTTTCTTCATTTTGTGCGTATAATTTTTTTTAAGGAAAAGGCAGGAGCTCTGCCAAATGCATTAAGAAAGGATAGTCGTAAGGAATTTACAAAAGCTGCATTGGTTGAGAAAAAATGCCGGAGGAAACCCACGGGAACAACAAGACAAGGCAAGAGTGCGTACAATTTAAAGGGTCTTTATGCTCTAAGAAATATTCGTGGCAGCATTCGATTCGATTCGTATTCGCTCCGTATTTGTATTTGATATTATTCATATTTATATCCAAGATATCCGTAGTTGTATCAGTGTTTGGAGAGAAATATGAAATTAAATATAACAAAGCTGTTTTTGACTCCTACCTGTTGGTTCCATCCTGAAAACAGCTAGGAGGATCCGGATATGGTTCGCTACTTTGGCATCAGATTCTCCCATGTCACCTGAGATTCTTCTCCTCTACAGTGCAGCCTTGTAGGGGAGGGACACCATCCAATTTTTCAGAACTAAAGAAACGAGGAAGGGGTGGTGTTAGCTACTGTTAGAAGTACCAAGGCCAAACCGGACACATGTTCTCGGGAGTCGGGACCCAAGCCGGTAATTAAATCGGACTGAATTTGTCCCATGGAATGGAATACGCCGACGCGCCCATTTTTTGTGTGCGTTTATTCGTGGCGGAGTAGAGTACAGCAGACAGCTCACAAGTCACAACGTCGATCGATCGCAGATCTGATTTGCATTATCACGGATTCTACAGCGCATTAGTGCATTGGGATTAAGGACCATTGCATCTGGACCACCGTATGCATGCATGATGACAAAGGCACTTCGCTTCCACACTAGAGAAGAGATGGTTAGATGAGATTTTATATACAACCATTCCAATAGTTAGATACTACAGTTTGTTACTCAAAGTTTGCAACTAGATGAGAGAGAGAACGACTAGTTTGAAGAGAAATAGCCCCACTATTTTTTTTTAGTTTTCTAAAAAAGGCGTGATACACTGATACTTGTATAAGACCTTGTTTGTTTAGGCTTAAATTTTTTAGCTTATAGCTTAAAAGCTAGTTTTTTCTTAAATAGCTTAAAAGCTAATGGCTTTTGCGCGTGATAGAAGTGGGTAATTTTATCTAACTTTATTGTTATTAGTCTAAAACCAACCATCAATAAGCTAAAAAAATTTCTCTCCAATGGCTTTTGGTTTTTAGTTATATGGAGTCTTATGACTTTTAAAAAGTTCAGATAAAAAGTTACTCGTTTGTTTAGGCTTTAGCTTTTCGGCTTTTAAACCAGTGAAAAAGCCCAAATAAACGGCGCCTAAGTATCAGTGTTCTCTCTTTTCACTCTCTCCCACCTCACAAAAAGGAGATATGTTATGGACTAAATACTGAACAAATTTTACTTGTTGGGAGTGTCCTAAGACACGTAGGTAATTGGCTGTTGGAGGATGAAAGAGAACTTTCGCTCATGACGAAATATAGGACATGATCGGGACCAAATCGCGGCCAAAAAAAACAGAGAGAGAGAGAGAGACCAGGACCATACGTAACGTGCGTGCATGCTAGCCGGAACACGATGCGCAATTTGGCAAATAAGGACGAAAGAAGATTCCTAGGAACCGGCCATCACTGATCGTCCGGCGTACAGGCCATGGCTCATCGATTTGGTGGTTTTACCTGGTTTTGATCTATCGGCGGATGAGCCGCGAAATCAGCCGTTCGATCCGTTTGGCATCCGGCGATCCAACTTTGCTCGCGTCGTTTCGTGGATCCTGTTGAGATCAAACAGTGTGTGGGCATGTAGGCAAGCACGCAAAAGGATTTCAAGAATTTACTTTAGAACTGAGAGCCGATTGAGGCCCCTAGATTCTAGAAACAGCAAACGATAACAGGCGCAAAAGATATAAAATCCATATGGTAATTCAATTCAACCTGAACGCTGTATGGTTCTTCTGTTTGTGTCCAATAGATACGAGGGTACTTCAGATGCAAACTACACGGTCGTTCTGAAGATACAGACACCGTAAAAAGGTTCACAACTGATGACTTCAAAGTTCAAAGACACGATACGGCATAAGAAAAAGACACGATTTGCATTTATTAATTGTATATTTGCAATGCAGAATTTTTATGCAAGGATGAAGATAATACCACTGTAGAGTACATAAATTCCTATCCACAGTCCAAGGTTTTGGCAAGCATTGATGGCTTTGCATTACTGAAGAAAACACTGGAAATATTGACAAAACAGTTTTCTTACGATTCGATGAATAAATACTTGGTAGACATGGTAAGAGCTGACAAAAAGTTCAGTTGCTTTGTTCATAGTAACATCTTATCTACATTGAAATCTATGTATACCATAATATTGATGTATATTTCTATTTCAAAAATTTGTATTACACCTCTCTATTCAGATTTTTTTTGCCTATACAAAAGGATTTTCATTGGTACGTAGTAGTGGTAACCCTACAAGGCATGAGATTCAAGTCCTCAACTCGATGGTATCACGTAAAGAAGAACATTGTAACAAAAGAAAAAATAAACGGATGAACAAACTAAAACATGTGGTGAGCTTATTACCTTGTTATTCTATTCAGTGAACATTTTCATTTATATGCTTAATTTTTCCTCAACACTACAAATTTAGCTCGTACCAGTTGAAAAGCATGGAAAATTATATGATACTCATCGAACAAGAACACCTGAATGATGCAAGAAATTGGCCTAATCTGCAAGTATCATCGTGGAGGTTAAGAATGCCACCGGGTTTACCACAATAAATTGACCAGTAAGTTACAATCACTGATTTCAATATTTATATTGCTTGATCATTTGAAGCAAGAGTAATATTTGAACTAAATTTCTTGTAGGACATCATGCGGACTATTTATGATAAAGTTCATGGAATATTGGAATGGTAATTTTCTACCTAAAATGTTTAATCAGGTATGGTGGTTTTACAAAGAACATATATATTGTAGTTTTTTTTGCATGTGTGATAATTGTGACATGTTTACTGTGCAGTTTGATATAGACCAGTTCAGAGGAAGTTGGCGGCACTTTTGGTCAACTCCGCACTAAACAGATCATTCGAGAGAAGCAAGTCTAGACAAATTGATACAACCAAGTATCCAAATATTTAGAATTGTGCAGTTTTCTATTGTATTTTTCATGTAGAGATTTTTAAACTAGTTGAGAATAATTATGTAAGGTTGGACGCTACTTCAATGGATATCCTGATATTCGTTAGCTACTAGTTGAGAATAATTATGTACGGTTGCTTGCTAACCATGCAGTTCAGGGTTCAAGTCCCATTCCCGATGGCATTTTTTTACATAGCAAACAAACGGTAAAAAAGAAGTTGACTTGAAAGCTTAAATCACACGTCATATATGTATTATGTAATACAAGAAAGAAAGAAGTCACATTAATTGTGGAGGAAGTCGTCATCTAATGTGATACAATAATAAAACTAGAAGTTTCTATGCACATGCCAAATATGCTAGCCCCGCACAGCGGCGCTGTCGCCGTATCCATGACGGACACAACTTTCAACTGAAGCAAACTGCGTCCGTGTTGAACAAGAGTCTGATACATAATGTAATTCCTATAAGTACTTAACCAAACGTAGTAGAGAATAGTCTCAGCCCCCGATATTAGTGTATAATACCACAAGCACAAAAACACCTGCGTTACATGTTCGAAGCTTTAGTCACCGCAACAATTACAATATACTAACGTCAAGATAGGAAAATGCCTTCATCCTCCTGAAGATCAACATATGCGGACCACAAGTTGACAGCAAAATTCTTCCTGGACATTGAGGAAGAGCCAAGATATGAGCCACCAAATAAAAGTGCAAAGAGGTATCACAACAAAAACTTGGTATGTACACCTGCAAAAATAATGTCAAACATGCTATATGTCAGAGTATAGTTGACATATGTCAGAGTATTGTTCACATATTAATTAGTTTGGAAAATATGTATGTTTCAACATAAAAAATGCCTCACTGTTTTTCATCGGACTAACGTGGAACAGGGAACACAAGTGTGCTCTCAAGTTGCATATTTCAACCTAATCAGTACCTTTAGTCAAGAAAGGCGGAAAGCCATACAACATGTAGGCTTTGGAGAATTACTAAAGTTGCATAATGTCTGCATTCGTCATAAATTGTGCCAATGGCTTGCACAAAACTATGACAACCAATCAGAGGCATTCAACATTAGAGGATCAATGCTAATAATTACCATCAACGATGTAGAACATCTACTTGTCCTACCATCAAAAGGCAAAGAACTGGTTGAACCTCCAAAGAGGAATATACCAAATCTGTTCACACAATACAAACAACCAGGTGGAGCTACTATTTCTTTGAACACATTAAAAGAATATTTGAGATCAAATAATACCTATGATGCGTACTTCATTCAGAGATTTGTGCTCTACACAATTGGTGTTTTCTTGTGCCCTACAATTGAAAGGTACGTAAAATCTGAGTATCTCAACTTGATTGAGGAAGTGGAAGATATAAAGTCGCTCAACTGGGCTAGCTTAACTCTAAATAATTTGATAAGAAGCATAAAGAAGTACAAGATAGGAAAAGCAAATCTAGAGGGAAACCTAGCTTTGTTACAGGTCAGTTTGCACATCTATTTTACATGATTATTCAAGGAAATAGTAATTTCACAAAAAACAATAATTCCAGCTATGGCATTGGGAGAGGCTACATGTCAATCATTTGGATCATACCATAGAGTACACTGGTTGGGACAAACCACTTATTCAGTACTGGGATGAAACTAAAGCAAAAGAGAGAGATAAAATTGATAAAAGGCATGAATTCAGAGAGGGAGAGGTAACAAACATTTTATGTATTTTCGTAAGACGTTTTTAAGTTGTTAGCGACATAGCTAAGCCCAAAATTATTTCCTTTTTTTGGCATCAATTGCAGATTGTTGAGGACATAAGGCATCCTATACAACGCACCGAACCATCTACAGGTACTGATCACATCGTACAACCAGGAAAATGTAAACAACAGAAATCACATCACACTTATGACAAGGTATAAATTATTTCATAAGAATAGTACATAGGCAAACTAATTTATGCCTGACAACTTATTTTCCATATTATGTAGGCACAAACATAATCTACATGCGGGTTTGAAGCGCTCCAATTATAGATTTTACGTCTAGATATAGAACTCAATGAGAAGCTAAGGGATATTCGACAGACATGTCAACATACAGTGACAAAATTAGATGATTTCATAAAAGAAATTCAGGTATGTCTCTTCAAAATTGAAAATTCATTAATGCAAACATGTTAACATCAGAAAACTACATTATTACCTTGGTGAAAAAGCATGTGGTGTGCATTTAAATAGGAATGCATGGGAGGAAATTTCAACAAAGGAAAACCGACCTATCGAACCTTATAATTTGTTTACGAATTAAAAGTATACAAAACTATCGTTGTAGATCTTCCTACCAATGAACTTCGATAATAAACATTGGTACTTAGCAGTTGCCAACTCCCGACAACGTGAGATTCAAGTGCTCGACTCACTATGTGATACTAAAAGAGAATGCCTCGAACTCATATATGCAGTAAGCTCAGTTATTACTTCATAATCCTAATAATTTAGTATATTTTCCTATTTGATCACTGCATTTAACAATTTTTCATTGATAGTTGCAAGAAATGGAGAGATATTTTAAGCTGTTACAAGATGATCTCATAGTTCAAAATACTAATTGGCCTGATCACAGTGTTGCATCTTGACCAATCACACATAAATTCCACATAAATAGGCAAAAAAATGGGTACACTATACACCTTCGTTTTGAAAATTACATAAATTTACTCAACTAATGGGTTACTAATGAGTACTCATTATTTTAGCACTTCCTGTGGTCTCTATATGTTGAAGTTCATGGAATATTGGACAGGATTTAAGCTATCACAGAGTTTTACACAGGTATAAAAATTGCTTTCCTTGAATAGTTAAAGGTCATCTGGTATATTTTCTCTTAACACTAAACTTTCCTGCTATGCAGGAGGATATAAACAATTTCAAACCAAAATTAGCAGCAATCATGGTTGACTATATGCTTAACAAGAGTACTGAAAGCCCGAAGGCCAACACACAAATTGGCGACAAATAAAATAAGACCTAGTCCTTGTACTATTGCTACTGGTTCAGGACCACTGAATCCTTGTATGGTCTAGTATTTAAAGATTATCCTACAATTCACCGAAAACCTGAGGAAAAGCACCTTCTGTAACGGCACTCTTTTTTGTTGCTACTATGAACCTAGTGAAATAAATAGCATTCTATGGTGCTTCATCACATGATTTAGAACCGCAAAATATGCACAAAATATTTCAAATACATCAATATAGAACTGCTTATTGATCAATAAGAAACCACCAGTAAAATTCACCTTAATGGAAAGAAACAACACGAACAACAGCATGTGTCAGGATACCACCACCATAAGCTGGTATAAGGCAGAAATGTCTAATTGTTTCCATCAAGGAATTAAACTACCACAAGAAATGATAGTAAATCAGACTAGTTTATATTATGACATGTAGAAAAGTGTCAAAAATTCCTAATGGCTAATCCTAATCAGAATAGGCAGCCTACATAGCACGCAATGTAAAAACTTGTTCAAACACATATAGAAGGTTTACTATGCCAAACAATGTTAACAGTTATAATGCTTAAACATCCTGACAAGGGATAATTTGCGCAATATATTGGCAAACATAAGCTTTAAAAAAGAAGATTGTGTAATTAGGAAGCACCATGTATGGAAATTGTTATGTACTAGGATCTATGGTAGTTGCATTGCAAAGAGTGTGTTATCCTTGCCTGAAATTTTCTAATTTCTACCAACTCTGCATATCATGCCTGCAAACTAGTATTTGAGAGACTATCAATGGTCAAGGCTGCTAAACCACATAAGTACTTAAAGGTGAAGTCGCACCAAGCCAAACTCTTAGCAGCTATTTCAATCATTGCCTACCCTAAAGAAAAGATGGCACAGGTACGTACGTACATTTAGATTTGCTTCAGTAATTTGTTCGATCTGTGATGCTTTCTCTTTTGCAAGAGCTGCAACCAATTCATCTTTTCCTAACTCTTGAACATTTTCAACTCCTTAACTCGTTTCCTCATCCTATGGAGTTAACAATACTGACAGCAATTGCATAACGAAATTTCAAAAACAATAAAAAGAGTAGCGAATTTATAGCAGATACAAACAAATCTGATAGACCTTCACCTGCAATTCATCTTGCTAATTTTGTTCATCTTTTTCTTCAAATTGTTTAATTGCAGCAGCAAACTTGAATTTCTCATTCTATAGCTCCTGAAACAATACCAATAAAATTGAAAACACCACAGAGTTAAAGAATTCATCTAAAATTAGAATGCAAACAACAGATGCTATATACATGACGTCTAGTAAATACAATGACAAAAATATAGTACAGAGAAAATTTAGCTGTTTTGCTTTAATTTTAATAGTATTTCCATAGAAAATTAAAAAATAATGTTGAAGAAATACTCTTCCCATCTCTAAATGTAGGTTGTTTCATATCCATGAGCCCAGCATTTGAAACTTTAATAATCCATATATGTAAAAATATCTAGATTGGACATGATAATGTCATCTGAAATTTTATGAAATTTGTTCATGGTATTATTATTTTTAACAAATTTTACTAATAATATATACCATAAAAAAGTATGGTCAAAGGCTAACATTGAAGAACAATAAAAAGTAAAAACAACCTAAATTTTGGGAGAAAGAGGAAGTATTTCAAGCTGCATATATAACTGCGACCAGATCTTTCTCAGGGAAGAACAAACTTTATATATAGCAAATTGGTTCAACATAGAAGAAAACATGGAAGCCTAATACACAACAAAATTAGATCAACAGACATAGTGAATAAAAAAATCATGCCTGCCTCAGACCTTATCCAGAATTGCTGCCTCTTCAGCATACTATGGATTCTCATCTAGCAATGAACTTTTCCCCAGCAAAGTTAGATGGAAGTCTAAAGTAATCAAATCCTACACACAAGTACAACCATAGCACCGATCCAGGCCTCTCAACATCTCAAGAACACTAAGAGTCTTGTAGAATTATAGCCTACGCTGCTGGTTCCCAATGCATTCATCAATTGGACAACAATCCTAACGATAAAAACAGATCTAGCCACCCAAGAAAAATTAGATATGGGGCAAAATAAATAAAGGCACTCAGTCAACCAAAAAATCATAGCATGGGTGTGAACAACACAATACAGTGATGAGGATGGGCCGAAGAGGATGAGGCTAATGGCGAAATTCCAAGTTTTTGCAGCAGCATTAGGGCTAGGGGTGGCAGCGCCATACCTTCATAGGAGAAAGAGAGAGGAAGGTCGTCGCCGTGGCCACCGCGGGGCTCTTTGTGTTCGAGACTCGCAAGACACCTTCGTTGCCCTCCACACGAGCTTAGTGCTAAAGAAGACAGGACATGGATGATGATGGGCCGAAGAGGATGCAGCTGACGGCGAACATCAAGGTTTCCGGGCGACGCAATTAGCGCTAGGGGTGGCAACGCCAAACCTTGATTGCAGAAATAGCGAGTTCGTTGCCTAGATCACTGCCGCCTCCTCGTTTCAACACTCGAGAGTCGCCCTTGAATCGCCCCCTCCACCCATGGCGCTCTAGTCCTGATAGGCTGAGATGGGGTGGGTAAGCTTCGGCTAGTGAAAAAGCTGAATGATATTGATTTACCATTTTACCCCTCCACGAGATAGTGGGTAAAATGGCTCTGAACTTTTTTACCATTCTACCCCTCCACAGGATTGTATTATGCATACTACACATGGTAGTATAATCAGATCAGGATTGATTTCAACCTTTGGATCTAAGGAAATGGATGGCCTATATTCATTCTAGTGCATTGTAAAAGAGCTCTTCATCCGTATTACTTAGATTGCTTGGTGGCCTATAGTTTGTTAATACATGCATCTCGGGCTTGATTGCCAGCAGCACAAAACAAGAGGGATTTACATGAATCTTTGGATATTGAAGGTCTATCCTCCTATCCTCTTCTGAGATTGAAGGCCTAGTCTTTGAAGCAACATACATCAGAATTTCTTTGGTATTAAGAGGGCGGCTTTTGTGGGATGGTACCAACATCTCCACCACTCACAGCCTCCTTAATAGTTATCACCCAAAATTTAGGGTATTTTATATGTAAATACTTAGTATTTTGCATTCAAACAGATAGAAAATGTATATAAATGCTTGCATAATTTTTCATTTTTTCTCATTTTTTTGTAGTCTCGAGAGACTATTTTACAAGGGGTTGAAAAAGGCCAAAATTTCGATCATTTCGGCTGAAATTTTAGCGATTTTGGCTGAAATTTCTATTTTGGTAGTCTCTAAAATACTGGATTTGAAATTTGGTTTTAGAAAATTTTTGACCGCCCTAAAATGTGGTCCGAAAACGAAATTTGTAACCTTGTGTTAGAGGCATTGAGAGAAAAGGAGGACAGGTGGTTGGGCCAGGTCAAACCCTCTAGTCTTCTCCTTTTAATTTTTCTAAGCCCTTGGCAAGGTTCAAAATATCATCGATAATCGTGATTATCGTCCGTATTGAGCTGACTTGGCATCAGAAACCGTTAGGCAAACCGATTCAACTCAAAAAATTCAAATAATTTAGAAAAAGTTATACGACGTAAACCGGTCGATAATCGGTGAAAATTAAGCGAAAATCACTCAAAAAATCGGCTCTAAGAAACATTTAATTGGCCGGTCCAATCGATCAGTTTTTGGTCAAAATCAACTGGTTTCCAAAATGTTTGATTTCTTAACCCTTTGCTTTCTGGCAATTTTTGACTGATTTTTAGCATAATCAAAAATCATTTGAAAATCGAAATTTCTATTTTTTTTCAACCCTGGCTCCTGGTGCTCACCAGCCTACGAGGTTTCTTTGATTAATAACTAGTACGCGAAAATAAAATAATACTATGGTCCAGTATGCAAAATATCCCTAGACCATCAACTCGCCAACAGATCTCCCTGGAGGCGAGCCGCCCAAATCGCTGCCGTCCCAGCCTTCGTCTCCAAATCTCGTACGAAAAGAGGAAACAAAGTGGCCACGGCGATGGTGGCGGCCGGCAGCGATTCCTCCGACGTTGTCCCCATCCTCCAGGCGGAGAGCCTCACCAGCAATGTCAAGTCCATCTACTATAGGTCTCTATCTATCTTTCTCTTTCTCTCGTCTTCTCCTCATAATTCATGGGCTTGATCTGATTTGGAGATGAGCTTAATTCTGTGTTGTAATGTTTAGGAGTAGGTTTGGGTATCTCGCGATCTTTAGGAGTAGGTAGCCTATTTACGGGGCACTGGAGGTTGATACATTGGAATGTTTTAAGTACTGATTGGAGAGGAGTATGGGAGAGGACATACTAGTTTCTCCTAATCCTGGTGGTAGAATTTCGATGTGATGTTGCTGCGATGCTAGATTTGTGTAAGCTGGAAAGGGAAAGAAGAAACAATGTTACGCCGCGTATTGGAACTTCCGATAGTTGAGTCAACTAAGCCGAATTGAAAAGGTCTGCTTTGTTCTTCCTATTAGGTTAAGTTACTGTCGGAAGTGGGGATTTTGAATTAGTACACCCACAATGTTTGATGAATAACAAAATTGATGTGCCAAACCTGATTTCCTTTCGGTTGTGTTTCAGTACTCTTAGATCTGCTAGCAATATCTATTAGCGTTCAATGTGGAACAGGTATATAAGAGCAAGTCCAACCCACCCCCTAAACCTCCCCCTATCCTAAATTATAAGGAGAATTAAAAATGTAAACTCCAACCCAACCCTTATAAGGAACCCTATTCTAGGAGATCCTTTCACCCCTACATCTAGGGTTTTTCTTCCCCTACTATTTTCTTCAACATTTTTTATTCATTCTTTCTATTTTTAGTAAATAATTCATGGGTGCAAAGTAATAATAATGTTTAGATAAATAATAGGGTGAGTAATAGGAGTGTGGGTTGAGACAAATTTGATATAGGGTGTCCCTAATTTTACACCACCCTAAATGAGTGATTTAGGGGAAAAATATAGGGGTTTGGGTTGAAGTTGCTCTAAGTGATATCCTTATGCTTGAGCATAAGCTCCAGGCTCCAGCTTATGTTCATATACATAGCTTTGCAAAGAATGTATTAACACTTCAGTTAGAAATCTGATATATTGAATTGGTAGTTGGCAACTTGCCATATGTAATTCTCGAGTAACAGTAACAGGCTTCAAGTACTGTGTAAAAGTTTTAAGGATCTTTTTCTATGTGATGATACGCTTTATAATTTCCCATTTCAAGTTTTTTATACCCCTTCGAATTAAGATATTTTATTATAGATATTTGACTGATTGCTACTTAAGCCAATATGGTCTGTCCTAAACATGGGGATTTTTCGTATGTGTATTACAGTCGAACATTCTTGTCGATCATTGGTGGAGTTGTTGCTGGAATCTGGGGATTCACAGGCCTGATGGGATTTGTCTTTTACTTTCTGATAATGATGGTTGCATCTCTCGGGCTCTTGGCAAAGTCAAACTTTTCAGTCCACACATACTTTGATAGTTGGAGCAGGATTTTAATTGAAGGGGTTTTTGGCGGCCTTATGGTAAGTTGCTGTCATAATGATATGTATTATGTGGTTTATCATTTGTAGCCTAAACGATATGACCCTCACATGCTATTTATACACTGTTGCAATATGCCCTACACATTATTTATTTTTAATGTCGTCTTAGTTGGTCTTCTAAGCTATTGAACATAGAGCAGGAGTCCAAAGCTTTTGATTTCTTATCAATCTGTCCAAAATAAGTTTTGGTTTGGCACAGCTGTTGAAAGTCTTGAAGTTAGAAGTTGTACAAAGCAAGTGTGTGGCTCACCGTCACAGATTATCTCTAGGTTTAGATAATTTAGTAGGACCACTAACTGGCGGAAGTTGGGAGATCTAACAAGGTATATTTTTCATATTTGGATGGTTAGCTTATGTATTTCAGTAAAAAAAATCCAAAGTTTGAAAGGAAAATTTCCTGAAACAGCATCTAGTTCTATTCAATTGCCATATGTACTCTTGATGTCCTTTTTGTTCAAGTTCAAAATTTCTATTGCAAATTCTCGCATGCTAATGAGCAGTGCCTTGTTTAATGATGTTCTAACATTATATATTTTATTTTTGCAGTCTTTCGTGCTGTTCTGGACGTATCCTTAATGATTTAAAGTTTTTTTTTAATAATCATCCCCTTCTTTATGTCCTTATTAGGTTGATAGATATGTTGAAATCTTGTATATTTGCTGGGATGGTCATGCAGTGTCACCAAAATTTATTGCATGGTTGGGCAACACATCATTATATCTAAAAAAACTCTGCCAAGCATATTGACATGAACATTCCGGTTTTTTGTTCAATGGAACCTTCTAAAATATGGAGCTAGCATTTTTCAGCATGCTGCATAAATTGAATGATCCAGGGAGTACGGCATTTAGGTTATATTAATTTGAGATTTGAAAATATCACCAAGATGATCTTACCACAACCAACATGAGATTTATGGGTTTTGGTTTAAGAGGGACCTAGACTATGCGAGATATTATGGCCTTGTTTGGGAGAGCTCCAGATCCTAGCTCTAACTTAGATCTAAAACTTATAGGCTAAAATAAAGTAAATTAAGTTTATATTTTTAGTCTAAAATATAAACAAGATGATCTATCTAAACACTCTTAATGTACCCATTGCTCCAGCTCCATAAATTTCTGGAGCTAGAAATACTCCCAACTCCACAAATTATGGTGGAGCTGGAGCTGTCCCAAACACCCCCTATATTCAATCACTTTTGTTTTTTTTTTCCATTAAGAACGTAGCAGGTTAACATTGCCCTTGTAGTTTATTGCAATTCTTGTTTCTTGTTTACTTTAAGGTGCTTTATGCCACATTGGTATATAAGATGTGGTATGTGCTGCTTTCTCTTCTGTATGGTTAAAGGATGCATGCATCCCAATCTTTGTCAAACTGAAGGAAATGAATAAATGTGCATGGGACAAGTACAAAAAAATAGGTCCTGCACATTATTTTGCTACTTCCAAAACATATTTATGTTTGTTTCCCCTTCCTTTTTTAACCACAGTGGTATTAATGTTTTGCTACTTGAGTTCATCCTTGACACAAAGAAGATTTGCTTACGATGTTGTCCACATCTTCTGATGGATCGAAGAAAGAGCTACACTAAGAACAAAGCAGATGCAGGACCATGGCACGAATTTTAATTTATTTTTTGTTGCTAGTTATTAGTGCTTGCAAGTTGCAACTATATATCCATTCGATGGCTGGTACATCAGTTATCTTGGTGTAACCCTGTGTTTTTGAAAAGCTGCAAGAACATATATTCTTCAATTCATTAACTGATGTAGCTATCCTTTCCTCCAATGATTTTCAACAATTGCGGTTCACCATTTCTAGCATCCATGCTATAAATGATCTGACAATGAGCACTATCCAGTTTCAGGAACGATCATATCAATTTTTATCATATCAATTTTTTCCATCTCTCTGGTTTTTCTCTTTCTTTCTTCTTGAAGTTGCCCATCTCCGGTTACGGATGCATTATTATCGTCTGTTTTGGAGTACTATGGTATTCCTGTCTCAGACAATGCACTGAATTGCTTTGTTTTTCTTAGACCAGCCCAGATGATCATCCCAGGCAAGCATGTCCTAGCATGAAACATATTGGGCTGGATTGCTTTCATGGGCCATGTCCAGATCCAAATTTGCAAAACCATGGCCTCTATTATTGTGAAATTGAAGCACGCCTTAAGAAAATATTGTGAGAATTCAAGGTCTATAGGGCACTGAACTACCCATCTACCGTGTTAATATTGCATCACAAGAGTACGTCTGAAACATTTCCGTGCCATACATGATACATCAGGTGTCCAAACCTTGAAAGCGGCGTTGTCGGCAAAGCCTGGCGCTGTGGTCCTTGGCTCCTTCCATCTGTCTGTCTGTCTGTCCATGGCAGACGGCCGTGTGCGAGTGCACGGCCTGGCACCCGCGGCTCCCAAGCCGCACCGCACCGCCCATGCCAGACTGCACGGCCATATGGTATATCATACGTGTCAGTGTGGCTTCCATCACGCACGGCGGCGCGAGCAGAAACACATTGGCGGCATCAAGAACTCGCGCTCGCTCGAGGCGAGGCGGACTTGGCTGATGGGCCGCTGCTCGCCGCACCGTCCGCCACAAATTTGAAAAGTACTTACTGCCTTGGTAAAAGCCTCACCGGTAAAGTTCAACCAAACGAAAAATGGTACAAATCATGTTAGAAAGTTTTTAAAATTTTTGCAGATGGTCTTGATGTATCGTTAATGTTTCTATAAAATTTCATATGATGATCAAGCTTCAAAAATTTTCAAAAATTCTGAGAGTGCTACGTCGTGATAAAAGTCCAATGATCAATACATAGATTTGCTTTAGCAATAAAAAAAGATTTAGAATTTTTTAAAATTTCATAGAAAGGTGCTAAGGAAATTCTTAAGATCTCATAAACATTTTGAATCATGATTACACTCCAGTGACTTTATAAAATCCTTACAAGGGAACTATACTATTTATATTCTTTCTGTTTTTGATTTTTGAAATATAACAAATGAAGTTCAATACTTACATAAATTTGATTGAGTAAACAAAAAAGTTAAAAAATTTTTTGAAAATTTTATAGAATGGTACTGAGGAAATTATTAATCTCTCATTAAAATTTTGGATCATGATCATACTCAAGCAAATTTATAAAATTCTGACAAGGTTACTGTCCCAATTACGTTTATTTTGTTTTTGATTTTTTAAGTTTAATCATTTTTAATTTTTTTGTTTGATCCTACACTATTAAATATAGTACCATAAATTTTTTAGATCATGATCAACCTTGTACAATTTTATAAAAATCTGACAGTGTTTCTGCCAAAATTTTAAAACATCTCAAAATTTCTTTTTTTTTAACAAATTTTCAAGGAAGATCACTTTCTTAAGGGTTATTGGACCAAATCCGGTCAAATCCGGCCATAAAAGTCAAAAATCGGTAAAAACCGCCGAAATTTCTGAAATTACCGTAGCAATTTAATTTTTTTCAAACTTCTTTTACACGGTCAGGATTTTAGATCCATCCCCGACCGGAATCCAAAATCTCGGCCGGCGGTTTTTTGAACTATGCGGCTCCCGAGCTGCAGGACGCAGCTAATGTGCGCTAAGAACTTAAAGATGGAATCATGCGATTCCATACTTCTCATGCAGATACCCTTTTATTGCTATCATATATCGAGTGTCTGACATCATTATCAAAGCCGTCGTTTTTCAGCCCATAAATTTCGTTTTTAATAAATCTTGCCTACTTTCATTTGAATTTGCAAAACTAACCCTCTTGATGAGCTTAAGACGTGGCAAACGACACGAGTCACCTATTGCACTAGGAACTTGCCAGCTTTGTCGGTAAGCAGGTTTCATGCTTGGTTGGCATAGAAGGAATCGAAGGCATCCTACCACACTTGGTTGCTGTGGACGCAATTGAGATAGCACCTTCCGCTCTTGGTTGCTGTGGAAGCAATCGAGACAGCACCTTCCGCACTTGGCTGTCGTGGAAGGGTGGAGATTAATTAGTGGTTTAATTAGGTAATTAATTAAGAAATATGATTAAATTTGTGGTTAATTAGTAGAGTTGATTCATATGGCGGAAGGAGAGCTTGGTAGGAAGCTTAGTGCGATAAGCCATTTGCTAAGTTCCCCAAGCATGGGAGGTAGGACTGTTAAAAAAAAGCTCGAGCTCAACTCAGTCTAGACTTGATTCGAGCTCCAAATGAGTTGAACTCGAGCTTGTGAGCTTCACTGAGTTGAGCTCGAATAGCTTGCGAATCTGGTAAATTTATAAATTATTTATTCATTGAGCTTACTCGAGTAAGAGCCGAGCTCGAGATTGAGCATTTTTTGTTGTTGAAAAATAATCCATATTGAATTATTTATTATTACCGAGCTTACTCAAGCCGAGATTGGGCCTACTCGAACTTGAACTAAGCCAGCTCGAGCCTAGATTCAGGCTCAGATCTTAACTCGAGCTCGTCTCGTTTACAGTCCTAATGGGAGATGATTTGTGGGGGCTAAATTTGCAAATTATTTCGGGAGGAGGGCTATATTTGAAAAAAATCGCAAGGGAGCTAAAAAGCAAAAAAATCATTATTCTCCAGGTTCAACAAGATGCAACAGTACAACGATATCCAATGCAATCCTAGTTGGGGCTGCAACCTAAATAGTTGCGCGCAGATCGTTAGATCAAAAAACGACGGTCCAGATCTTCTTGGGAATATGGTAGCAAAAACAATGTGCCGATTTTCTACTGCAGCAAATCACTTAATCCGGACTGTTCGTTGGTTCGGTCAGACGGATCTAAGAGTTGGATACTGCTTAAGTTGCAGCCCTCCATATAAAGTGCACAGGAACCTCACCCTGAACACTAGCTAATTTCTTCAGCAAGTTCACAGCCCTCAAAGCAAGGCAACAGAAGTATACTCGATAGGGATTTCTTCTCTACAAGACCACAAGATCAAGATGTCACTCGTTTCTAGTTCAGGTCAAGGGATCAGATGACTCGAGACAAAATTAGACTGCAGCCGTTCCATCAGACGTCAAAGGTTCCTTCTCCGACAGCGTTTCACTGAAAACTCTTTCCCTCGCTCTCTGAGACTGCAAAAGCGGCAACAGGTCAGTGGGATATAAATCATTTTATACTTTTCGTGTGATCAATGGGAACATTTTTTTTTAGATAAAGGAAAACAATCCGACAAGGAGAATACAGAACAGATACAAACTCCAAAAGTACAACGAACGAACAAACGGCTCTAAAGCCAACCATATGCACCAAACGTGTTAAAAAATCTACATGTGTGCAATCTAGCTTAGGATGGAATCACAGAGCACTCCAACTAAAAAAGTTAAAAAAATCTACATGTATTCCATGGTTTACTCCTCTTATGTATAAAATTTAAGTTCGAATTCATTCTATGTCAAGAATAACAAAAATTTTGAATTCATTCTATGACAAATTGAACTCTTAACATTTGTCAGATTTTTCTATTTTTTTACTCTTGTCTTAACATATAATTAATTTGAACTTGAAATTTTATACATAGAGTAAGTTCACAAGTACATCTAGAATTTTTGTTCGGAATTTTTCGTGACTTTTTTAGTTGGAGTGCACCGGGATTGCACCCTACGCTAGATTGCACTTGCACACAATACGTTCCTGATCAAGAGTGATGAGGAGAAGTTTCAGATAAAGAACGAACCATCTTTTGCCAGTTGCTGAAGAATGCTATGGTAGCGAGAAGTAAGAATTGCACTATAGAACCACAGGAAATGCCCATCCAAAGCCCTTTCCCTCCCATCTTCAGAACAAAACCCAGAAGGAGAGCCGCTGGAATCCCAACAAGATAGAACGAAGCGAGGTTAACATAGGCGCCCAGGTGCTGCCACCCGCATCCTCGAGCAATACCTGAACAAACATGCAAAATATGTATCAGTATTAAACATTGATGCATCTTGCCATAAACCTACAGAGAGAACAGAAAGAGCAGAAATCTTCTCTACTGCATTGAGAGATATGATGTCATTATACAAGAGGATCTTGCCAATGCATAAATTCAGCACCAACCAGATGCATGTGCTTTGGGTGTCAAGTTCAGTTAATTTTGAGAAATTTTACAGTGAATAACATAGGTAGTAAGTAGTGGTAGTAGAAGTCAAATCTAACCATCTATTCTTCAAGGGTATTTTAGACTTTTCCTATTCAGTCATCAGGGGTATTTTAGACTTTTCCTAATTTGTTCACAGTTTTGGATTCACCGAATACCTGGTGATCTTCAGAGGCTTCTTATCCATTCATCTGTCATTTATCAGGATCACATGATGTGTTTTACCATAGAAAACAAATAGTATGATGAAATTTTTTACTCTTTTACCCCTCTTTGAATTTTACTACCAATACTACAGGTGGTAGTATAACTAGATCTAAATTGATTTCAACCATTAGATTCAAAGGAATAGACGGCTTATATTGATTTTAATCCACTGTAAAAGAGCTCTTAATTTTGGCATGTGCAGAGCTCTCCACAAGCACAGGCAGCGAAATAGATTCTGTGAAGCAAACAGCAGTACCGCTAGCTAGAAGAAAGGTGTAAGTGCATACTTAGTGGAGCTCACTTAAGGTGACATCTCTGCTATATGCGTGTTGATGTAAACACCAGCATCCATGTTCACGTAAGAGCACATGTTTGAATGAACAAACAAGTAACTCCCCGAGTAACAATATTGGCTTCCACAACACAAAATAGCATTAGTATCGTGGATCAAAAGAAAAAAATAAGAAGCGACATGTTACCTGGTTTGTCTTTACGACTTCGGCATGGCTGACAAAACAGTAATATCACTCTTGGAGAAAATAGCATTAGTATCGGCATGACCGGACAGGGCTTGTTACCAAATTGGAGAAAAGCTCACAGGTTGCATTATGCAAATCAATCTAAGGGGTAAAAGATATTGTAGTATGGTGTAATGGCCAGCAACAAGTATAACAAACAGCTAAATCGATTGATAAAAAAAAACTTCACAGGCATATCTGGAAGCTCCTTTTTTCACTCTTTTGAAGGGAAAGTAGAATTAGCATATCAATCAAATGTTAGAAAATGCAACCTGAGAGAACTCCTTGTAGGCTATCAGCAGCAACTGAGACACACACGAAGGGAACCATTGCGGTGACATACGCGACAACCTCCTTATCACTGCTGTATGCATGGCCCAGGATGTGCTGCGATGCTAACAGTGCCCCAGTGACGAAAACTGCCTCTGTCACAGCAATAGACATCACAACACGAACAGCCGATCGAGCTCCTTCAGGATTCCCAGCACCTAATTCATTTGCTACTCGAGTGCTGCTCATCAAACAAAACAAGCACGGCTATTATCAAATGACCAATCTGTCCCCAAAAAGAAGTACCATCCAGGAGTCGTTAAGCTTCTTCATACCTTGCAGCGGCTCCAAGCCCATATGGTATAGTATACGTCAACGTGATAGTCGTCAGGCTGCACAAATGGATGTGTAAAAATAATGCAATTGTAATTGTAAGTGCATATTAACTTCACGTGCGAAGATTCTTACCATATTGAAAGAACTGAAGTTTGTAGCTCTGGATTGGGTAAAACTCCTGACAGAAGAATAAGGATCTCAAATGACCACCACTCAAAACTAGAAAATTACAAGAAAATCCATTAGCCCAATAAGGAAAATAAACATAAACATGGTGATTCTGAATCACACTGCTGCGATTACCATAACATTAGTGCAGATGGCAGAGCTAAGCGCAGGAACAGGCCGACTCCTCTGAAGGCCTCGATTGTAGGAGGCGTGCGAGTCCCCTTACAAGAACTCGAGAATACGATGTACGCAGCAAGCGTGAATACATTCAACCAGTACGATATGCTTATTGCCAAAGCGGCTCCAGTATACCCCAGACTGGTCTTGAACACCAATAACCAACAGAGAGGAATGTGCAGGAGCAGCGTTGCAATGGAGGACCAAAGCATAGGAACTATTAGACTCTGAGACTGCAGAAATTTTGTGAGAGGCTGGCTGACTGCGTATGCAAAGAGCCCTGGAATCAGCCAGACTATGTATCTTCCTGCTTCCTGTGAGATCAAAGGGTCCTGACCTATGAGGGTCAGGAGTTTGCCTATGAATACCCATAGAAGTGAGATTGGAATGCTCACAATTGTAAGTGTGACTATAGCTCTGTAGGTTTGCACTCCCAATTTGTCGTACTGTTTTGCCCCGTAAGCTTGGCCGCATAGAGTTTCCAATCCACTTGCCATTCCAATCTGTTTTGCAAGCTGAATATTTGAATTACTTTCTTACAACTGAAGAGAATATATCAAACAAAAAAATATAGGATAACCGTTCCAATCATATGAACAGCAATAACATACAGCCTTAAGACACACGAGTCACGACACATGCATGGCAAGAATGCTGGATCAAGGTAACAAAGTTATTCACTTACGCTTGAAAGTTGAATGAAAACATCTGTAGTTTCCTGTACTAACCATCCGGTGGAGAAGTATTCTAGTTGATGAAATATGCTTGAGAAACTTGATAATGCCTGAACTTCTACCTTTCCCACACAGTTTTTTCACCAAAGAAGCTAAGCCAGATTGAGCATATGTCGAGAATTTATTGAATAGTTTTATTGCCGTGAAGTGGTAATACACTGATGTGACCAGTTACCACTTATGTTCAGCGGCAAAGGGGTGGTGGGTGTGTAACGTAACGTACGAGGAGGCTGAAGCCGGAGACGGAGGAGAGGGAGGTGGCGACGGCGGAGGCGGAGAGCGGGAGGACGCCGGGGAGGTGGCCGACCATCATGTTGGACGCCACCTGTACGGCGTACTGCGCTACGCTCACCGCAGGCCATCGGCAGGGCCACGTACCCCACCTTGCCGACCTCCTGCGCCAGCCCGCTACACCACCTGCTGCTGATACTCTCCTCTCCTTCGCCGGCGCCGTCCCGTGTCGTTAGCTGAGATAGCAGCGGTATGCTCTCCTCCATGGCGGCCACCGTCGTCGTCGAGCTTCTCCCGCCTCTTCTTCTCTTTTGTGGAGTCGCGTTGGTGTTTGCAATTTGCGTGCGTTTCGGCGCTGGTGGGCGGGGCTTTTAACAGGAAAGGACTCGCTATCAGCGGCGGATGAAAACAGGATTCTATCGGAAGGTGGTCATATCATATCGAAGTCATGCCCGGAGGCGGAGGGTCCCTCGCAGGGTGGTAAATCTTTGGAACGCTGCGGTTTTCGTGAGTACCGCGCACCGGTTCGAGAAGATTTATCGGTCGGTTTACTCGTAAAGTTTAAATTTAAATTTTAAAAAATTAAAAAAATTATTAAAAAATATCTAAAATAAGTATTAATTGCTTTATAACTTCTGGTGTGATTTTTAAGAAAAACAAAGTTTAAAGACGTTTTTAAGCCATTCAAAATCTAGAAAATAGAGAAAACGCCGCACAACCTCTTCATGATGCCGACATTTTCAAAAGGAAAGCTGCATCGTTCTTAAGTGCTTTAGCTATGAGGATAACACAAATGGCAAAATATCCCCTAGTATTTTCCTCAAATCATATTAAATGTAATGGTATTCTTGTTGGTATTTACTATTCTATTCGTTGATTTGTAGCATATTGGTGCGATGTGTTCGGTTCGAAAACACCCATCTTTCAGCGGTTTGTCCTACGTCTCGTGTGTCGCAATACGCATCTTCTAGTAGATGTGAGCGCAATTGAAATACATTTGTGTTTATCCACACAAAAATCCACAACCGCTTGTTATACAAAAAGCTACAGAAGTTAGTGTATGTCAACTACAATCTTCAATCTTCGGCTTCAGATTCAAGCCATAGAAAATCAAAGACGCTCAGATGAAGACGATCAATTCCAATAGCTTATGGAGCTAACACTATGCAACGATGCAAATCCGATCTAATAGTGGATGAAAAATGGAATGCCCAACGGTGACCCATTACTTGATGAGGAGTATGCAGTGAGTGACACCTCTCCCATCATAGCTTGTGACAAACCCATTCCCCTTGCTGTATTAAGAAAGGACATTGAGGCTAGAAGCATTTCTAAATAGGCAGACAAGATGGTCAGGAATACTCATACATAGAAAAGGAAGTACCAATCAATACTGAGAAGGGATACAGAAAAAAATGTGTCACCCTCTAAAGGAAAGGAAAAGCATCCCGCAGATGAGCCGCATTATGTAGAGAGTGATAACTCCACTGAGAGCGAGGACCGTCAAAACCCGCTATATCAAGAGTCCAACAATAGCAACTCCAAGACGGACACCGATGACGACAAATTTGGTCGCTATGCCTCCACACCTCCCACGCACCAATAAGAAGAGCAATATCCCGTCAAATTTATAGGAAAGTCGCAATTCACCCATGCAACACAAGACAGAGACCATGGCGCTCTCCAATCACAGAAAACAACTACTAGAGGAAAAGAAAAGAACACACCACAGGATAGCTCTGGTTTATATGGCATCGTCGAGACACAAGGGAGCTATGGCTTTCATGGCAATTATGACTACACCATCCCCGATGCACATACACAACTTCCCACCCAATGGGTCTATGAGTAGCATGACCCAGAGTTTTATGTCATATTATATCAATAATGGTAAATGATAAGTACATGGATAGGGCAAAGCTGACATAATTACAAAGCAGAGTTTTAGCTACGTGAGGATTGGCTTTAATGTCCATCGAGGAATACAATATGACCAACCAAATATGCATGTAACGATATTACCCATAGCCCCAAAAGTAATGATTCATTTGTATGTTTCATTTTATTGCAACTTAATTTTTTACTAACATAGTGCCCATACAGGTCCGTCCAACATGGCATTTATGTGAAAAGGATGATAAAAATATATCTACTTTACAATTTCAAATGAAAGGTATCTAAATGTGAATGGTATTGATATGTGAATGCCTTTTTTTACACTTATTGGATTGATATATAAATAATATTGAAGTGAAAGGTTATTTGTTCATATACTATTGCTAAATGTTTACTTTAGAACTTCAGGTTGTTTAAAATATAGCAAAAGTCATAACGAAATTTTATTTCATTTCAACGCAACTCAATTTTTTACTAGCATTCCATTTATATAGATCGAACATAGCATTTGTGCGACAATGGAAGAACGACGAAGTTATGCCTACTTCATAAATTCAAATAAAATGTATTAAAATGTAAATAATATTGATATGTAAATGGTAGTGAAATTGAGAATAGTATTGGTATGTGATTATGTTTTTTTTAAGATGGTAGGTGCTTCACCCTTCATTCAAGAGAGGAGTGGAACAAAAGAATTATCACAGACTACCGGCCTGTACAACGACAAGGTTGGCTAGACGGGGAAAACATACATGTGAATGTGAATGTCTATTTTTACACTTGTTGGATTGATATGTGAGTAGTATTGAAATGAAAGATTATTTGTTGACATAATATTGCTAAATACCTAATTACAACTTGCAATTGTCTAAAATGTAGCAAAGGTCATATCGAATTTTTTCCATATTTAGGAGAGATAATACCGGATTTCGTGTTTTTATGTACTTTTTTATATATTTCTTACATTTTCCCATTTTTGGCCTTCAATAGATTTTTACAAATTTTACAATATTTTTTTATTTTTCAACTGATTTTGGTTTTTGGCGGTTTTCGTGTATTTTTGAGTTGTTTTTGTTTATTTACCATGAAATTCGCTCACTGATTTGACAAGATTTTAAGGGCCTGTTTGGTAGAACTCCAGATTCCAACTTCATCTGAAATCTGAAACTTGTAGGCTAAAATAAAGTAAATTAAGTTTATATTTTTAGTCTAAAATGTAAACAGGGTGATCCATCTAAACACTTTTAATGTACTCACAGCACCAGATTTACGAATCTGGTGAAGCTGAATCTCTGCCAAACAGGCCCTAAAATGGTTTGAATTTCCATACCATTCGGTTTTCAAGCGTTTTTCGTGATTTTCACTACCGCTGGGGGTTTGAATTTCAGTCATAAAATGGTTTTGTTAACCTTGGTCCCAAGTTTAAGAGCTGATTGTTTGATTTTTTTTTCATTAGCAAAAAAAAGTTAAAGCTAAAATAAATGGTTAGCCTTTTAACTAGATTTTTCTAAAAGGCGTAAGATTCTATATAACTAAAAGTTAAAAGCTATTAAAGATATATTTTTTTTGTCATATTGAGGATTAATTTTAGACAAATGCCACTGAATTTAGAGTAAAATTATCCACATCTATTGTGTCTAAAAGCGGACTGATGTTAAGTAGTTTAAGCAAAAAAATGGCTTTATTGTGAGAATTCTTTTTTTTGTGGGATTTGGTTGTTTATGTAAAATTCCTAAACATGACCTCAATATTAGTGCAAATTATAGTTGGTTTGTCGTATGGGCCATTAGATCAGCGATGGTTGAATCAGCATGTTTAGTACTAAAAGAGTTACATATATAAGATAATTTCCTGTAAAACCTCTCGCGGAACCGGGTTCTCGAAGTTGTTCTGTATATGCCGTTGGATAAGTGATGGATAGACTAGATTGACCACGGTTGAAAAATAAGAGGCATTTTTTAGAGGCGTTTTCATATTTTTTTTCTTTTGACAATTACATAAATATTAAAACATGAGTGAATGTTAGATAGTGATTACTTACCTTTTTACTTTTTTTTTTAAGATTTGTGCAACCTTTTCTTTGATTGGCCCTTCAATCGAAGGGCCCTCCTTGCATGCAGTTGAGCCAACTAGGATAGTTTTCGCAGCGTGATACGCTGCGTGCGTTGTTTTTTTGCAAAAAATAATTTTGTTTTTTCTGGCGGTTTTTTTTAATCATCGAGAAAACACGTGAAACGGTTGAAAGAATACAAACACAATCACGTTTTTTTTTGCGTTTATTTGGGGTCCTCTCACGAAAAATCCGCAATTGTGCAGAATCGAAAAGTCTTTTTCGTGAAAAATAGCTGGAATGATCCAAATGTAACTACGTTATTTTTCTGGTATTTATTTAGGGTCCCTTCACGAAAGATTCACGATTTCTCTGAACTAAAAGGTTCTTTTTGTAAAAAACCGCGGGAAGGACCTACACGTAATTACTCATTTTTTAGGGACCTACACACGAAAAACCCGAGCCGAGCGGCATACGCCGCTTCGGCTCGACTCGCGCTCTTCGCGCATTTAATCCTCTGGAGTTTAGTATCATCACCAGGAATGTTTTCGCGACGTAATACGTTGCGTGTGTTGTTTTTTCGAAGAAATAATTTCATTTTTTTCGGCGGTTTTTTTAATTGTCAAGAAAACGCGCGAAATGATTGAAAGGATAAGATCGCAACCATATTTTTTTTTGCATTTATCTGGGGTCCTCTCACGAAGGATCCGCAATTGCGATAAATCGAAAGGTCTTATTCATGAAAAATAGTTGGAATGATTCAAACATAACTACGTTTTTTTGTATTTATTTAGAATCCTTTCACGAAAGATTCGTGATTTTTTTGAACCAAAGGTCATTTTCGTTAAAAAAATCGCAGGAAAAATCTACACGTAATTACATATTTTTTTAGGGACCCATACACAAAAAAAGAGCCGAGCCTGCAGCGCGCGGCTCAGCCCCAAACGCTGAGGACGCGCGAAGTCTCCCGAGTTTAGTATATGTATGATAGTAACAATTGAAACAGTTCCCAATGCCCCCATAGCAAAATAGCTCCCACTATCTCAAATACATATATCTCATCCAGTGATTTTCATGATCCATTGCACATCTCATGTAAATTTCTGATTTCAGTTGAACCATCGTTGTGATTGTTGAAAGTTATTATTTACTATTAGGTAAAACATATACTTTGGTTGTTCAAGTCTACTCTCTCTAGTCGCAAAAGATCAGAGTTATTGTTGATAATATGCAGTCAAACATTATAAATTTTGGCTACCAATATCATTTTTAATATCTAAAACTGACATAGGAGGATGACCCATGTACATTTATCTCAAAACATACTTTCATAATATTATAATTTCAATAGTTCATATGAATATATTATGGGTTTTTGCAAAACCCCACCTGCATGTGGGGGTTTGTCGAAAACCCACCCATCTGCATCTCATATTTCATCAAAAATACACCTGCAAGTTCTGTAGGCCTACAAATCCTCCTACCCAAATGATCAATTTACTCGTTAAAGCTCCTAAAAGTCAAGAATTTCTAACCTGGTTATTTCCCATTGATGGAATCACACCTAGGTCGATCTAAACTGCAAGAATCCTCCTTGTCCCTCTATTCTTCTGCTCTTGTGCCATGCTTTATTCTCCCGCGTTTAGCTTGTGTCCTGCCCTACGTTGGCACACTTCCCAGTTCAGCGAGTAAATTGATCGTTTTGGGGAGGGGATTACAACCATATAGAATACGTTGGTGGGTTTTTGATGAACTTTGATATGCATGCTAGTTTTTGACCAGCTCTCTCACTTACATATCACATATGGATTTAAGAAAAACTAAATATCACAATAGAAATAAGTGATTAAAGTTGTATTTTGAGGGTAATATCGATATCCAAAACGAAATCCTCGTGTAACTTATTACTGGAGGGAGCATTTAGGGGTGGGCATTCGGTTAATTTGGTTTGTTCGATTTAAAAAAAATTATGTTTTTAGGAATTGGAAACTGAATCGAACCAAATAAATTTGAAAATCGAAACCGAATTAGCCGAACAAATTCGGTTCGGTTAATTTAGTTTTTCAGTAAATCGAATTTCAGAACCAGCAACATATAGTCTACTCAACTCCGAAGGCCTGCACTAACAAGATTAGATGCTAGATCTAACCCATTGAATACTGCTTATCTGATGAAGCGCAGACACCAAAATGAACTCAAAATTCAAAAGATGCATATGCATAAAATAGATGAAAAACCACATATCATAGTTCTAGCTTCGCCAACATTTACAACATGTCTTATAGTAACATCCACTACTACCTTAGGCATTCAACGACACACAATGGAACACGGAAAACGGAAAAATGAATTTTGCAATTCCTAATGATTCATAAGGGCAAAACAACATGGAGAACCATATAAGCACACAAAAACAACAATTTTATCCAATGTTGATCCAAATCGCTCCATCAATGACCGTAGCAACTCGCAGCCAAAAACAAAATTGCACATCTACACACAACAGCAATCGAGACGATAGGATGAACACACAGATCTAACAGAAGTATAGCGAGTGGATCGAGATGATTGGATGGATACTTTGCAGGGGCCGTTCTTTATGACGATGTAGCCGTTCTTGCGGATGGTGCCGGCCTGCTGCGGCGTCGAGGGAGGAGCCTAGAAGGCGTCGGGGGCCTCGAGGCAGCACCGAGAAGGTGTCTGCGCAGCAGCCGCGGCACTGAGGGAGGAGTTGAGGAGGTGTCAAGGCAACGGCTGCGGCACCGAGGAAGGAGGCTGGAGGTGGCAGGGCGGCCGCCACGGTCAGAGGCTTTGGGGGATTTCCTGATTAGACATCGATCTGATCGGGGATTCAAGGGGAATGGGGATTAGGTCTTTGGGTTCCAGGGGATGGGATCGGACCTCACCTCGCCATGATACCGCTTGGGCTAATGGGTTGAAGTGCTGAACCGATGGAACCGTGCTTCGTGAGCTAGTGCTGGTTGAGTGGGCCAATGGGATTTGGTTTTCGGTAAAATCGGTTTCCGGAATTCAGAAACCAAACCGAAAACCAAACACAATCAAAATAAAAATCGAACTGAAAACCGAAAACTGAAATATTTGATTAAATCGATTTGGTTCGATTTTTTGGTTTCCATTTAAAAATATTACATAGAAGCATTGATTACCGACCGCGCGCGCCCATCCGCTTACAGCCCTAGCTCGCTCGGTTGCGCTTCCCTTGTTGTGCGCGTACACCCTAGCCGCGCTTTCCATGGACTGGTTTCTTTCATGATTTGCGTGTATGGCTTGTACTTCGATCGGATGGAGTATAATCAACGGAGACATGCTTAATTTGCGGCACATTTCGCATCACATCATCACACATGTTTTGCCGAATTGCAATGCAAGTGACGCAGGCAGCACTTAGTGAGGAACTCCTAATGACTAGTTCGAATTTGAAAGAACTTACTGATCAGTGGATTGTTGAAGGACTTCCATCACTACGTCATCGACGGTAAGAGCTGAACCTCAAAATGTTCTAAAGAATCTGACAGCTAAACGAAATCCGTCAAGACGGACAACCCAGCACGAAAAGAGTACGCATTACAAGTCATCATGTACTTACGTCACGATTGAACGGTGGGCAAAGCCAGTGAGCCGGTCGGTGTTCGTGCAATCGCCGTAGAGCTGCACATGCTGGTGCACTTTTGGGCTTCCAAAAGCGAAACTAAGTACATTAGACAGATACGGGCAGGATGTTGCCGTGCCTTTTTGACTTGGCACTTCGTCAGCTAGCCGTCGCCTTGATTATTCCTTCCAAAAAGGCATGGCTTTTCTGGAGTCCTTTTTCCTCACGTCCCATCGCTTATTGATCTGTGTGCAATGTGCAGCAGATTTGACGGATTGATCCGCCCGGGAAAGGAAAACAGACGGCCTGGACAATGGCTCGTGGCCACGGTGCAATCGATTCAGTCAGTTTTTTATTTTAAATTATATTTTTTAATATAAGATTGAATACGGATAATGTCGGATAGAAATACAATACAAATAATGTTAATCATGAATTCGACGTGAATACAGAGCATAATTGATATGCTACCGAATATTTTTAATCGGATATCGGGAAAACAGGCATCGCATATAGTACATATATAACAATAATTAATCAACCTTATGAGTTCATCATGCAGAAGGACAAAGGCCACAAGAAGGCGGTAGAAAGGGATGGCAGAGAGAGGGTAGCACGAGGGTGGAGCTGTGGACTATGGAGAGAGGGACGCGAGAGGGCAGTGGCCGGTAGAAGGACAGAGAGAAGGTAACGGTATGGCAGAAGGAAAGTAGTGGGATGGCAGAAAGAGGGCATAAGTAGGTGGCAAGGAGTGCGGCGCAAGGGAGAGTGAGCGGGAGAAGGGTGGCAGGGAATAGCCGATTAACCATGAATAATAATGCTTATGTGCAACAGCAACAGTCAGATCTACCAATATCCATTATATTTCCAACTACACGATTTAGTTACGTAAGCAATTTGGGTTCCACACCTTTAGTTTTGCAGAGGAAGACACACCTAAGGTGACAGGGAGAAAGAAGCCCGGGGGAAAAGTGAGATGCGGAAAATCCCACACCAGGAAAAGCCACTCGCGCAAGCGAGGATGAGACGACCCCCTCTCCCGTCCCCTCCCCACCCGTCCTCCCTCCCAGATCCCGCCCAGATCCACATTAAATCCACCTCAACAACCAAATCAAATGCAGATCCGACCTCCCCCCAGGTAGATCTTCCATCCTCGGGCTCAGTTTCACTCCAGAACTCGCGCGAAGACTGTCAATCGAGAGGCAGAAAGGTTGCAGAGGGGAAGGATTTGGAGGATTTTTTGGGAGAGGAATTTCCGCGTTCACCATGGTCGTCGGAATCCCGGATCTCCTCCAATGTGCTGGCTCTCTTCCCGGAGATCATCAATTCGCAGCGCCCATCCAGGGGACAGCAGCAAGAAGAAATGAACAAGCAACGGCAGAGAGGGCAGAAAGAGCGGCGCATTCAATCGGAAGGACATCGCATTCAACCGGAGCCCCGCATTCAACCTAAGGGGCGTCACGACAGCTCAGGGCAGCTTTCAAGCAATGGAACTGAGTTGGATTTGCTCAAAGACAGGCTCCCAGCCTCCGAGAAAGGGAAATGGATTCATGAGGGGGGGATCAGTTCTCCAGAACCCAGCTCGAGGCGCAGGGTCTCCAGTGGCCAATGGGCAAGATCCACCGGTCCGCAGAAGGATTCAGACACAGATGCGGCATTGCGAAGACATCACCAGAGCCCTTTTGCGGAAGAAGAGGGTTGGATCCAGGTCAAACCTCAACATTGGTGGAGGAAACGTCAACCACATTCAATTCAAGGGAGCAAATCGGAACAACCAAGCCTTCCTACCAGGGGCTCAGCTTTCTTCAAACAAAAGCTAGAGGGAAAGTGCTTTAACTGCCTTTCAACAGATCATGTAGTTCAACACTGCGAGGAGCCAGTAAAGTGCTGGCGTTGCCTACGTTCCGAGCACAAGGCCATCGTGTGTTCAACGAGAGGAAGCACCACTTCAGACTTGGTTAAATACAGACAGAACCCAAGAGCCAATCCAGACTTGGTTAAAGGCATTTTGAAGCCAAGTTCTCAACTCCTTCCTGCATCAGAACTCTCCCCCACTAAGCCACAGCGCATCCCCACCAAATCCTTTCGTGACATTGTTCGAGAGGGAGGCGATATGGCTGCAAGATATCCTGGCGATCCCAGAGCCAGGCCGGCCAGGGCCTTCTGCACCATCTCAGCCACTGGTTCCATCAAGCGTCGACGCGACGAACTCATAGAAAGGGCGGTTGTGTGCTGGTTCGATGGAAACAGCCACGACGTGGAGACGTCCACTGTGGGCGACATGCTGCGGGTTAGCTTCAACCTCAACCACGGAGACTTTCAACTTATCAAGCACTTCCCCGAGCAATTCCTAGTCATCTTCTCCGAGCCGGCGACCAGGAGGAGAGTGGTGAGCACTGCTTCGGTTCCGTACCGGGGCCGTGAATTCAAGTTTGCGGCTTGGACCGAGCAGCGATATGCCTCCAACATCAACTTTGAGTTTCATGTCAAAGTTCATGTAGAAGGGGTACCGGTGCACTGCTGGAGCGAAGAAGTGGCGGCAAGGGCGTTGGGAAAGATCTGTGCAATCCACTACGTGCAAGAACGAACTAGGCGAAGGGAGCGCACTAGGTCCTTCGACCTTTGGGCATGGTGCTCGGACCCGTGCGACATTCCAAAAGAAGTCAGTTTGATCGTCATGGAACCTGACAGGGAGCTGCCTCCTATCAGCATGCCACTCCCACAAGTGGTACTGCACTACGATGAGCCCTCTGATCTCAAACGTGGTCAAGTCTTCAATCTTCGAAACCATCTGGAGATCGTGGAGGATCTCTCCTTCCTCCGTGGCCGCGGCGCCTTGGGCGGCCCCCCAAACCGCAAGCAGCGCCGCGAGTTTGTCTGGGCCTATGGTGCCCCGGACGAGGAGGGGGAGAGAAGGGAGCGGGCGGTTTTGGACAGAGGGAGGAGCAGCGGGCGCCATCGACGCTACGACCGTGACGACGACGACGACTTCAACCACGACGACCGTCACCGCAGCTCACGCCGGCATCGCAGCGTGTCAAGCTGGGTTCGAGACTCCCGATGCAGAGGACGAATGGAAGACTGCCACAGTGCCTCTTGGCGTGGCATTGCTGGCTCGTCCTCTCGACGTTACAAGAACTACACCCCACAGCGCCAACAACTACTGAAGAATGACTACAACAGTGTCTGGCTGCCAAAGAAGTCACCTCTCCAGAAGAAGGACAAGAAGAGAGTCTCCTTTGCTGTTCCACTTCACGCCGATCTGGAAAATCACCAGAAGGAGGGGCCCTACGACTTGCCAATGCAACTGGAGGAGCAGGCGAATAGCCAGAAGAAGGAACACCTCAACAGCTTTGAGAACATCGAGCAGCAGGGCCCCTCCGACTTGCCTGGGCAACTAGAGCGGCAGGTATGTGCGAATTCGTTGTCCCCAGTTTATTTCCGGCAAGAGAGTTATTGTGAATCTACCCAGGCAACCTCCTCACAAGTTGTGATTTCTGAATCTCCTCTACAAAACCCCTTCATGCAAGAAATTAATCACTCCCTCTCCACTAAGATGTTAATCAGCCAGACCCAGAACCAACTGCCCAACTCGCAGGGGGGGCCTGACAGTCCCCTACAGGCACAAGATGCCAGTCAGCCAAACCCAGAACCTGACGAGAACAATACACTGTTGCTAAACTATAGAGAAACTGAGGGTTCAAGTCCAACCACAGAGAAAGAAGTCTCCACACCAACCCCAGAACAAAGCACAAATGAACTGTATGATCCTCAGCTGTATGATCCAGTTAGAGACACAAACACCAACCCCAGCCGTATGATCCAGTTAGAGACACAAACACCACAACCAAAAGGATCTGTGCAAGCGCAACATGCTGAACATCCAGATATTAACTCACATGTTCAAGAAGGGGATATTAGCACACCCCAAAATATGCTAGTAGAAGAAAGGTCGAAAACTAGAGATGAAATGCTCCCCAGGCTATTGAATGTCCTTTGCCAAACCGACAACGAAATACCATCTGTTGAATTTGAGGTCCCCACTCCATCCAATGAAAACAATACAACAGAACAAAGCCAGCCGACACATCAGGACACAACCGATCAACAATCAACCTCACAGGACCCATTAATCGCAGATCAATGTGCACTTGCAAACCAGTCGGAGCTAGAAGATTTTATAAACATAATCTCACACAACACTGTCAATCCCATCATCCAAACACCCCCCCGCATCAATGCTACAGAACCTTACAAACACGACAACATGTCAACAACAAGTGACAAACCCACCCAAAGGAAAAGTTCAAGACTAGCTGCAAAGGCAAAAGCTAGATTAGGTGCCAGGAAAGGACCAATTCAACTAGCGCAAGAATTGTTAGCTGTAAAACTCAATGAAATATCTCCTCCATCACATCCTGACAACTCACAGGAAGATTTGTTTCAACAGTTTGCGAGGTTCTTCGAAAGGCCAATCAGCAAGGAGCAGATGGAGGCCATCCTAGATTTGGTGAACCACAGCAGCATCAAGCACAAGGACAAAAAGAAATCGGGCAAGGTGGCTCCGGTGGCAACAGCAAGTGCAGTCTGATGATCCTTTTCTGGGAGTCGTCCAGCTAGTGGTTCCATTATGCTTCATTCCATGTTTGCTGTACCAATGGGTAAAGTAGTATCGTCGATTGGTGTCCAGTACCTCCTTGTCGAAGATCAGGTTTTTGTCGGCAAGTCTTGGTTGCTGGTAGATAGTAGCAAATCGGCTGGGTTAGGTTTATCTTCGAAGGAAAGTTGGGCCAATAGGCCATTGTATTGTAGGATCGGACATTCTAGCTGGATGGGGAGAACTACCGCTAACATTGACGAGTCTGTTGTTCTGGTATTATTTTCTTCGAATGTTTATGCATGGCTAGTACTTTATGAAGTGGCATATCTCTGTTTCTCATGTCTTTCGAATGTTCTGTCCTTTCTTGGAATGTGAGAGGTTTAAATAATCCAGCGAAACGTGAAAGCATCAAGCGCTTCATTATTTCAAGTAGCGCTTCAATAGTGTGCCTGCAGGAGACCAAAATTGACACCTGGACAAATGATCTACTTAAAGAAACGCTGGGGGCTAGGCTTGCCACACAGACCGCCTACATACCCTCTGTTGGTTCCTCTGGCGGAATCCTACTTGCAGTATGGGACGATACCTATGACCTCCACAACATTAGAATCACTCCACATACGATCACCGCAACGATAACCTCGAGATATGACGCGTCAGCCTGGGACATTACTGGTGTGTATGGTCCGCAATCTGACGATGACAAAATAAATTTCCTGCTTGAGCTAGAAGCTCTCAAGGGATCGGTGCTACCCAAGTGGCTACTGTTGGGGGACTTCAATCTAATCAGACAAGCGAATGAGAAGAACAAAGGCCCAACAAATAGGAGAATGATGCAACGTTTCAACTCCACCATCAACAGACTGCAACTGCTGGAGCTTGACCTACAGGGTCGACGATTCACGTGGTCAAACGAACAGGAACAACCGACCATGACGAGAATCGACCGTTTCCTGGCATCAACGGAATGGCACGGTGCCTTCCCAAATGCAGACCTGTGCGCAATGGCGACTATGATATCTGATCATTGTCCACTCCTAATGCAAGGGAACTCAAATTTCCAGTTCTTTAAGGGTTTTCGTTTCGAAGCGTGCTGGACCTCGATGCCGGGGTTTCACGAGACTGTGGCCCAATCCTGGTCTCAACCGGTCCACACGTCCAATGCAATGCTCAGACTGCATGTCAAAATGTGTAGAACAGCCAAGGCTTTAAAAAAGTGGAGGAGGAATATTTTTGCAAATTTAACAATGCAAACAAATGATAATTCAAGTAACCATCACTATCCTCGAGACCTCTCAGGAAAAACGCCTGCTAGCGCAACATGAACTTGATCTCCGGAAAATGCTCAAAAACAAGCTGCTCGGCATAGCTGCTATTCAAAAATCCAGGGCTCGGCAACACGCTAGGCTTACAAACATTCGAATGGGAGACTCCAACACACGTTTTTTCCACCTTATGGCCAGCACAAGAAGGCGCAGAAACATCATTCGGGCCCTTCAAAGAGAAGACAAAGTTATGCTCACACAACAAGAAAAACTGGAAGAAGCCTATCAGTACTTTAGAAAGGGCCTAGGGGAGACCGGAGTTAGGGACAAAGCACTACTTTGGAACTCCATGGGATATATCGCGTCAGACCTTAGGGATCTTGAAACCGAGATCACTGAGGAAGAGGTCGTTAGTACCGTTCAGGATTTACCAAATCAAAAAGCTCCAGGACCGGATGGATAAATTGGGCTATTCTACAAAGCCTGCCTCAACGTCATCAAAAATGATCTCGTCAACGCAATAATGGATTTCTTCAACCTTCGTCATGAAAAGTTGCACATATTTAATAAAGCCAACATTGTTTTGCTCCCGAAAACCGACCACGCAGATAGATCGAATGTTTCGCATCGATCATCTTATGGATAGTTTCATGAAGATCATCACCAAAATAATGGCAAACAGTAGCGCCCAAGCTAGAGGATCTGATTTCGACCTCGCAAAATGCTTTTATCAAAAGAGATGTATTCATGATAACTTCTTATATGTTCAAAGGGTAATCGAAAATTACACGAAGAAAAAAAGATCGGCTCTCTTCATCAAACTTGATATCTCAAAAGCCTTCGACTCATTGAACGGCCTTATCTCCTTGAGGTTCTTCAAGCCTTAGGCTTTGGATGGAAATGGCGCGAATGGGTGGCTGCTATCCTCAGGACATCATCTTCACAGATTCTTATAAATGGTCAACCAACTGCGACTATAAGGCATGGCCGTGGGGTCCGACAGGAGACCCTTATCCCTTTACTATTCATCCTCGCCATCGACCCCTCCAAAAGTCGCCGACGGCCACGCGTCGTGGATTCTAAAACCGGTGCTTCCAAGAATCGCAGACTCATTGTTCATTATACGCAGATGACGCTGGAATATTCTTAAATGCAGACGCAGAGGAGCTGGCAGCCCTTGGTCGAATTCTAGATATTTTTGGACGATGCTCGGGCTTGAAAATAAACGTCTCCAAAACCGAAATTTACCCGATCAGATGCCAAGATGACCTAGTGCAACAATTGCTGAATGTATTCCCTGGAAAACGCTCCACCTTCCCGGGGAAATACCTCGGACTTCCACTACACATTAGACAATTGAGAAGAGTCGAAATACAACCTCTCATCGATAAATTGAACAGACGGCTAGCTGGATGGAAAGGTAAACTACTCTCCAGAGCTGGAAGAGAGACCCTTGTTAAATCGGTGCTTACATCACAGCCAATATACCATATGACTGTCTTCCCAACACAAAAGTGGCTATTGCGATGCATTGATAAACTTAGGCAAAGTTTTCTCTGGAGTGGGAAAGGGCCGGAAAAGCGTAACGATGGTCATTTGCCGATCAAGTGGAAGGTTACCGCTCACCAAAAATAAAGGGGACTCAGTATCTTAGACCTCGAAGTTTCGCCAGGCTCTCGACTTCGTGGCTATGGTACAAATGGAAAGAGCACGAAAGGGCCTGGACAAGACTGGATTTACCTTGTGATGATACGGACATAGCACTGTTCAATGCCTCAACAGTGGTCACAGTAGGAAACGGTAAACTAGCCGACTTCTGGAGATCAAGCTGGGTACAAGGAAAAGCTCCAAAAAACATCGCACCGAGCCTCTTTAAAATTGCAAGGCGGAAGAATATCTCTGTCCAAAAGGCCTTGCAAAATAACTACTGGATCCGCTTTTGTACCCCGGCATACTCACAACAGGAGGTACGGGAGTTTGTTAATCTACATGAGGCAATTAGTCAAATCAACAGAGACGAAGAGAGGGATGATCAAATAAGTTGGCGTTGGACACCCGACGGGCAATATTCAGCAAGGAGTGCCTACCTAGTGCAATTCGACAATGTGTACTGTAAGATGAAAATCTCTCCAATATGGAAGGCGAAAGCGCAACCTAAATGCAGATTCTTCGCATGGACTTTGCTCCACAACAAAATTCTTACAGCGGACAACATGCTCAAAAGGAACTGGCCATGTAATGTGATCTGCAGCCTATGCAACGAGTCTCCTAAACAACAACTCACCTTTGCAAAGATTGCCGCTTTCGCGCACAAGTTTGGGATCTTATCCTCACGGTGGGGAAATCGGAACAATGGCGGACTCTGAGTTACAGTGGCTCCATTTACAAATGGTGGCGAAGGCTCAGAACCCGATATAACAAAGACAAACGACGGGATCTTGATGGCCTTCTTATTTATTTCTGGTGGAATCTCTGGTTAGAGCGAAACCAACGCATATTTCAAGGGCAGGCCAGAACACCTGAACAGGTGGCTACGTCGATCAAGGAAGCGGTGGCAAATCATAGCTTTGCTTGGTCTATGGTGACTTAGGATTAGTAGTTCTGCTTTAATAATTAGTTGTGTGTTTTTTAAATAGGCTAGGATGTAGGGTTGGGCCTAGGTGGCTGTCAGTGTGAGTGGTGTTTTGTAATGAATGCCTAGGTGGCTGTCCGAGTGAGTGGTGTTTTGTACTGTGGTTTTTTCGGGTCCGGTTTTTTCCTATAAAAATGGGGCCTCCCCTTCGGTTTCCTGTCTTAATATAATTTGCGGCAAAGCTCTTGCTGCTCTTTCAAAAAAAAAAAAAAAAAAGTGAGATGCAGGAGTGAAGGCATGGATCGGGAAGAAGCACATCGATGTTGTCGTCGATCGGCCTCTCGTCACTGCTCTCCTTGCTCGCTCATTCGCCATCGCCTTGGTGACGCCTTTTCCTCGCTCGCACGCCTCCAGTCGTAGCCCTGCCTGCTCGCTCGCCGTTGGGAAGATGCTGAGGAGATGGGAGATTACTCACTCGCCTCTCAAGCGCTGCCCTCAACTGGAGAGTGGAGAGAGATAGGGGGATGCTGTGCGAATAAAATTACAAAAACACCCTCCATCCTAACCGCAGAAGTAGTGGTATATGATATATGTCACCTACCACGCTCGTGTACTATGACAGATAGCCAGTTGTGCGCCCGTGGCACCCCGGCTACTGTGGCATACAGGTGCCGTGCTAGGGCACCGCAGCAGCAGACGAGTCACCGGGCTCATTGGACCCCAGAAATTGGCGGCGCACCGAGGACGCTGGATTTTATTTGGATGGGTGTCTATTGGCACGATGGCACTGGCGGGGCGCACCGTAGGAGGCTGTGAGTTCGCGTGACGCTTGACAGTGCCGCGGCGACTGCAAGGGTGGCCACAACGCTAAAGGAACAATAACCGGGCAATTTTTCACTGGAAATGCAATGGAATTGAACGTGCTTGTCGACGTTGCCGTATCTGAGTGAGGAGTCTAAAGTGACGGTTGGTGGCATCAAATGGCTGTACCCCGAAATTATCTGGAATCAGTAGTCCATTTTCTTCAACATACAGCTGCGCAAAACCGCCCAAAAATCAAATCACCTTCGAATTATAAATTTATAACGAGTGGTTTACTGCAGCTACTATCCATCACCAATTAGTATACTAGATCAGATCATCAGAACATCTCATCTGGCCACAACCACAATCGACCCATCAAAAGTGAGGCTGAACAAGCATCTTGCCCACAAAACACGCTATCTAATTTGCACAAGTGAGCAAAAGGATTCCGGTTAGAATCTATACCACAAACACAAAGCACACGACTAACCAATGGGTGCTTCAATCTGAAGCACTCTAGTCTAGGTAACCATCCAGCATTTGCAACAGAAGAGACACAAGTACTCTAGTCTTTGTCTAGGGAAATAACTAGACACACCAGCATTTGCAACTGCAACAGAACAGACAGTTTTAAACAACTAGAGACCAGGAACCCAGGAAAATGCAGAACCACCAGTCTCATTTGTAACATTACAAGACATCCTAAAAGGCATGCACATCAAAATGTTAGCATCTCAACTACAATCATTGGTCCGTGCTGGGCTTACTTCCATCGCCTGTGCGGTTTTCTGGTGAAGCCGTCTGTGGTTCCTGCTGAGGTTGTCCTGAGCTTGTACTGGGTTCAGGATGGAAGTTGATAGGGAACTTGGTGACACGGGGCTTGTCAGCCAAAATGTTTCTCTGCACCCTGTCAATTAACAGTTTTGCTGGAGGCTCTTCTCTCAGCTGCTCATCATCGTAATCATTGTTCACGTAGTAACCCACTCTCATGAACTCCTGCCCCATGTAGGAGCATGTCAATAGCAACACAGTAACACCAATGATGTCTTCTTCACGGATCTTCGAGGGGTCCGGTGGGTCAGCCTGAAATGAAAACGGCACATCAATTTCCAGATGCACATTTAGTATTATCTATTATGAACTACAAGGCTTAAGTAACAAACAAAAAAATGTGCAAGGAATGAAAGATTCGAACTGTATAAGGATTTCTGGATTTACTAGCGTCATGAAGATCTTGGACTTGGTTGATTAATATAGCACAAAGTAATTTACCTCGAGTACAAAACGGTATGTCCCAACATTGACAGGGCCAACAAGCACGCTCTCAAGTTGCTGATCATAATTTTCATCTTCAGCTGATCCAACATATATGAGCTTCCACTCCAGATCTAAAAGGTTAACCAACAAACCCTTCAGCAATATTTTAGCAAGCTCATAACCTCAAGAAATGGACATAATCTAACTTCAAAGCACATGAAAAAAGCTAATGTAGGAAAGAAAATAGCAATATTTGGCATATTTGCATTTTTCACAACATCAGAGGTATATCTGTGTATTCACTTCAGTACTCAGAGGAATATAAATATTGCATGATAATTAAAACTAGCTCAATATTGCATGATAATTAAAACTAGCTCAACTTAGATGAAAAATGGGCTGGCTTCATGGCATAAACCATATCATAAGAACCTTACTTTAGTTGGAGCATATTTAAAGAATCTCTAGGCAGTAGTATCTATATATAAGCCCAATAATATAGTGTATCGTGCTAAGTACAAACTTGTTATGCTACTTTGTGCCATTGTCAACAAACTGGAACCAAAAGAGGGGGACAGGGAAGCAATGCGCCACATTTGAAAATGAAAATAAAAATAAATCTAATGCGGCACACAAGACAGACATCCCTGAACCAAACTTATGTTTCCTTGATAATGATCCAAAGTTTCACACCGTTAAATGGATTTTCACAACAGCAGAATCCCAAGGAATCTTGTAGCGTCTCCAAGATGTCAGCAAGTCAGTCGATGAAGAGTGCGGAAGGATAATCAACAAAAGCAGAGTATTTTATCAGTAGAAGAGGGAAACTGAGATATCGAGAGAAAAACCCAGTTGAGACAAGTCGAATGGCCTAAAATTCTGACTACTCCCATTAGCTAAGCCCCTCAACAAGAACAGTCACACGAGTACTAATTCGTTTTACGTATCACAGAGAAGAACTAAGAAAAGATTTATTCACTGCACATTTAATTATAATCAGCTAGAAACAGAGTATGCTGGGGAATTAGAAAATCGTAGTTATAATTTTGAACTTGCATTTATGGGCAGCCAATGGTGCTAGGATGTAGGCAAGCTACTTCTATATACATGGGTGGGCACAAATTGATTATGGGATAGCATCAAGTGAGACAAGCTATGTTAGCATCTCCAGGTCCAGTTAGTACTTTTGTACAACTACACATAGTTAAGGGGCTAGCACCAGTAAACTGCCCAGCGACGGACACTGACAAGATTATATGATGCTAGGATAATAGGTTCAATCGCACAATATACTGTCAATACTGATATCAGGAATTAAGAACAACATATCAAATATAAACCCAGATATTAGAGAACAGTGTAATGAAACCAAATTTGCATTCTCGAGCTGATCCCTCACAAAGGCAAAAACGAGGAGTTAACCAAAAAAGAGCATCCATTTTCATTTCCACACTTTTACAGTTTTACAAGCTGCAACCGACCAAGGTAGCTTCTACAAGAAGAAAGCACGTTCGTTATGTTCACCGCGCTCATCGCCGCCGCCACCGGAGCTGTGTCGACCGAAGGAAATGTCTACCCCCAAAAGGGAGGGGGTGGACGGCAGCTTTGTTGCAGATTAGCAAGCGAACGAGAAAGAGCGCAGCCTTTGGGGTGGTTTTGCGCTGTGGGAGTGGGAGCAGGAGCGACCGGGGATTCAGGGGCAGGAAGGAAATTGGGTTGGCGGGAGACGATGCTAACTGTCTATAAAAATGATAACACCTAAAATTTTAGATAATATAAAAGATCTAGAAAACTATTATCTACCATTTATCAGATGATTTTATATACAGATTTTTATTTTATATGTCATTGCATAGACGTGTTAATTAGATAAGAGGCCATTATAAATAAATATATAAATAATCAATTATATAAGTTAATTTTAGTACATACATAAATAACGTAGAGATATATTACAGACGGTTCTGATCATATCAAACTGCAGAGGAAGATACACAAGCCAACAAAGATTATATGATGCTAGGATAATAGGTTCAATCGCACAATATACTGTCAATACTGATATCAGGAATTAAGAACAACATATCAAATATAAACCCAGATATTAGAGAACAGTGTAATGAAACCAAATTTGCATTCTCGAGCTGATCCCTCACAAAGGCAAAAACGAGGAGTTAACCAAAAAAGAGCATCCATTTTCATTTCCACACTTTTACAGTTTTACAAGCTGCAACCGACCAAGGTAGCTTCTACAAGAAGAAAGAAAACACTTAAGATTATGTTCCACCTAATCCTCTCTAATTAGGTTCTTTTAGCCATGAATCAATATTGAGGTACAAGGAAACGAGTTAAGCAATTCCTTTGGTTCGCCAATTGGCCTCTACAAGCAAAACATACTAGTGTGTGTAGCATTTCCTCAATTACACAAACGCACTACTCATTCATGGACAGAAGTTCTAACTACATAAATACAATCGGGAATGCTATGATGCATTCGTACAGGGTGAGCAAAACTTATCAGAAGGTTTGCCCCAACTCACAACCCATCACTACCCTTCTTCATCTCCCAACTTCACCCCTAATCTGTCACCTCAAGGCCACTCCGATTTTGGGAGCCTGCACCTTACTTGTGGGCAGCCGCCGCTCACCACCGCTGCCTACTCGCACCACTAAATCGACATCCACCTCTCCCTCTGCCCGCTCCCTTATTTCTCCGAGATGATGAGGAGACTTCGCGCAACCATCGAGCCAAAGAGACAAGTCAGAGGACAACGGGTGGAGGACCAGTGAGATAACTGAGGATGAGGCACCGGCTTTACTGTCCCAACCAGCCGGCGACAAGGCTCCAGGCTGGCATTGCTTTAGCAAGATCGAGAGCCAACCAGGTCCATCATAGATTGGGCCTGTCACTACAAGCAGATTTGCCATGGGATGATCATCTGGTGTGCTTCTCAGCTGGGGCGCAGGAGACTGTTGTGGCAGGACTGCCTCGTCCTCCTTGATCCCTCTCCTTCTGTATGCTTGTTGCAAGCATTTCTCAAATTTTGTCGTAAGAAATTTTTTATTGCCAATGAGTTTTTGGTTTGTTGCATAAGAGTATTTTTTTTTGTTGCAATATGGTTTCTCAAATGTTGCCACAAGAGTTCTTTGTTGCAAGCATGTTTTGATTTGTTGCAAAAGAGTAATTTTTGTCGCAATAAGTATTTTCATTTTGTTGAAGAAAAACATTGTTTTGTAGGTTTTATCACACAGGGAATCCAATTTCCAGTAAGGATTGTTATAGTTTCTCTAATTTTTTTAGGACATTGCCCTTCTTTTTTTGTATTTTGTTGCATATATTGATTACAATTGTTGCACGAATTATTTAGCGGCGATGTTACGCCGCCGTGTACGATAGGAAACTTCCCTTCGGACGTCCAATCCCTAGTTGTTCCCAATTCTAAACTCTAGGCATCCTGGTATCTCCTCTCACTTTCATTTACCTCTCTCGGACCAAGCGTTTTTCGAGCTGCAGGAGCTGCACGCCAACTTATACGCGGAGGTTCAGATTCATGACTTCAAGGATGAATGGCTCTACATTTGGAATTCTAAGGATTATCTTCCCAGCAAATTTTACAAGTTGACTTTCAATCAGGTTTCGGTGCCTTCACCGATCCTTTGGATTTGGAATGCTAAATGCTCCCTCAAGCTGAAAATCTTCACCTGGCTTTTATGCTCTGATCACCTAAATACTAGGAATTTGCTCAAGTGAAAGAATTGCCCCATCCAGGGGAATTCTTACAATTGTGTGCTTTGTGATCTTCAAGTTGAGGAATCAAGGGACCATCTCTTCTTTGCCTGACCCTTCAGTACTAGTTGTTGGAGCGCTTTGATGATCACTTGGGACATGGACGCTGCTTTTTTCCAAAGGATCGCTCAAGCTCGTCTGTCTGATGGAGACCCTTTCTTCATGGATGCGTTCATGATTGCGTCTTGGGGCATTTGGAAGCAGCGCAATGATAAGATTTTCAAATCCTTGCCTGTAAACCTTAACGTTTGGAAGGAGTGGTTCCTTGGGGAAATCCACTTGCAGTCTTTTAGATTCAAGGATATCCATAGGGCTGGTTTACTCGCTTGGGGGATATACTTTCTTTCTTTGTCTGATTTTCGGTTCGGTTGGTTTCTCACCAGCCTTGTTCTTTGTTTTCCTTGTCTTTGGTACTTTTCTTTGCTTTAATCTATTTCCAGCAGTGGTTTCCCCTGCTGTTTTCTCGTCAAAAAAAAAATTCTAAACTCTAGGCTCTGGAGGCAGCAAAAATCCAGACGCTCCAGACCTGTTTCACCGATTCGAAACGGCACCGAACGACCACAACCGCCCGAAACCCTAGCACGCCGCCACGCATCAAGAAAAGCGAGCAACGAAGGGAAGGTAGGAGGGGGCAAAGAGGCCGTACCGTCGTCGAGGGGGATGAGGCACTCGTAGGAGATCTCGAACTGGAAGGGGTTGAGGAAGGCGGTGGGGTTGTCCAGCACCGCCACGTTCGTTATGTTCACCGCGCTCATCGCAGCCGCCGGTAGCTGCGTCGACCAGAGAAAGAGTCGCCCCCAAAAAAGAGGGGGAAAAACAGTGGTTTTGTTCTGGATTGGCGAGCAGCGAAGCGAACCGAGAGAGAGCGCAGCTTTTTGGGGTGGTTTTGCGCGGTGGGAGCGGCCGGGGATTCGGGGGCGGGAAGGGGAAATTGGGTTGGCGGGAGACGCATTCGAGGCTTGGGAGACACGAGCAGCGCGCCACGGGAAGATAAACAAGCCGGCTAGGCGATCCTACTGAAACCGAGCCGATCTGACGACGACACAGATCAACGACGACTTCATATCCGCTACTTGCGAACTAGCAGCGCGCTGCTAGAGCTGTCCCGATAGCAGCTACTTTGCGAAACACCTTCGATCGGGCATCGACGGATGGACACCAGAAGAATTGGAAGACAGCCACAGCCCACCCCACAGGTGAAGCAGCGAGTCAAGCAGTACTCTGATAGCGCTGCTGTTTGTGCCAAGACAGCTTCAGCATAAAGCCAGGCCTGATGGAATGAATTTACATACATGAGAAGATGGGTACGCATGGTTCACAAAGAATGATGTTGTGATCTCACTAAACATTTTACTTTACTCCCAAATATACATACAGCAGAGCAGACACAAGGTCTTCACACATATAATGTTCACTGCTTCAACAAGCTTTACAAGCCTAACCTTGAAACGCCGTAATACTACAGAGATGAGATGGTAAAACAAATAGCTCGTGCACAGGTTGAAACTCGTCACCGGAAGACATGATACAGACCCGCGTAGCCACTTTAAGACACCGATCACAACATGAGTGATTCCGAGACACCGTTTAACCTTTACTTTTTTAGCACACTGCAACACAATAGCATGAAGCAATACCATTAGCAAGAAGTCTAACCGACTAGCATGGTAAAGAACCCCTGCAAGAAACACACTCAAATAAAGAATATGCGGGCATGATCAGCTCACGATAACAATGTTCTATCCTCATGCAGCAGTTGGTCCAAATCCGAGGTAATAAAAAGGTGCAAGAGAATGTCCGTGGAGTGGTTTACTACTTTACTTCAAAAATGAAGTTTCGTGGAAAAGAAAGTTACTTGCTTGTAAAGGTAGGCAGCAATACCAAGTATGACACAGAGCAGGACAATGTCAATGCAGAAGTTGCGACTGGATCTCAGCTGATAACAAGCCAAGGGGGGAAACAGGTACGTATGAGCTCACCCAATTACCCAAGCATGAGTTAGGCTTTACCTGAAGAACAGTCTCTTTCAGTTTCACGTTGGTATTCTTCAAATCTGCATTGGCTCTATCCGCCTGCATTCATCATTATATCACAAACTAAGCATTTCTGGACAATTGCCAAAGTAGAAAACAAAAACTGATGGTGCTACAGAACTAACCTTGTCTTCCATTTCATCCATCAAGGGAACTTGCCTATCCAATTCCTGATGATCACAACAATTAAGTACAGTATCAATAATTTAGTATAATCATCATATAACTAGAAATGAAGCACAGCAAGCAACCTCATTCATATCAGATGCCATGTTTTTCAGAGTTGCCAGCCCTTCACCAATAATATCCAAACCTTCATCCTGCAGAATTTCATTGTCAAAACCAGTTCAAATCACATGAGAAGTCCCACATCCAGTGACAACAGAAAATGAAACAAAATAAAAATATTAATTAAAAATTTACCTCTTTCATTTGACACATCTCATATTCCTGACGAAACTGATTCATTTCTTCTGTGCCCTTAAAGTGCCCATCGTCAAAAGTTACCATCTGTATGTATTATGTGGTAAGAGGGGGGGGAAGGTTCAGCTCGTGATCCTGAACAGGACCAACAAACCCAATTAAAGAATAAGAACATCTAACAGGCTCATGCCAGAGGTGACGAGAAAACGAACACAACATCCATGGCTCAAACAACTTTAGGCATGATCGCATGCATGCTTAATCCACATTGTCAATGTAATGATAATATAAAAAAGCAAGAAGTGAGTACTTGAACAATGGAGGAACATGTGCTAACACTGCACTTGAAAGTTGAAACTGGCCAAATTTGGCACATAACAATGCTGAACTTAAGACGAAGATCCACTCAAAGAAGTAAATTTGTAAATAAAGTAATAAACACACACGTATATGGAATCACAAGCTTAACATTAGGATTCCTTCAAAAATTGGAATGCTCCCTTTTATACCAGCATGATAGTTAAAAAATTTGGGCCAGTAATAACAAAATGAGGCTGCTTATTGTTAATCTGAAATAGACAATGCATAAGGGGGGAAGGGAACTTGGCCAGATCTTTCCAAATAAGAAGCCAATGTGTAATTCACATATCTACATACAGAAGATATAGGTGATACGATAAATGGTGCTCACTGACCAGAAGTAGAGTTGAACTTAATGGCTCCTCCAATGTGGGATCCTGAGGCTCCCCAAGTTCCATTTTTCTTTGTCACAGTAGTACTACCATCTGGTATTGATTGTATTCTATCAGGTAAGGCAGCAACCAGATCACTACGGGTCGCAAGTTCCTCTTTTGTGAGCCCTTTTGCCTGTTACAACTTACATGAAATGAAGAAAATCTTCAGAAGTAATACTTTAAAATTCTAAATGACTTCTTTACAGGAATAAAAATTCTAACTGCCATAATATTATGTTACCCAAATTTATGCATGCCATCAAACTGAAGCATATAGAGGCATATGCTAGAAGACACGAGAACGAACCAATTAGTTCTTGGCTCAATGCTCACACATAACCACTATCATAACACAGAGATATGCATAAATACGGACATCATATTGTCACACTCAAATATGCAGGTGATATACATAGCAATCGAGATCAAGGGAAATATAATATTATAGAGCAAACAGTATGGGCTTGTTAAGTTGAAAGAAAAAGTAATGGGACAAAGTCAGGAATACATATGAAGCTCCGTGACAACAGCAGCACAGGATTAAATGGCTCAATATCAACAACACTACTTTTATCCAAGGATTTAAATCGCAGTTTGTGGTCTGTTGCGGAGAGAGATATGAAAAAGCTATCATGGCCGTAGTGGGCTACCGTGGAAGCTATGCTACATGTCACGGTTTACAACAATATACATATTTTTACTATTTCAATTATGTGGTATCAGTAATTTATATATAATGAACTATATTTAAATTTAGAGTACATGTTATGATTGTTATATATCAGTCATACAATGTGTAACAAAAATAATAAATATAATTATGTAAATTTAGGAGATGGATTTGGATTTTTAACTAATATTTATTGTTTCTAGGAGCCAAATTAATTCAATTTAAGTATAACAAATACGATAAAAGAAGAAGATCATGAACAAAACACAATTAATGTTTAGAAATATAAAAGAGAATTGGCATATGTAGCATAGCGGAGCTATCACGGATACAAAAATAGTGGTCAATATAGCGGCTATAACATTTGTAGCTATGTTCGCAGAATTTTATTCAACCGCGTAGCGTTTCATGTCTGAAAAAGCTATCGCGGAGCTATAGCGGGCTATTTAAATCACTACTTTTATCTAGTTCAAAGAATAGCTATGCATGTCAAAACTATTCATTCGAAGAAAGGCAAGCAAAAGAAGATGATGGCGAAACTCCGTATGCTTTATACTCATATGTCATATGCAAAGAATTGGGCATCAGTGCACACAAGATTATGTGGAATCAAGACAGCTGTGCACCTCATTCTGGGATGGACTCATCTACGAAACTAGAGCCTAGACAGCCTCTATATCACCCACGAAAAGAAAGAACAAACGTATGCAGCCTATACTGCAGTCCAAAGCAAGTACATAGCAACGTACAAGACCTTCAATTCCCCACAATGTATGCATAAATTCCAGTAGTCCAATCAGAATGCAAACACCATCCTACCGATAGTAAGAAAATCCCTGTATGGCCCACTCCCAATCCAACAAAGTCATAGACTTGAGACTACCAGTCCAAATCCCCAAAAATTTCCCTAGAAACTATGCTAAACATACTAATCACAGCATTCCTAAACTCCACCAAAGGACCCAGCAAATCACCTCCCTAATGTAGAGACTACTTACAGTTGATCATTAACGTTTAACAACCTCACATCCTAAGTTTAGGTAGTCACAGTCAAGGTAAACCGGTAGGTAGCAAGTCCTCGCGTCACAAAACTCGCAGATCTAGCATAGTCCACCAAAATTCAGAGAAGGCAATGTAGAGATCAGTGACCTTCTTCAGTGCTAGGCGCTGCAGCTTGGGCTGGTCTTCCTCGAGGAGCTTGGCCTTGGTGAGGCGAATCTCGGCGTTGAGCGCGACCACCGCGGCCCGGTTCTTCTCCTGCTTCGCCGACTCCGCTTTCTGAAACAGACCCCGGAAACCTATCAGATTCAGATCGAGGGGAAGCGGCCAGACGACACCACCACCGGCGGCCGCAAACAGCGGACATAAAGGAGAGGAGGGGAGATCCACCTCAACGCATGGGCGATGTCGGCGTCGACGGAGGCGTAGAGGCGCGCGAAGGGGTCGTCACCGGCGACGTTGAGACGGCCGACGTCGTGCTTGTCGTACTTCTGGCAGATGGCGTCCACCCGCGTCAGGATGTCGATCACGCTCATCCTCGAGCCCCGACTCCTCCCGCCGCAAACGAAATCGAGACGACAATTGGGGAGAAAGCAAGGAGCAACCGAGCAAGCGCTGCTTGCCGCTGAGCGAACCGAAGCCAAAACTGGACGGGGAAGGGCAAGAGACGACAATGGGTCGCACAGTCTGGCCAGGCGGGCCCCACCAACAAGCCCGGGTATTGTTGGACTGGATCTAATTGGGCCGAGTCAGGTTAATTTTTTTTCGGCCTTTTCATGTGGTCTGTGGCTGTGTATTTTGTGACTGCCTCGAGTCTAAGCCACCACTTAACTAGTCCATGCCATGTTCAGAGATCTGATTTCAGATGCAGTGTTCTGAACTTATTTTAAGATGTCTTGTTTTGAATTCTGATTGCTGAAGAGTAGAGACTAGAGAATAAAAAATTGCAGCCGCGTGTGTTGTTTATTGTGTTCTTAGCGGTGAAAACGGATTGAATACGGACGGATAATAGCTCTGCTATATTTGTTTTCAGATTTTTTTTCAAAGGTGAATATAAATATGGATACCTGGATACAAATATGAATAGGAATAATGTCAAATACAAATACAAATCGAATATGAATAGAATCAAATACGGTAACAAATAATTCTCGAAACATGAAAACCCTTTTAAACTGTGCACACAAAATAAACATTAAAACATATATAGTTTATTTGTTCCAAAAATGCATGAAAATCTCTATATAAGCTAAGGTTGCTTCCCTAAATCCATGTATTGATGTATATATTAATGTATAATGAGCTACTAAAGTATCATGTAAATGAGTTGGACTGAAATAAAAGCTACTATATGCTACGAATATTTGCCCCTCAATATCCAGATAATTTGGATCCATATCTGTATTCAACGGATAGTAAGTTACCGAATATGTATTTGTATCGGACAAAAAAATCCGTATTTATTTCTGATTTGGTACTATTTGATAAATATTTAAGCTGACAGTATCTGTATTTGAAAATAGTTCAATCGGTAAAAAAAATACTATCTGATCTATTTTCGCCGCTACGTGTACCGCACACTACCATGTGATGGTAAAGTCAAATACACTACTACAGAAATCATCATCACAGACGGTTCGTAAACGTCATCAGAGACGGTTTTGTGAACCGTCAGTAACAATAGGTCTGTGATGAAGGAGATCATCAGAGACGGTTTTCCACCCGTCTGAGAAAATTTGCATCACAGACGGTTATTATTTGAAACCGTCTGTGATTAGTTAGTATCACAGACGGTTTTTATTTAAAACCGTCTGTGATAGCTAAATATCACAGACGGTTTTAAATCATAACCGTCTGTGATACTAACATATCACAGACGGTTTCAAATCATAACCGTCTGTGATGTAAACTTATCACAGACGGTTACAAATAAGAACCGTTTGTGATGTCCGTTTTTTCCCCCACCCCCAGCAGAACCTCCATTATTTATGCTGTTGTTCGAAATTTCCATCAATATTTCTACAACGATATTTACAAGGCACAACCAGTTATAGATATGGTAATTGAATATCTGCACTTCCTATATGCATTGTGGCAACAGCTTGTCCGATCAGGATAGACTTAAAATATAAACATTTGTAGCGCTTTTTCTCCCTTCTTATGATAATGTTGATGGAACTCGACTAATAAATCAACCAAGACCCGCAGGCAGCATGGCGAGGTCTCGGCAACCATAGTGTGCTTGATCGAACCGGACACACTCGAGTGTGTGATTTGCTTCATGCCATACGAAGTGGCCTTGCGCAGAGTCACCATCGTGCCACGATGCAGAGTAACCGGAACGGCATACTCTTGCGCAGCGTCACCGTCGTGTCACGGTGGGAGAACATGGTACTTTGAAAAAATTTGTAGTAGTGATAGTAGGTACATGGGATTCGCGTAACCGCGAAACAAAGGCTGGCCGGCCCCAGTCGACACATACATTAGAGTTAGAAACGCTTGACACATCACGATTCATGCATGCACAGCTTGGAGAGAGTTGGAGCTGGACCACTCCACGCACCCCACTCGTAACCAAACTATTATCATGGCCATGCTCATGCCGTCATGCGCTCCTCTTTAGCATGTTAGAATAATAAGACTTTTGAAAGGCGTCGCATGATCAGGACACGAAAGCATTGCTATGCTAATGTACTCAAGAGTTTGACGAACCTACAGCTGGTTGGCTGGTAGGATCCATTTCTTGGCTAAGATTTACCTGAATTTTCGACTTGGAAGGGTATAACTTCTCCAGTTCCGGCTCAGCTTTTCCATCGCCTAGTGTTTGGACGCACACTACAAAGAATCAAAATTTCGCGGCACAATGGCTCTTCTTCGACATACTTAGCTCCAAAGGGAACCAATGATAAGCAGTAAAAACAAAGGGATTGACCGCGCATATGCCCAAGATCAATTCTTCGTGTGAAAGCACGGCGAGCTCACTTGGTCCAAGGCGCTACCAATAACAATAGGAGAATACAAATCCCATCGTTGAATACGACCATGGGCATGGAACGATACAGTCAGGACGGCTCGGCGAGGAAGAAGGCCAGCGGACTGGCATGCGGGCCCCACCCTCGAAAGGCCGGCCACTCGCTCTCTCGCTGTCTCGTAAGGCCACTATAAATGAACTCGTAGGCGTAGCAGTAGCGATCGCTCGCTGCCGTCTCGCACTTGCGCACACCCGTACAGGGCGGCCGGCGGTTTGTGTGCATATATAAGCTGCATCCCTGTGTACCATATCCTCTCCTGGTTGATTGCTCGCTTCCTTCCTGTGGGCGTGAGTGAGACTGACTCGGAAGACGACCCTGTCCGTGCGGTTTGTTGTCCGAGGAGAAGTGAAGAGCCACCGATCCTCTCTTTGATTAATTTGCTGTCTCTATAAGGCGAGTCCTGAAGGTGCCTATGGGGCGCGCGCCGTGCTGCGACAAGGCGAGCGTGAAGCGGGGGCCGTGGTCGCCGGTGGAGGACGAGCAGCTGAGGAGCTACGTCCAGAGGCACGGCATCGGCGGCAACTGGATCGCCCTGCCGCAGAAAGCAGGTACAGTGTGCTGCCTGTGGAGGCTGGACTCTGGAGATTGGACATGTAGCACCGCAGTCGTGCAGTCTGATCATGGACTAGTTGCTTTCTTGAACTCTTGGTTCTGAACTTCTGACGATATCAGCTAAAGTTGAAATTCTGTTGTTCTTGCACACAGTTCCCTGGATTTGTCTGTAAAGCTTGCTCCTTTTGATTCAGGGCTCAACCGCTGCGGCAAGAGCTGCCGCCTCCGGTGGCTCAACTACCTGAGGCCGGACATCAGGCACGGCGGCTACACGGAGCAGGAGGATCAGATCATCTGCTGCCTCTACAATTCAATTGGAAGCAGGCGAGTTACACTACAGTGTTCAGCTCTAACTCCTGCAATTTTTCCTTGGGCTTCACCGAATTGCAAATTTTACACCTGTGCGTGACGCCGTTACTCTACTGCATGCCAGATGGTCCATCATCGCGTCCAAGCTCCCCGGCCGGACCGACAACGACGTCAAGAACTACTGGAACACCAAGCTCAAGAAGAAGGCCACGGTGGCAGTGCAGCCCGGCGGCGCCAGCGGGGCATTCTCCGCACCCGCGACACCGCCCGGCACCCGGAGCCAATGCACATCCCTGCAGCCGGTGCCCTCGCCCGCCTCCTCGTCCGTCACCAGCTCGAGCGGCGACATACGCTTCGCCGCCATGTACCCACCACGGCCGCGGCCCCAAGGGCCCATTCACTTCGACGTGCCGCCGCCGTACATGCCACAGACCGAGCTCGCGCCCATGCTACCAGCCGCCGTCGATGTCTCCGGCGATTGGGCTTCCGCGCTTGCGGCGAGCGATGGCGTGACGCTGGACGACGTGTTCCTCCACGAGCTCGGGGGCGCCGGTGAGCAGGTGTTTTGCCCTTACGGCGACCTGTTTGGTGGGTTCGGCCGGCTGCAGGACAAGGCCACCTTGGACCTCTCGGCGTGCAACTTCACCAACATGGGGGAGATTTGGGCCGCCTCCGACCACGCCCACGTCAAGCCGGAGGGTCTCTGCGACACCTTGACATAGGAGGAGAGTAAAACTCATGGGATTGCTGCGTGAAAGAGATTGCTCCATTGATTCATGCATGACACGAAGTTCGATCGATCCATTGCTAGTATAGTTCTTGCTCTTCGATCTTTCCTTCTTTTCTTTTACTTTCTTCCCATCTTTTTTTTTTCTTTGGCTATAGCCTATAAGGCTATACCTGGTGTTTGACTGTTTGTTGTGTATGAGATATCGATTACATGTACATTGTGCTATACAGATGTATAATCTAGTTGTGAATTGCTCGATTTTACTCTAAAATCAGATATCTCTAGCTAATTCAAACGTTTTATCAGTACATACATACCTCATAGAGTTAAATAAATCCTATGAGATCTCCTCATCTTTAAACCTTTGTTTGGACCCACTTTTGTTTAAATCATGACATATAACCATGCAAAGATTATTCTACCAACTTGTTATAAGATTGAAAGGGTTTAATAAAAACCTTAAAAGTGACAAAGCCTCGTAAGATTTTCTTCCGTAGAGTTAGCTCTAATACACCAGAAGCGCATCCTGAAAATAATGATAGATACAATAAGATTCTTAGCCCTAGTTGTTCAAATATGTTTGAATTCTTTCTCATTGTAGGCTAAATCTATCTCTAATAGTCTTTTACTATAAATATGACACTTCATTGTATAAAAGAATCAATCTAATAAAAGAAAGAAGAGTTTTTGCCTCCCTATACCGTATTTGCTCTCCATAATTGTTTTTGTTATTCAAACAGTGCATTATGATTAATCTATGGTGGTCATTGTCGTTTTACAACATATACGACTATATTCGTCGAGATGAAGTCACACTAGTTCTTGCGCGCATCTGCCTCACAGTACAACGCCAGTGGAGACTGACCGCCACGTGCGATAATGATCATCGCCCTTGGACCGAGGCGATACGGTTTTGCTTGCACGCATGTAATTACGCCTTCCTACCGATTCATATATCTTCCCGACAAGAATACGCCTTTTCTGCACTGAAAGCAATGAGGCTAGGTGAGGTAAGGACACTCCTAATACAATGATGTAATCAATTTTTATAGAATACGAAGTAGGAGAAAATTTAATGTGAAAGCTAGGTGAGTTAAGGAAGAGAGAGAGTAGAGTTATTTCTCATGAAAGATTCAATCCAATTTAGAAAACAAGATAATAAGAGATGAGTATTGGTAGGAAGGAGTGAGAGGAGACGAGTTAAGAGTGAAGAAATTAATTGAGTATGGAGAGAGTAGATACTATGGAGTAAAAAGAATGTATCTAGAGTTATTCCTCTATAATATGATATATTTAGACTCGTTCGGTAGAGCTTCGGCTCTTAAATTCTCGTCCGGAGGAGTCAGAGCTCTACCAAATGCTTTCAGCTCCTCACACCCCTCCCCACTCGACCCCCCGAGCACGAGCCTGACGCCGCCATTCCCGTCGCCTAGAGTGCCGCCTCCGACTCCCCTTCCTCACTTGATCCCTGACCCTGTCACCTGGAGCTCAACGCCACCATCCCGTCTTGATCTCGCTGTCGCAGCCTGGAGCCGCCTAGAGCCCTACCGCCTCCGCCTCGAGCGCCGTCATACCCTCATGGAGCCACCGCTGAGGTATGGCTCGAATCACCTCAGATTTTCCCTCTCTGCTCTCTCCTCTCTCTCTCTAGAATTCCTCTTTCAAGAACTAGCTAGCCGAATAGTCTCTCTTGATTTTTCAGAAGATTAAGAGGAGTTAGAGCCGAATCGAGAGGAACAGGAGTTGAAACCCTACCGAACGGGATCATAGATATAACCTATAGAAACTATACAGTGAGAATATCCTAACGTCATCTGTGCATCGCGTGCGACATAGGCCACGGCTTGCGTTCCACGCGGCACACCGCGCACACAGTGTCTCCGGACTTGACCCGTTCCGAGGGCCAATGGGGGGAGGAGCGTGTGGACGCAAGGAACTTGTGCGATATTCTGTTTCTCCCTGTCACGTTGCAAATACGAGAAATAATTTTTCCTTTTAAGTACCATTTGATCAAAGTCTTATCGGTCTTGGGGCGCACGGTCAATTCATTGGGCTATGGCATTGTATATTAGTCGCGCTTAATCATGCCTATTGTCTCTTGCGAAAGTGATTGGAGACTTCGAGCTCACGACAAAATAGACTAGTTGACCGCGGCGAGAGCATCGGTTTCGGAGAAGCTTCCTTGTCATGCTCTCGAGGAGCATTTCTGATGGGGGGACCTTTCAGCAGTGTGCCCCACAAGAGATTTTCATTGACGCAATGCTATCTTCTCGAGACTTTAAAATATTCCGGGCTTTTCTTCACATTGTTCAATTCTTTAGCTCGTTGTACCACCCAAGTCATACTAATAAATTTACTCTGTCACATTGTTCGTAAGTTTTTACGGTCCTATGGTCTATGGCGACTTGTAGTAACTATAGTAAATGCGGTGAAACCTATAACTCGAGAGTCTCAAACATACCTTCCAAGCTACTCAGAGTAAGGTTTACTGCGTTTCATTTTCTAAAGTCCATTCCAAATTTCCATGCTTTACCTGGAAGAACACCTCTGCGTGTTCGACGTCTCAGACATTGCTTTCACTTTGTTGGGTCTAAGGTTTGTCGTAGGTCCTGTTTGACAGAGCTCCAGATTTTAGTTTCATCTTAGATCTAGAGCTTGTATGCTAAAATAAATTGAATTAAGTTTATATTTTTAATCTAAAATATAAACAATATTACTCACCTAAACACTCTTAATGTACCCACAGCTCTAGCTCTATAAATTATTAAAACTATAAATATCTTGCTCTACTAACTTTACGGATTTGGTGGAGCTGTGCCAAACACCCCCTTAATCTAGTCAAAACCATGGGTGATATGTTATTTGTTGGTTTTAATTTACTATTTACTGCCACCGCACATGTCCAGGTCTTTGTGGTCAGCATGTGAAACATTGGCAAAAGCCAAGTAGAACACACTAGGAGAATATATACTGCCCATTAAAGGCAGTAGAATCCGCGCGAGGTGGTGCAGGCGGTAGAATTCGGCGAGGGGAGAGGCCCCACCTCATCAGTTTCGCCGAGTGGTCTTTGAGAAATTTTAAAACAATGTTTAGATCTTTTCGTCAGCTCTTTTGTAAAAAAAAAAATCTTATGGTTACGCAAAAATTTACATCTTCAAACCAATTCTTTTTGCAAAAAAATCTTCGTGGTTCCGGAAAATTTCATCGAAATTTGGACCGCACCCTTTTTCAAAATAACCTTGTGGATCAGAAGAATTGTGTCCAATCTCAAAAAAAATCCGCCGACGCAGTGTATCGCGCGGCTCTAACTAGTAGGAAAAGCGAACCGCGATGTGAGCAGCTGAGAAATCAGTAAGATAACGAAGTTTTCCTTCGGAAAGTAGATATGTAGCTCCCTTTACGTGCAAAAACATACTATAGTAAAGTGTACTTTTTCGCTGTCATTATCAAGCAAATCAAATTAGTTCGCGGTTTGCCTCCCACTGTCTTACGGTAGATCGGAGAAAGTTAGAGGTCGGCGGCCCAGACGCGAAACATGGAAATCAGGAAATGGTAAAAATGTTGAGGACCTATGAATTTCACAGAAAAATTTCAATTCCCGTAGTAATATTGAAAATTTTTGCAAAAGAGCTAGCGGAGGGTGTATGGTATCGGTGCAAAGGACATACTATTAGCGCCCACTCAAACCGTCTATTTCCGGTGCATTCTTTTTTCTTTATAAAGGTTTTCCCTGCTGGTATTGCATGCAAAACAACAAAACAATTAAACAAGGCAGGAGGGGGTTGGGCAACGATTGCGGATGCCGGTTACATAATCAACGCATTTTCAGACACGAAAGAAACAACATCTGATTTATTCCTAAATATATATCGTTATAACTTTTATATTTTATTTATAAATAAATATCATTCTACAATTTTGAAATAGCTTTTTACCTTTTTTTCTTCTTCTATATCCCTCCCCTTTAACTATTTTCAATGCCATTTAATACTATAGATAAGAGTAAATACACCATCCAAAGATATAACAAAGAGAGGTAATGTAGTCTTTTATAGATGTGCGTTGGTGAAAGTGTAAGAATATATAATGACAACTATTCATGATCAAAGATATAATGAACAAGGGTAACATAGTATTTTATAGATGTAATTTGATGAAAATGTAAAAAACTAGAATGATATATATTCATAGATGAGGATATAAAACGAGCAAAGAGCCTCCTTCGGTCATTTTACTCCAGGTTGCACCTTAAATTAACTACGCAAACCACACCTTGTATCTTGTCCGGGATCTTCTCGATCTTTTTGAGGTCCTCCTCCTTCAATAGAAGATAGTAAGGCTGCCATTCAGATAGAATTTGATACATAATATTATCCAAGGGAACTTTTCCTCTATCGCAAGAGTAAAAAAATTCTACAATAATTCTAAAAAGAAAGAAAAATCCTAGAAAATTTTACATTAATCGAAAGAAAAAAATAATAACCTCGTTATTTTGGTGTGGCCAGATTATAATAGTGCAGATTAATCAAATACATTTGTGTTTTAGTTATGGAAAGTAGAGTTGTATATCAAAGACAGTTATATCATAATATATAGCCGCGTAGTCGCGTGGGTAGATCTGCTAGTTAGTGAGAAAGACAAACACCCCTCCGTGAATACTTTTCGAGCCAAAGATCCCCCTAAAACAACACCAAATTAAATTTTTTTTGAATTTTGGCCAGGAGCTCTGGCATTCAGTATAGAAGAAGAATAACAGCCGAGCTACAGTTGCACACACACCCATCCACACACACACGCCCACTGGGCGCACGCACCCGCAACTGTACCCGACTCCGGGGCGCACCCGGGAGAGTCCAAGACTCGAACCCGGGCAGGCGAGCTCGCTAACTAGTGACGCTGGCCATTCGAGCGAACGCTCGATCGCAACACCAAATTAATTTAACTATATGATAAGTAAAGAGGTACAAGATGAGAGATAATGCGGCGATCTATCCATGTTGTGATAAATAATTGACTATATTTTAAGCCTGTAGTGCTCAGATTTAAATTTGATTTGAGCTTGGTTTAGCCTGAACAATTTGGTTAGAGAGTTCGTTCCCTAAGAAAGGTTATTCCAAGAGTGATTGCGACCACTGTAAGAATGGTTTAGACCATTATCAGAGTGATCTAGGCCTCTTATGACCTCTAGAGAAGTGGTCGTGATCGTTGTACGAGTGGTTTAGACCATTATAGAAGTAGTCTAGACCTCTTAATTAGGACCTCTAGAGAAGTGGTTGTGACCACTATAAGAGTGGTCTAGACCTCTTAGGACCATTAGGGAAGTAGTTGTGACCCCTGTAAGAGTGATATATGCCACTATAGAAGTAGTCTAGACCTCCTTGAGAGAGGTCGTGAGGCTTGTAGACCTCCCTGAGAGAAGTCATGTGCCTAATAGACCTCTGTTTGAGAGGTCATAAGTGATCATGGACAATAATGGTTACACCTTAAGGTGGTCACGTACTAAATGATCCAATGTGGGATCTTTTGATGTGAGATCCCTCTGTGCATGTTATTTCGAGTATTGCAATATGATGGTTCTCTTGTTTATGTTGGGTGCACGACTTTGATGCTAGGTCGTGGTAAGACAGAGGAGACTGAGACTAAGCTAGGAGAGATAAGGCCCAGAATGGTCAAGTGACACCAGAAGATGAGTGAGGCCAGGAGGTGGTTGCGAGTTAGAAAGACAAGGAACTAAAGTGATGGACATAATAGGCAATGGCATAGACCGAGACTAGGCTTAGGGAGAAATCTGGATTCAGAACGGTCAAGGAAACTAAAGCTATCATGATGAAGCGGATAGCTGAGATACTAATTTGAGCTCTACTCAAGCGAATAAGAATTGTTGGCACAAGGGTTCGCTGGTGGAGTAGAGGTTAACTTATGTTGTTGGGTTTCGGTTAGCCTATGTATATGAGTGAGAGTGAACTCCCATAGTGGTATAAAAAGAGGGGGAGGGGTGCCTCTCTCGGTGGTGATCTGATGAAGGATTTTCATATCCTTATGCTCTCTGACTCTGCCCATCTGACGCTTTGTAAACCATCCTTCCAAGAAATAGAAATAATTCCAGCGCAAGAATCTTGTTTATGTTCACTTTCTAGTTCTTGCTTTGCTTTGTTTGCAATCATCTCCTTCTACTTTCTCTTGGTTCTTTTTTTTTATCTCTCTTGGATCTTAAGCTAAGGATGAGTAATTGATGGATGGTGTATTTTTAGAACACATATCAATTATCTAGACCCTCAACAACACTTTTCACCAAGTTTTTGATCTAGCTTTTTAGGACTTATGGGAGTTGATTCAAGATCATTTTGATCATTTATATGAGCAAGATTAGATTAGTTCTTGTGTTTTGAGATCGTATAGTGTTTGCTGTTTGGCCGAGAGCATTGGAACTCTACCCAGTACCTTCCTAGCTATGCACTTTAGTTGGTGCTTTAGGAAAGTGACTTATTTACTCTTCTTTCTATAGCTGAAGTAGTTGTTCCTTTCCGTTGATCTTTTCAGAAGAGAGTCTTGAATGTTTTTTAGAAAGGGAAGTTGTTATTCTACTCCCATTCATTCTCTTTAGTCGACATTTTGATATTTCACAAGAAGAATCTAGAGCGAATAGTATCTATTTTACTACGCACCCTTTCATGAAGGTTGTAGAAACCCGTCAGATACATAGGTAAACTACTTAAGCTGGAGGTTGTCAAGTCAATTTACCACCAATAAGAACGTTGCCTTCCAAGGATCTAGCTTCTTCACCATCTTAGAGCATAAGTTCTCATAAGCTGACACCCAAGGCATGACCACTTTGGGATTCCTAGGTAAACCATTGATAATTTCCCCAACTTGCAATATAGCTCATTAGCAATTCTCTGCTGTTCCTATTCGTCCACCCCAGAACATATATCTCACTCTTGTGGTAGTTGACCTGCAGGCCAGACATCCACTGAAAGCAATGAAGTAGGAACTTGAGATGCAATATGTATGTGTCGTCGTAGTCAATCAGCACGATAGTGTCATCTGCATTTGACAAAGCAGTTACGTGATCTTGCTGGATTCGGAGCTCATTTACGTCCGTAGGATTCGGCTGTTGGTACCTTAGACATCGACTCAAAGTGCCGCATTTCAATGTCAGAAGTAGGTGGCAACATGCAATCAGTAAACAACAAATATATATGGTTCGAGGCTTCGAGCGATACATTCGGAGCCTCGGAGGCGTGGACTTCTTTGTTAGTAGTTTGTTGAGGTTTCTCCTTGATTTGACAGGAGAAAATGTAAGAACGACATATCTGGATTGCAGTGCCGACTGGATAACTTACTCGTTACTCCCTTCAGAATGAAAAGTTGCTCACTTGTTAGCTCAGATTAGTGGTAAGACAGAGTACCAAAGTTTTCAGACTTCGCTTTGCTTTGATTTTGCTCTAACTACTAGTCACCAAAGGCATAAAGCGCACATATTTGTCAGTTGGGATGGTACTAGATGCAAACTGCGAAAGTAAAGAGAAGCACGCGAACAGCCTCAGGCGCCGTGTGTTCTTTCTCGCCAACGCACGGGTGGCGCTCACGTACGAGCCGGCCTCGTCGCCACGGCACTCTCTATCAGCGGGGGGCTGCATGCAAGGCCGTGGACGGAGGACGACGACGATTCTAGGACGCTGCCGCGGACGTACGAGCAGTGCTTCAATGTTTTTTCTCTTAATATAAGTTATATAAATCTTAAAACAAATAAATGGGTAAATAATCACCATCTACCTCTCATTCATATTTTAATATTTATGTAACTGTCAAAAGAAAAATATGAAAACATCTTTCAATAAGTATACGCACATACATGCAATGCCTGCAACTGCAAGTAAAGTGATGAGACGAGTGGTAGGCCCCCCGATCTCGAAACCAATGACCAGCCGTGTGCTCGCTCTCTGATGCTGTCTCTCTCAATCGTTACCAACCTTAAGGATCACAAGAACAAAAGGCCGCATCTTGCAGCATTACCCGATGTTATTAAGCTGTTGGAAACGGATACTTACTTTCAGAAAAAAGATATTATCACTGAGAGTTATCAAAATATAAAGGAACAGCTACGACATTAAGACCCTGTTTGGAAGCAATGTATTTCAAAACTATGATTTTGGTATACTGTGGTTTGCAATTGTTTTGTCATGAATACCATGGTTTTACCAAACTCCTTTAAAACCATGGTATTTCTTAGAACTACCAACTGTTTAGATGCAACATCACAAACCATGGTATTTGAGTGGAAATAGACAAGAAGCTAGCCAAAACCATGAAAACTTTGGGTTGAAGTGGAGTTTCAAATACTCCAAAAATACCATAGTATCTACCAAACCATGGTTTTTAATACAAAGCTTTTGGTATGGTAACCAAACACCTCATGGTATAAAATACTATAGTATTCTTAGAAACCATGGTATTGTCTAGAAACTATGAAAATACATTGCTTCCAAACAGGGCCTAAGCTGTCGGAAATGGATACCCACTTTCAGAAAAAAGACATTATTATTGAGAGTTATCAAAAATATAAAAAACATCTACGACTAAGAGGTACTAAAAGTTTTAAAAGTGAAGTTACCAAAAGCTTGAAAAGTTTAAAGGTAATTTTGTGGTACGTCACGAGGTTGAAAAAACTCTATTCAGAAATATTCACGCATGCTATAATTGGGAGGACTCCCGAAGCTGAGAATCTGATCTTTTCGTACCGTGAGTATGCTCAGCAATGAAAACGAACTGGGATGCGGCATCAGCCTGCCATCGATGGCTCGTGAATTCCTTTTTATTATCTTCTGAAAACCATCTTTGATATTTGTCGCATCTTTTCGCGCATTTTGGTTGCTAACAATATCCTTGAATGTCAAAAGGCACGGACTGTGCCGCTAGTTTTCATCAAGAAAGTTGACTCGCATAAATTTGGATGCTTCTCCCTTTGGTGTCTACCTCAAAATCTGTTCCTAAAGAATGCAAAACAGTCGATATAACCTACGGACTAGCAGTCTAGCAGATAGCAGCAGCAGCGTTATCCGATCATATCTGCAGAAGAACTTCGAGCTTTGACTACTAGTGACGAGGCAGACAGACACCCATACATGCATAACGAGGGGGGCCTATAGACCTCTACTTAACGACGGCAATGGCCGGTGATCTTTCCCAATCGACTGTTGATATGGCCCTTTAACAGTGCAGGTACTAGCATATACCTGCTGAAAAATAACCACTACTTGAGCGACCGCTTGCGCTTGTCGGTACCGGCCGTGAATATTCCGCAAAACCGCCAATTTTGTCCGTGCATCCGATGGGAAATGTTAAAAGGGAGGAAGGCGCTTAGGATGGGGATTACTGCCATGTCTAGTCCTACTAAAGTTGATCAACGTCGGCATCAGGCGTCTTCTTATGTAATAATAATTGCGAGGGCTCATATATCTGTTCTTGTGGCTTCTAATCCTTCTGCCTGCATCTGCATACTCTGCGTGTATTTTTGGTTTTATTTGCGGGTGTCAGGGTTAACACGGTAAAACAGGAGATAAGATTTAATATGAAAAAGAGATAAGATTTAATGTAAAAAAACTCCAGGGAGGAAGAAAAAATCACGGGAGACAATCCAATATAATCTCTCAAGATTACATGTACTGATGTACATAAGTGGCTATATATAGCCAGTTGTATAAGATTTGGACTTTGGATGTTTAAGATATCCTTATCTCTAACAAACTAAAGTGTTAGGGTTAGAAGAGAGAAAAAAAGGACACAAAATTTTTACGTGAAAAACTCTTACAGAAAAAAGATACGGAAGACAATCCACTAATCTGCTCAAAATTACATATACACAGGGGTGGGTTATATAGATAAAAGAGTCCTAGTTATACTAGATGTAGCCTCCTATTTAAATATTGAGCATATATATCTCTAACAAATTTATTTGGATAATTTGAGTTATCTATAACAGCGGTAAAGCCGGAAAGATCCTTGTTTGCTTCTCTTATACAGGCATATTCCTGTAGTCTGATGTGCATTTTTCCATTTGGTATTAGCTGACAGTCTATTTCGAGAAGATCACTTTCAAATAACCCGACCAGGTGACAAAAAATGTTCCAGATACCAGCGAACAAATCTCAAAGCAAACCCACCGTAAACGCGCAGAGGCACCCAAGTCGAAATTTCTCGCCGCTAGCTAACATTTTTACTACTAGCAGTAGTCTTTGGATCACTCGCTTGGAATGTACAGATGCTACGGGCCTACATTAATTTTTGACTGCTTTAGCTCGGGGTCGAGTCGAACTCGAGAAGACCGTCTGCCACTGTGCAACAGTTGGCGCCGGCCGTTCACGCGATCGCGACTACACGTTTTGTCTCGTCTTTCGCCTCGCCGTGTCGCGAATTCCACAAGCCCACCCGAATTTCGCGACGGGAGAACCGTCGACAGCGACTTGGTTGGCGCCGCCGTGGCTTTAGCGGACAAGGCGAAGGCCTCTCGTCTCTCAGGCCAGGGACCCGTACGAAAGCGCGGGCCGGGCCCTACGAAACGACCGGGGAACGAAGCGTGCGGCACGGCACCGGCTAGGCCGCGTGTGCGTCTGCAAGTTGACGAGCCATGTACTGGTGTACGGAGGGTAAACATATTTAAAAAATTTTAAATTTTTTATGCGACGTAGATCGCTTGATTATCGGAGACAATAGCTTAAAAATCGGCCACGGAAGAATTTCACTTCAACGATTGATTTCTAACTGATTTTCGATAAAAATAGGTCGATTTTTTATTTTTTATTTTTCTTTTCAAAAGTTTGATTTCGAAACCCTTTGTTTTTTTTATAGATTTTTGACGAAAATCAGTGCCGACTAAGATTCAATTTTCAATTTCGATTCAGTTTTGTAAACCCTAGTTGCCGCCATATATGTGTATGCTATTGTTTTCGTATCTTTGAAGTGCAATTGACAAACTGGTACCCGTAGCCGGGCCGTCAACACCTGCTCTCGAGTAAAGAAGGCCTGGCAGTACATCACTGAAAGAAAAGTTTCTGATAGGGAAACTGCTCATCAGAGGCCAGAAAATGGTATCTATCGGTAAAGATAATATAGTACTGTCGACGATTCGGGAACCGGTCGCCCACCGAGCTTATTTGTTGAATGAGGGATCAACCTAGGACCCCTTTTCCGTGGAGGGGATAGCGTCCGAGGGCTTGCCGAGCTATAGTCGAGATGGTCGGGATTGCACAACAAACAAGGGCTTCTTTTTCGGCCTAGTTCGAGCCTCTCACGGGGGAGATAACAACCCTACGTCCAGCTATTGCACTAGCTATCAAGGATGAACTACAAGGGGCTTGCTCGGGGGCGCTGGGAGGTTACAAGAATGAGCCTCCTGGCCACCAGCAAGAACCGCTTCTTAAGAGGAGAACAAGGAAGAACCCAACCCCCATTATTACATGCGACGGGGTATTTATAGGCGGTTACAGTGTTGCTATATTTATTACGGAAATGACGTGCTACTACTGCTCCTGGACGTGGGTGAACGGTTTCCTTACTTTTCGCCACACCACTACGTGGGTGTAGGGGGCGCAGATCGTGGCCGTACTGTCCTTCTAGCCGCCGAGTGGTTAATGCCACGTCGTTTTTGTGGACCGCGTCCGGCTTTTTTGCTATCCTCGAGGTCCCTTCTTCGGACTAGGTTGCTGGTCGCGTACCCCCGAGCAAGCGTGCTCGGGGGCGAGCCTGACTGGGGACGGGGTAGACCCGGAGGTCGGGCTACCCGAGGATCTTTCTTGGGGATGACGTCCAAGGGTGAGTATGGTCGGCAGCTGTCTAGTCACCGAGATACAATGGTCACTATAGGGAATACCCATTCCCTGACAAGTACGTTATTTCCAGAGGAAGATATTATTTACTATGTCTATACGCTCTTTGTCACCTAAAAACAAATATAGATGTTACTTCTCCAATACATAATGTCTACTAGTGGGTTCAATCAAGAAATTGACACCTCCCACATTTATCTCTCTCCCCTCTCCTCACTCTCACCGACTACGCCATTTCTTCCCTCACCCATCTCACCCCCGTCTCCCTGCTCGTCGGTGACCCCAATTTACAATAACCTCCACCGTTTGCACCCCCTCTCTCCTCCCAACTCTCCTCTATAGTTTCTCCGTTGACCACCCCACCCACATTCAACGGTGCCAGCTACCCCGTCCTCTTTTGCCCGCCTCCTAGATCCAGTCGGATCTAGGATGTCCCCATCGAGGTAGCATAGTGTAGCAATGTCCTTGACGAGGGCTGCAGTGGGGTATCAACGCGGAGAAGAGCTCAAGGTCGGTGGCAGTGGCTCGGTCACATTGAAGCACACGTGCTAACAACGAGCATAGTGGGGAGGTCGAGCGCAGCGTCAAGTAGCTCAGTCATGCAGCGACGAGCGACACAGTGGCCACAATAGAAGATGACGAGCTACAACGATGAGGACATGGCATCGTTTAATGCAGTGGCCCAACAAATACTACATATATTAAATCCGCAAGTATTCCAGGCCTCCATGCACGCCAGGTCGATTTTGGGGCTGACATAGTTGCTCTGTCGTGCACTGCGTCACCCGTTTGCGCCTGCCGTTGGATGGTTCAAGAGTTTTGTCCACACCGTTTGGTCGCTAACGCACTGTAGCGCAGTGTAACGACCTATTTGTGCGAGCGCGAGGGTGCGGGTTCAAGTCCCAGCTGCGTGTGCAACTGGGCGAGCGTAAGGTCATGTTTTTTTAGGAAAAGGTCCTCGAGAATTTTTGAATTTACTCATAGAACCCTGGGATTTGCCCTTTTTTGTGAAAGGCCCCCAAAATTTTTAAAAATTACGAACAAATATCTTTTTTTTTGGCAAAAGGCCCCACAAAAGTTTTAAAAAATGCGCACAGGACCCCAGAAAAACCTTTTTTAGAAAAGACCCCCAAATTTTTTTAAAATTACATGCAAATCCTCTTTTTGGCAAAAGGCCCCCAAAATTTTTAAGATTACTTACGGGACCCTACAAAAATTCGGAGTTCGCCCTTTTTGTGAAAAGGCCCCCCCCCCTAATTTTTTGGAAATATGTAAAAGACCCCCAAAAATCCAGAATTCGCCTTTTTTTGGGAAAAGGCCCCCAAAAGTTTGAAAATTACATATAGATCCCTTTTCCCCGAGAAGACCAAAAAAGTTGAAAAGATACCAGAAAATTTGGCCAAAAAATTTAAAAAGGCACTTGAAAAATTGGAAAATTACTAATAGACCCCTTTTCCCCAAACATGCACCCCAAAAAATCCGGGTTTCGCAAGATTTTTGTAAAAAAACCCTGAAATTTTTAAAATTGTTGGAAGACCCTTGAAAATTACTCTATTGATGCGTGGGTATGTTGTGACTAGCGCGGCGCGCGTCGCGCCCACGCATCTAGTAATGTACATATACTTTCCTTTACAAAGTATATAGACACTACTTTCTTTCCCAAAGTAAGATCTTATCGTTTCTTAGGGTGTGTTTGGTTGCTTGTACCAAGTGATACATGTATGAGATGATTCAAGAAAAATATCATCTATGTATTTGGTTGCTTGAATGGAACAACCTCGTCTTGGACGGTGTGATGCAAATTTGAGGAATATTCCCTATAGAAGCTGAACCATTTTATTCATCCAAAATAATGAAACCAAATGGTACAGGATCATCCCATTCCATTCAACCTCATTCCACCAACCAAACACACCCTTAATGATTGGATTGTGTGTCCATGCAATGTCTCATGGAAGACACTATTTTCCTCTCTCTCTTATCTAACACTTTGCCACATGATCTATCATAACTAATTAATTCTATAGACATTATATAGGGTGGATCATTGGGAGTGCCTTATATTTTGGGTGAGGATCGGCGCTGCCATATGGATATGGATGAGGTTTCCTTTACAAACCTTGAGAAATCGAACCGAAAACTCGCTTTAAAGAGGCACCTACCGACGGATGGAATTCAGGGAGGGAGAACAAATCAAAGAATTAGTCAAATTATGATACTTTTTACCATCCTTGAAAGGTATCAAAATTTACATTGAGGTAATTGGTATCTCTTGGTACCACCTTAATGTAAATTACAGTATTTCCTTTGAAAGGTAAAAACCACTTCTCTTTGAATCAGTCTGACTCTGAGTGTAAGACGGGAGTTCGTAAGGATTCTGTTAGGTCTCTTATGCATTGCCACCAACCATTTGGTTCTAGAATTGTACTGTATGTCCTTATATATGCTTTCTCCAGCGCATGCGTGTACTTGTCATTCTTTGTTGAACATTTTGACTTTCTTATCCTCTAGCAGCTGGGAGCTAATTTAAAACCTATTAGATAGATGTCCTCTTTATCATATCAAGGGCACAAAGTAAAGTCTGTGGATCTGGTGGAGCTGGGTATTTCTAGCTCCACCAAATCCGTGGAGCTGGAGCTGTGAGTACATTAAGAGTGTTTAGATGGATCATATTGTTTACATTTTAGACTAAAAATATAAACTTAATTCACTTTATTTTAGCCTACAAGTTTTAGATCTCAGGTGAAGTTGGGATCTGGAGCTCTTATTATCCAGCTCCAAGTCAGTTGCACAATTTATCGTGATAACACACAATATATGAGACCGGAGACAATCATGAGCAAGTAAAAATTCTAACGAGGTGACGACTCACACTGTGTTCAACGTTGCGGGCATATAAAGTGATGAAACGTGAGCCAAAAAAAAAAAGGGTGGGGTCGCTTATTGTTGCCTTTGAGACACGGAGATGTCAGACGTGAGCTGATGGTGTCTTCTAGTAGGCTTCTAGCCACCAAAGAAGTGGTCTGTTCTGCATGATAAGTGGTAGAAAACGGAGGCTCGCAAAGAGGACTTGAGGGACATGGCATGCCATACATCTCCAAGCGGCGAGTTCTTCTTGATTTATAATTGATGCCTTTTGTTTGACAAGATGGCCAACTTGATGGCTTTCCTTTCTCAACGATCGTCTCAAATGTGGATGCTTAGTGTTGACAGAGCTATGATTAGCTCTTGGAGGCTGTCAAGTCTAATATATATGGGTTTGAAAAAAGATGCGCTTGATTAAGAGTACTAACAAAGCAGCAGCCCAATTTTATTATTGCCTGGAGGCTAGGACGGCTCGCTCTTGGCTGGACTTCGTAGAATTATGCGTGCACACTGCCTCTGTGTATTTTTTTTTTCTTTTTCTTTTTTGAAAGCCAATTGTGGATTTAAAAATGTGGGCATTGCGTCATGTGGTTTCAAAATCATACACCTTATGCAAAGAATAAGACTCTTGCATGGTTAGGGTTGTATACAACTACTATCATCCACCTTGTTGCCGAGGCTAATTCGTCCCTTCTGTTAGGTTATCGTTTTGCAGACGACAAATGAATCTTGGAATCCTGGCAGGATACATTGACTTCCCCGTGGAAAACAGAAAATTGAGCATTATATCATATTTGACGCACAACACTTGGTTTGAAGCTTATATTTCCAGCAAGTTGCAGCTTATAAGAAGTAACTGATCAGTGGATGACCTACTCTTAAAATATGTACACTCAGTCGCCAAGCCACGATAAAAATAGAAGATGGACTTAAAAGGAATAAGTTAAATTAAGATAAACATATCAAATATAGTCTTATATCATTAAAATCTATGCACCGATAAAAAGAGAAATATAGCAAGAAAGCAAAAATATAGCGTATGCACCTTGCTAATAGAAAAGCGTCCCAAAAAACTTGAATATGCATCTAAAGCGATATGCACATTAGTTCTTGCAAAATTAGTGATACAATAGTACATTATAAATAATTATGAACATTTAAAAGAAAAGAACTGTACCACTAAAGTGCTAGCTTGAATTACAAGGCAAATTCATTTTACAAGTTTTCATGTTTCGAAGTGTTTTATGAAGAGTAGGCTCGAGCTTGACGAAGTCCTCCCGTTGATTCATTCCTGTGTACACTATTAAGCATGGACAAGAGGATAACCACAACTCCACAAGTTAGCACTAAAAAAATCATGAACTGCTTCATTTTTTTCTAGATGGAACTAGTTCCCTGCTGAGTGTTCCCTAAGTCTTATGCGCAACAATTTCGCAACCGCAAGAAATATATATAAAAAAAGAGCAATCCAAACTGTATTTGTGGTAAACCGGCATCTTGGCCAGGTAAAACTCCATCTACAGGTTCATTTCTGAAGTCAGAATGTGTAACCAAAACTTCAGAAGAAGCGGGCGGGACAATGCCAGGTCAATTCGATCAGCTGCTGGATGTTTGTCGACGAAACTCAAGGCACTGTGTACCAAAAGAGCTGCTGTATAAGCGCTGCTCATTTAAGCGGTTCGTGAGCAATATCGCGTGCATTCGACAGGACGAACAAGACAGCCAAGCTAGGCTCAGTATTCCAGAGGGTCGAGAGGGCAATCATATACAATGCACGCAGGGTCGCTGATGGGCTCCAATCGAAGCTAACAGGGCGCGCGCAGGCTGACAGGAAGGAAATACTTCCACGGCCAGCCACTCCAGCAAACCGTACGCCCACCATTTGCTGGGCCGTCTGAGCGCATGGAGTTCTATGGAAAGCTGAGGCGTTCGTTCAGGGTTTTGAACCCAATTTTACTGTAACTAACCTAAGTAGCTTGTTTTATTTTTCATAGTAATAAAATTCAGTGTTATAACTACGAGTAAAAAATTAAGTTTATAATGTTCGAGACATGAGGCTATGAAAGTGTGGCAATACATAGTTATGGCAATAAAACAAACATCACCTAAGAAGTTAGCTTCAAACCAAACAAAATCCTTATATTTTTTTGTAAAAAATTGGCTATCTAGACGGACGGACGTAAAACAAGACGCTGTTACTAAGGTTTGCGTGAATTTGGAATTGAAAAAAGCTACAGGTGACAGTTTGATGCAAGGTTGGGCGAGCTATCTTGATTCACGGAGCTAAGTGTTTCGACTGAATCCTCCGATGTAAAACTCGATCAAGTGTTAACAAGAAAGGCATTGCAAAAATCAAATGCCATTAACAAATTAACAAATGACGGCACAGAGAAAAAGATGAACATATTCCAGCTGCGAAACCAAGCTAAACAAATTCATTCCAAAATGCACAATCAGCAGTTCACTGGACCGGCTCCATACACCAGAGATCACCGTCAACGACCGACGGGCCGCTCCTCCACATTTCCCGGTCCCCGTAGACCAAGTTCACCCACCTTCGATATCTCCAGTTCTCCACTACCCAATATTTCCACGCAGCCCCACCTCAGTCCCTCCCCCTTCCTCTCGAAAAGTCTGAACCTAGATCCAGACCGCGTCTCCGGCGACCTCCGGCCATGGCGACTCGCCGGGCCCTATCTTCCCTCCTCCGCTCTGCCTCCCGCCTCCGCGGGGCCTCCCCTGCCCCGCGCCCCCGCGCGCCCCTCACCGTCCGTCCCCAGCCGGCTACCTCTTCAACCGGGCCGCCGCCTACGCCTCGTCCGCCGCGGCCCAGGCGGCGCCGTCCACCCCGCCACCTGCGACCGGGAAGACCGGCGGCGGTAAGATCACCGACGAGTTCACTGGCGCCGGCGCGGTCGGGCAGGTGTGCCAGGTCATCGGTGCCGTCGTGGACGTGCGGTTCGATGAGGGCCTCCCGCCCATCCTGACGGCGCTCGAGGTGCTCGACAACAACATCCGTCTCGTGCTGGAGGTGGCGCAGCACCTTGGCGAGAACATGGTGCGCACCATCGCTATGGACGGGACCGAGGGGCTCGTGCGCGGCCAGCGCGTCCTCAACACAGGCTCCCCCATCACTGTAATCACACATCCTCCTTTTCCTCCTCTTTTCCGGTGGTACATTTCCATTTTTTTACGGTTGAGCTCGATCCAACGAAATGTAGATCTACTGGTATTAGATTTGATTTGGATTTACCGATCCGAGTGTCTAGTGTTGAGATATTACACCTTCTGTTGTGGTTCACTTGCCGATAGGTTGTTTGCTGGCTTGTGGTGGTCTATCGGCTGTGTATGTGAAGTGCTGTTATTGATTTTGTCCACCAAGGTACAAATGCATGTGGTTGTGTTGTTTTTTGGTGGTCTAGTAGATGCGTAAATTATTTTCCATAGTTCGCTATGTTCATCGGTGATAGAAAAGTCCCTCAAAAGTTAAAAGGGTAAGTTCTATAAGACAGTGATCAGACATGCGATGCTGTATGGAGTGGAATGTTGGGTGATAAAAAGACGACATGCACAGAAGATTAGTGTAGTAGAGATACAGATGTTGTAGTGGATCTGTGGTCATACAAGATGAGATTGAATCTGCAATGATGGTATATGTGATAGGGTTGGGGTAGCACCAATTGAAGAAAAGCTTGTCCAACATCGTTTGAGATAGTTTGGATATCTCTGACGGAGGCCTCTGAGGCACCGGTGTGTAGTGGAATTTTAAGCCGTTTCAAAAGCATGATGTGAGAAGAAGCAATTAAAAGAGACTTGAGGGATTGGAATGTACCCAAAGAGCTGACGTTGGATAGAAGTGCATGGAAGTTAGCTATTCTCGTACCAGAACCATGACCTAAGATCTAAGGTTTAGGGGTCTTTTGACTGATTAGGTTTCATTCCTAGCTTACCCCAATTTGTTTGGGACAAAAGGCTTGGTGGTGGTTGTTGTTGTTATGTTCATTGATGCATAATTCCCTCGTTGTGACATAACGAGGTTGTTTTGGAGAAATCTATGTTTCAGCTTTTAGTGAATATTAGAAAATTGTTTTATGTCCACTGAAAATGGGCCTTAGTAGGATCAGTTGACAGTCTGCTGCAGAAGCTTTTAGGTGTAATCATGCATATCACCATATCCTGGAGGTATTTACATTTTCAGAGTCATACATCAGTATCACTGTCTTGGAAATTGAAACCTGATCACCTATAGTGTGCTTCACTATGTTTTTGACTTGAAAGTTGTTCTTCCTTGTAGGTTCCTGTTGGCAGGGCCACACTTGGACGCATCATGAATGTTATTGGTGAGCCGATTGATGAGAAGGGTGACATAAGTAAGTGACTTTGGATGTTCGATATGTCTTTCTTGTATATATTTATGGAAGAGTTTGTAATCCTATTTTATTTTTACGTTTCATTGTTATTGATGATTTTCTATATTGTAGCGACAAACCACTTCCTTCCTATCCATCGTGAGGCCCCTGCTTTTGTTGAGCAAGCCACAGAGCAGCAAATTCTTGTTACTGGAATTAAGGTACAATTTTTCCATGCCCCTCCTGGAGCCTATGTATTAAGTCTTTGAATTCAATGTGGTAGCATATTTGCTATTATGCCCTGAGTGTTGATTGTGGTGTAATGGTTTTATTTCTTACAGGTCGTGGACCTGCTTGCACCCTACCAAAGGGGTGGGAAAATTGGTCTTTTTGGTGGTGCAGGAGTCGGTAAAACTGTCCTTATCATGGAGTTGATCAACAATGTTGCTAAGGCCCATGGTTAGTATTGTACAGAGTGCCATAATCTATATTGTTCACTCGTTCTTTTTTGCTGATTATAATTGGTTAATTTGTTTATCTTAGGTGGTTTCTCTGTGTTTGCCGGTGTCGGAGAACGTACCCGTGAAGGTAATGACCTGTACAGGGAAATGATTGAAAGTGGTGTCATTAAGCTTGGCGACAAGCAGGTAATTGGTAGAGATTTCTTAATTTCCCTGTGAAGTTCACATTTGCAAACTATCCTTATATGTTGGTTTTGTTGGCAGAGTGAAAGCAAGTGTGCTCTTGTCTACGGGCAAATGAATGAACCCCCGGGTGCTCGTGCTCGTGTTGGGTTGACTGGTTTGACTGTTGCTGAGCATTTCCGTGATGCTGAGGGACAAGATGTGCTTCTATTTATTGACAACATTTTCCGTTTCACTCAGGTAATTTCTGCATGACATTTCTTGCACAGAATGAATTAATTAACATTAACTTTGTTGCCACGATACTGCATGTGCTTAACTTAGTACAAAAACGCCCTTTTTGAACATTTTCCATATATTAACTTATTGTTTGGATTCACCATTGCTATTAAGTCTCACTGTTGTGTTTTTGGTCAACCTTGATGTCAGGCAAACTCTGAGGTGTCTGCTCTTCTTGGACGTATTCCATCTGCTGTGGGATACCAACCAACTCTTGCTACTGATCTTGGTGGACTGCAAGAGCGAATTACCACAACAAAGAAGGGTTCTATTACATCTGTCCAAGCTATTTATGTGCCTGCTGATGACTTGACGGATCCTGCTCCTGCTACTACCTTTGCCCATCTTGATGCTACTACTGTGTTGTCACGACAGGTTTGTCCACCTGTCCTAGTACATTATCTACATAATGTGCTCATTATGATGTGAATGAGCTGCCTGTGCAGATTTCTGAGCTTGGTATTTATCCTGCTGTCGATCCTCTGGACTCCACATCCAGAATGCTTTCTCCCCACGTGCTGGGTGAGGACCACTACAACACTGCTCGTGGTGTTCAGAAGGTTCTTCAGAACTACAAGAATCTTCAAGATATTATTGCAATTTTGGGTATGGACGAGCTTAGTGAGGATGATAAGTTGACGGTCGCTCGCGCAAGGAAGATTCAGCGGTTCCTGAGCCAGCCTTTCCATGTTGCTGAAGTTTTCACGGGTGCACCAGGGAAGTATGTGGAGCTGAAGGAGAGTGTTAAAAGTTTCCAGGTAAGGGCTTAATCATAGTTTTTTCTAGAACAATATTATCACATGGTATCAGTGTTTGACTCAGAAATTGCTTGTTTGGTGTTGTGTTTGCTAAATTGGAACGGTGCATGCAATATGAACACTACACAAAAGTCAAATCGAGTATAACTCTTCTACATATTGTATGTTTGTTTCTATGTGTTACGCTCATTTTGCAGTATAACTCATTTTTGCTTTTGGTTAGCAGTCTGCTTGTTTCTTAATGAGCTTCTTTTCTTTTGTTCCTTCTGGTTGCTAGCACTGTTTTGTGTGTAGAGCTGTTTTGTGTACCCCGTGCGCTTTGCTAAAGGATCTGGTAATTGCAGGGTGTCTTGGATGGGAAGTATGATGACCTTCCCGAGCAGTCATTCTACATGGTGGGTGGCATTGAGGAAGTCATTGCTAAGGCTGAGAAAATTGCGAAGGAGTCTGCTTCGTAATGAGATTTCTTCATTGCTAAACCCTGTACAAGTTGATTTTTTTGGATTTAAGCTTTTATGCTCGTTCACTGTTAGCCAGGACGTGATTACGAGCAGGAGTGCCATCTCCTGCTGAGGGATGCGTGCTTTTTACCCTTTTTTTTTCCTCCACTCTCCGTCTTTACCCCAAATAAGCAATTGCAGTGACATTGATTTGGATCCACCAAAATTACTTGCCTTTCAGAAGATGTGGCCTTTGTAATGCAGATCCATCAGACCATGAAGTTATGGTTTCTGGTTGGTAAAGTTGGTTTTCAAACATTTTTAAGACCGGTATTGTTTCATGGTTGTCTAGTTAGTTTTTTGGCATGTTTGTGCCTTTTCGGTCGTTGGCAAGCTCAGGAAATTGGCTGCCGCTAATCAGAAAAGCAAGCTTTGGTATCAGCTGCGACGGCCGTTTGTGTCGATTGCCATCCTTATGCGATTTTAAAACTACTGGTATCACGCAGCTTTCCTTTCTGTACTATATTCTACATGAAACTATACGTTAATCACTACAAATCTAGGAACGTTGTACATTTCTTTGTAGGTACCGTACCTGTATAGAGGTTTGAATTGATTCTCTCTTGCACGTCGGCCCATTACTTTGACAGGCCGTTGGCCTTGGCCCACATCGTTATATATCCATTGTTCTGCACGGATACTATTGGCATTCTGATGGCGTGCTTTATGTATGAAAACAAAACAAAAAAAAGCTATACAAGTGGTCAAATAAAATTGCTCCCTACGACAGAACGCAGCACCTAAATAATATTGACAGAGAAGGATATCGGTTTGCAAGTCAGAATATACGGCAATGGAAATGCATGCAAGTATCTCTCGAAAGTTCCTACAAATTAACCAACGAACTAAAATATGTGTGATCAAGACTGAGATACTTGTAACACACAGCTTGTTGCCTGATTTTCTAGTGAATGCGGAAACCACTAAGGTTGACCTAACCTATACTAATACTCCATAGTCTTTACCATAGGTCAACCATTTCCAAATTATCCAACCGCCCTAAACGTCGGTGCCGATCGCGCCACTTCAGCACAGTTTCAGCTTCCCATTACCTCGTCAAGTTACAAGCGTTGAAAAAGTACTGAGTTCGCTCAGGCCAGAGAGGCCACCTGGTTACACCTACGCCACACAAAACGGTAACCGAGTGGTTAGGGTTCATCGCTTTGCTTCGAGAGCAACTCACTCGCCCACGTCCCCATCGCAATTGATTAACAACTACATGGTCCACACGGCCATACAACGTGTGCTCAGCCTGGTCTGTATTATCCCGTTCATGCCTGCCATCACGGTCACTCCTGCAGCCCATGCAGGTTCGAGGCAGTTTCGTCGGTGACATTCTTATGCTATAGATCGTGTTAGCTGCTCAGTCTGAGGTGGAAAATTTCGTCTTGTTTCCCAGGTCAACCGGTACTTACCCTTTCCCAAACTCATAAAATTTCGTCTTGTTTCCCAGGACAACCGGCACTTACCCTTCCCAAACTCCTAGTCAATAATATGGATTTTCACACAGGAACCCCTTTCCCAAACTCCTAGTCAATAATATTGATTTTCGCACAGGAACGTCTATGCTGCAATTAATACTCTTTTCTCTTGCTCTATCCTATGAATTACATGTACATACTCCGTGTAGGAGTAGATTTAATACTCCCTCCAGTTTAGTATTAGATGTCGTTTTAGACATGAATTAGGATACCAAGGTGGAGTTAATTAGGGAGTATGCTACCGATTGTACCCTTATTAAGTGGGATTCTTTTGTAACGATAACTGCGCATAGCTCAGATGGTTGGAGTATTCCTCTCTAGTCAGCAGGTACCGTGTTCGAATCCCACACTCCTTTTTGGTTGCTGCATACATTTATTTCAAATTTTTAAGCTTCAACGCTGCCGGTGTGGGAAGCATGCTTCATCTTTTTTAGTCTTGGCGCTCAGATTTCTTGCATGCATGCTTCAATTTTTCAATTTCAATTACTCGTGCTCACATTTTTCATCAACTTTTGTTCGGCCTTGATCCGTTCACTGCATTAGTAGCCTCTTTTTTCACAGATCACACCATATAAAGACCAGTGCTTACCCTTCTCTCTAGAAACTGTACTGTAGAGGAAACGTGTCACTCAATTTTGGAGGAGATTTAAACGTGGAGCCATAAGATGAAATCATTCCTACACATGGAATTGATCTGAACATGGAAGCTGAAGCATCTAGGCATGCAAACGAGCTAGATGCATGCATGCAGAGTTACTCCTGCTCGTGTACCCAACAGGCATCTTCTTGAAATCTCAAAAGACTAATCAATGTTGAAACAGTCAAGTAGTACTTAATTAGGGGCAATATTGGCTAAAAACCACCAAAGCAGCTAAAACGACATGCTTTACCATACTTTTTGCAAAATCACTCGGCGACATCTAATACCAAACTGGAGGGAGTATTAGAGTACGAAACAAATTCGGGTCACAAACTCAATAATCTCCACCTTCATCCGAATTCCTATAGCCAAAATAAAACGTAAATCTCTTTGAAACATATTAGCATAAACACCTTTTACACCGAAAGTTCAAAGAACTAATATCAATGATTAAGACTGGAACAATCATATCTAAACGCTTATCGCAAAACAAAAGTGATAAAACCATCAATAGGTCCAAGCGCACTGCTATCAACAAAGTAGACAAAGAAATTTGGGTCTTCAATAGTTCATAACCATGGCAAAGTCTGAGTTTATGCAACTAACCTTCTAATCTAAATGTTCAATTATCAAAATGGCATAAACCAAAACATCACCTGTGGCATCGGGTAGAAAGCGAATAACTCATATCATGGAACGTGACATGCTCCACCTGGAACACAAAACTCGGTAAATAATGCCTATTAGAGAGCAACTTGCAAGTGTGGCTATCATGTACATCAAAATGCTGATATCAAAGGTAATTTAATTATATGACATGGTTGACATGGTTCATAAAAAACTTTCAGAATGAAAGGAACTCTTGTGCCGTTGAAGCATCTAAGCCCCTAAATTATCTTTGATTTTAGTAATTAATAACAATCATGTTTAAATGACTAACATATTGCTCTAAGTATATTAGAAAAGATTAGTCCTCATCGATTTAAGGAGTTCATGGAGACCAAAGCAAAAGATTGGTCAAATCAAGCTAAAGGCAAAGGTATAAAATTTTAAGGATCTTTTTATAGTTTTTGCCGATCTTAGTGTTTGAAAAAAAGATCGAATTGCTAGATTAAGTGCCATACTATCAAGAGGGAACTTTGGCTAGTAGCTTGAATATGGTTAAAAAAATCATGACTCAAATCGTGCTCATACATAGTCATGTGCATCCCTTGAAAAATCAAGTTGACCTATGTGGCCGGCACTACCAACATGTAGGAGTAGTACTACCACAGGTCTAGTAGTATTGGCTCTCTAGGGTGATAGTTATTGTACGAAAGAGGCATTTTAGGTGGACTCTGCCACCGACACTACTGTCATGTTGGAGCCGTAGTACCACAAGTCCGATAGTATCAGCCCTTTAGAACGGTAGTTATTTTCCAGAATAATGCATTTTTATACTTTCTCAAAGGTTGGCATAACCACCATATAGGAGTGGTACTATTGCACGTCCGATAGTATCGACCCTCTAGGTGGTAGTTATTTTATAGAAATGAGTCTAAATGCATGTTTTTGAGACTCAGGGTTGGCACTGTCAATACTACATGGACGGTAGTACCGGGGTCCTATAGCAATGGCTACTAACCACCGCATTAAAAAGCTAAATTTGATCATTATCCTGGTGACCGGCACTACCGCATTAAAAAGCTAAATTTGATCATTACCCTGGTGACCGGCACTACCGGTCATACATGGGTGGTAGTACTGGATTTGGTTGAAAATTTGGGATTTTGGCCCCAACGGCTAGAAATCTTGTTGGGGATTATAAATAACCCCTCATCTACACCAAGGGGAAGATTATACACTTCATTAAATATCTCTTGAGCCCTTGCAAAACTCTTTTCATTTTTGTGCATTAATTTTCACATTTATGAGTTGTTGAGAGCATTTAAGTGTGAGTTTTGATTTTGAGCTATTAGAATACTTGATCACCTTCAAGAAAGCATTATAGTTATATTTTCTTGGAGGTTTTTGCCTCCTAGATAGCTTGAAAGTGTGAGAACCGATGATCTCTTCAAAGATGATTTTTGAAGAGACCCGGTATCAGTGTGAAGGTTAGTGCTCACCTATCCGGAGTGTGAAAGAGCTACTACTAGTGATTGAGGGAGGCTCAATTGCGCAAGGAGCCGCGTGATTCATTCAAGCTTCCTCAACGTGGATTAGAGGAGACCGGTAAGTCTCCAAGACCACGGGAAAAGTTCTTGTGTTCAAATTGTGGTTTGACCATTGACTTCTTTAATTTGTGTTATTTACATAACTAGTGATCTCTGTGTTTGATTATCTCTCTAGGATTGTTATTATTGTTTAGACTTAGATTGTTGGTATACTTAGCCAAACTTAGATTAATTAGGTCTTGATCACAATATAATTGCAATTTGTGTCATACTAGTTTAATTATCACATTAGAGCCAAAGAATTTTAAAATCTCCTATTTACCCCCTCTAGTTGGTTATCCTTGATTCTACTAGTAGTATCAGAGCCTGATCTCTTATTTATAGACTTTACCATCTAAAGATAAATGGATGGCTAGTGAGGGTGTTTCCATAAACAAGGCATCTTTTTTTATACCACAAATTATGCATATTGGAAGATACGCATGACCGTTTATTCAATGTCATAAGCCTAAGCATATAGAGGATTGTGAATAAGAGTTTTGCTATGGGACTTAATTTCACACTTATAATTGACCAAGAAGAACGAAACTCTCATCTCAATGCTCAAACGATGAATACTCTATTCAGAGCCTTGAATGCGGATGAGTTTAATCGATTAAGTAATCTTGAAACCGCTCATGAGATTTGGACCACCCTCTCGAAAATCTATGAGGGAACACTCGCGGTCAAGGAGGCCAAGTTGCATATGCTTAGGATCAAATATGAAAATTTATTATGTTACCCTATGAGAATATCAACGAGATGTATTCAAGGCTAAATAACATAGTGAATGAGCTCAAATGCCTTGGGAAGTCACTAGCCGATCTTGATGTTGTTTGCAAGATGCTTAGAACTTTATCGGACAAGTACGGGACGTTGGTGGCCTTGTTCCTCGACTCTTCCGAGTTAGCAAGGATGACGCTAACCGGTTTCTTAGGCAACCTCATTACCAGTAAGTTGTACAAGAAGGATATGGAGGAGCTCTTAAAGCAAAGTTCTTTCAAGAAAAAGAACATTGCATTCAAGTCTAAGACAGAGTCAAGCCATGAAGTGCTTGATGATGATGAAGACGACTCATATGAGGAAATGGCACTCCTTGTGAGAATGATGAGGAGATTCATGAAGAGGTGATCAAGCTCAAGCACTTCTCACAAGTTCAAGGAGGGGGACACTAAAGAAAGAAGCGCTACACTAACATACGGTGCTATGAGTGTGATAAGAACGGCTACATTGCTTGTTATTGCCCCAACAAGGAGGACAAGTCCAAGCCATCTAAGAAGAAGAAATTCAATGGCAAGAAGAAATTATTCAAAAAATTCATAAGAATGGTAAAGACGATGCTCATATTGGGGAGTGGAACATCGATGAGGAGTCTCGGATTCTGACTCCTCCGATGATGATACAACTTTCAAGAAGGGAGGCTCTATCACTATTCTCTACTTCTACTTGCCTCATGGCAAAAGGGTACCTTAATGTAAAATCTAATGATGATGATGAACCTCCTATGATGAGCTAATGGAAATGCTTGAGAATTTGAATGAATACCTCGTCAAGAAGAAGTCCAAATATAAGACTTTGAGAAAAGAATTTTTTATCTCTCAAGGATTCTTTTTAGGAGCTAAAGAATGCTCATGAGACTACTCCTCAAGGATTATTCAAAGTTCAAAATAGATGTAAATTTCTTATGATATTCTTGATGTCACGCCTAGTTTAGAAAATTCTTTTAGCAATACATTTAGGATTAGCATATGTACTTTATGTGATGATTTAAATGATATACCATCTTGCTCTTTATCAACTCCTAATTTAAGTCATGATAGCAATTCGTTAGTTGTTGAAAACAATGAGTTCAAGGAGCAAGTGATCAACCTAATTAAGAGCTCAGATCGATGCTTCAAGGGAAAAGCAACTCTTGACAAGATTCTTAACGATCAACGATGCTCCTATAACAAAAAAAGCCTTGGATTTATACCCAAGAAGAGTAAGAAAGTGAGTTACAAAGCTTCTAAATTTATGAAGTCAAATGGCAAATTTTACTATAAGTGCCACGATGTGGGACATATGGTAAACGATTGCCCCTTGGGTAAAAGTCTCAAAATGAATGTTTATGATTCATGTTATATGCTTAAGAAGTCTTGAAATGGTAGTGTTGTTGCAAAATTTATTGGCACCCCTATACTTGATTGCAAGAAAAATATCATTTGGGTGCTCAAAGTCTTGGTTACTAACCTCCAAGGATTTAAATAAATTTGGGTACCTAAAAATATTTTATTTTCTTTTATAGATGAACTATAAGACTGATGAAAGGCATTAGGTGCTAAATAGTAGGTGCACTCAAGATATAACAAAGACCGGAAGATGTTGACCACTTTTAAAGTTGGGAGTGGAAGGCATGATAAGATCACCTTCGGTTACAATAGTAAGGGAAAGGTAATTGAATTGGGTAAAATTGTTATCTCAAATGATCTTTCCATCTTTAAGTTTTCATTAGTTGAAACCCTTAATTTCAAACTTGCTATATATTATTCAAATATGTGATTTTGAATTTACTTGCACATTTTCTCAAAATGGTCTTGTGATTTCAAAAGAAAAGGATAATTCCTTAGTTTTCAAAGGCTTTCGATTTGGTAATCTTTATTTGGTTGATTTCTCATCAAATGAGTCATACTTTCAAACATGTTTAATAGCTAAAACCTCTTTAGAATAGTTTTGGCATAAAAGGTTAGCTCATGTTATGATAATTCAGCTTTAAAAAGCTTTTTAAATATGATTTAGTGATGGGTTTGAAAAATGTGAAGTTTGAGAAAAATAATCTTGTAATGCTTGCCAAGCCGGTAAGCAAATTGCTAGTTCTCATCTATCCAAGAGTATCATGTTCACTTTTAAACCATTAGAGCTTTTACATATGGATTTGTTTGGCTTAAAAACCTCCTATTCACCTCCCTAGGTTATCCTTGATAACACAGCCGTTGATAGAGTATAAATTAAAATAGATCCTTCGTATCAAGCTATGATAACTAGCAAATGTTATAGTATCCTCGCAAAAAAACTTCTTTGCACCTCGATCCTTCATCTCAAAACTGAAATTAGAGCATAACTTTCACTTACAAACAATAAAATTCGAAGAGTATCATGCTGGTTGCCACCATGTGACATCAAATTACTGAGAATTACTGTTGCCAAAGACTCCATAATAGTCACATAAAGCAATCTAAATTTACAACATGTCTAAATAGTGATTAAAACATCAAATTCAGTTATCTCTACAGTTGACATTGATTTTTTTAGTATATCCTCGAATTAATATGCGTAAGTATACAACTCCACCTTTTACTCCGCATGTATAGATCTTGCGGCAGGAACCCCACATGGATACTACCACCAATAATAGGTATAATGACCTAAATTGCATAAACTCTATCTCGCATGAAAACATGCAGAGCTAATGAGACAGTCTTTTTATGAAAATAACAATTCACCGAGGCAGAAGATCATCGACAAAGGTGGCATGGGACGGTGTTAGGGCGTGGCACAAAGTAGCATAAACGATTTGTTGGCAGAATTAGCGTTGGGATAGTCGCTGTGGTAGAGCATGGGTCGTTACCAAATTGATGTAGAGTCATGGAATAGAGTCGAAGCCAGTTGAAATCGCTGTGTTTAGGCACTGAAAAGTCTCCTGAAACTGAAACGGGTCCATGTATGTAGAGCACGAGTGTACGCAGCAGTACTGTTGAGAATCTCGTGTGCACGTAAGAGTTTAGATATTAGAACCTCCCGGATGAATTTCTCATGTGCACCTAGCAGTGGAAGCAAATTATGCAATCCCGAAAAGTGGCTCCCTGCTGTCTTCGTAATCGATGCTGGACGGTTGCCTCCTTTCTTTATGCAAGTTGCTTCTCTTTTTTCTTTTCTTTTCTAATACGCGAGGACCGACCGAGAGCAATTGCTGTAGCCGCCTGCTTCGTGGTTTGACGATGCAACACGGCTTTCAATCCACGCAGAGATCAATGCAGTCAGCCGTAACATTAACAGTTCACGTGAATTATGGATAAAAAGTAGTAGTATAGATCTTTTAAAATATTGTTAAAAAAATAATATGCTGATTTTTATATTATAGTGGTGATGAACGGCTCGAGAGGATAGGAATTGCTTTTATACTATATAATGAGATGTTTACTATAACACTTTTTTTTGCTCTATCATATGGACTATGGGTACACATAAACAAATACATGGTATAAATTCAAACGACGATGATTATTACGCTCAACAATACGGTATATAAAATATTCCATGTAGAAGCAACTTTAAGATAAGTAGAAAACGAATTCTGGTCACGAACTCAACAGTCTACATCAGTTTAGTTCAGAATCTAGGCAATTGGATTGGATGCAAGTATACTTTTCTTCTTCTTTTTTTACCTGAGATGATAATGTTTAGTAGTACAGTGTACTACTTGGTGAGACTTTGTTTTATGGAATCGATCGCTTGGGATCAATCGAGCTTAAGTTTTACCGAGTCAGTTTTTTGCTCGATTATTTATCCAGGTTAGAAATTATCAAAGGGTTGTTTACTGGGTTTGGACTTTGGACTCTGAACTTGGACTGCTTCACTGCTGAAAGTTTTCCTTTCAAAAAACGGAGACTTAGGGTCTATTTGGTAGAGTTTCATATTTTAACTTCTCTTGAAATTTGAAACTTGTATGTTAAAGTAGAGTGAATTAAGTTTATATTTTTGGTCTAAAATGTAAACAAGATGATCTATCTAAACGCTCTTAATGTACTCATAGCTTTAACTTCACGAATTTGGAGAAGCTAGAATTTTCAGCTTCACCAGATTCATGAATCTGGAGAAGCTGAATCTCTGCCAAACACACTCTTACACTGAGTTGCTGCCTTGCAGGTAATCCTGTCTCATGATCTCATCTATATCTATACGCATCGTTGGAGAGGTGTGGCAGTCTGCACGTCAGCCGCCACATGGCAGTATGGCTTAATTCATTTCAGCTTTTAAATTATGGATTATAGATTATAAGAGAAATTGCTTCTGATTGTGGGAGAAACTATCGATTTCACTAGATTCGATCTATATAGAGGCTCTATCCGAATCTTCGATAAATAATTTACTTTTTTTAAGCAGAATCTGAAACGAACAAGGACTATTTATAGTTTTAAGATACAGTGGCTACAATATTTTTATTATATATAAAAAAATCTACAAAACTATTTTTTTAATCTAACTATCCTGACACATGGAATTAAATTTTTTACTTTTAAAATTTTTAAGTATTAATTTTAAAAAATTATGCAATATTTTCACATTTTTTTATGAAAATTAGTACCTTTTTGTTTTGTAAGATTTTCTGAGAAAAATTTCCTCACTCTGTTAAAACCTCTACCTGTCTTAGTTCTTCTTTCCGTCCACAGCAACGCACGGAACTACAGAGCAGCTAGTATATCTCTATTCTTGAAGATGCATGGTAGGGCATACCGCCCCTGCCACGTGTCACCGGACAGGCGGACACTGTACTTCATCGAGTTTACAATAGTTTTTTTCCTCCATTTTTAGTGCTTTTAAAAGATTTTTTTTAAAAGCTTTTCCTCTCTATTAACATTGAGCTACAGTATTTTAGTTTTTTTATAAAATAAATTCTGGTCGGCTCCGGCAATACGCGGATCCAACTAATTGATTATGATATCGTAATTATTAGATACTTTGCATTAGAGCAAAAAAAAAGTGTGAACTAGGCGAGACGAGCTCGGCGGCGGCGAGAACTAGGCCAAGTGGCCATGATTCTCTACATTAGAACAACAACAAAAAAAGGAGCATCTTTGTCCGTCGCTGTGTGCCTAGAAAGGTCAAGAACGAACACACACACAGCTGTACAACACCTCGCGCTGCCACAGACAGAATATACGCGCTCAGCAACAGTGTGTCGCACACTCCCTTCCTTATCCATCGGAGCACCGCGAACACCACACCGCAACACGTTTACATTGTGGGGGAATCCGAGGGTTGAATGGTCGACACTGGAGACACACACCAACCGAAGTCACAGCACTAAGGATGATACAGCACACAGAAAACGATCTCCGAGAAAACAAAGATAGGCTATAGAGTTTCTCATTCAGCCAGTGCCAGAAAAAACAAAAGGAAATAAAGAAGACCCATACCATGTACTGCAACATGCGCTGTTGAGCTAAGGCAAAGCAATAGGAACCTGGCGTATTTATGCCCACTTGGGCACCACAGTAGGTTTTACTGTACGCCTAAATCTGTTCAGCTATCCTACCATGTCACCTCTACTGTTGAGCTTATGGTGCTCGGTATCTGATTGAATAGATCACCTCTCGACACTCTGTGATAGGGGAGGTGACTATTTTCTTTTAATGGAATTACTAGTTTAAGTTCATCCTTACTAAAGATTTGGTAGATAACATCTTCTCTTTATAATAGGTAGCAGCATCTACTCCTCAAAAGCTATTTTCTTGTGATAAGTGGTATCACCTCCTTCCTTCCGTCACTTTTCTTCTGCCTCAAAGGTCCTCTCCTTGTAACAAGTGGCAATCTCATTCATCTCCTTTCCTCCTCCATTCCCTTCCTCTTAAACTTAAAAATATTTTTTTATTTCAAATTTTCCTCTCAAGTTTTTGAAAACAAGTATTTGTAACCACTTTTATAAAAAAATTTAAGTGAGTTTTTTTAAACGAATGTTTGTTGAATAGAAAATTTTTGATCTGAAAGTTTTTGAATTAAATATTTTTAGAGCTAAAATTTTTCGATTTAAAATTTTTTTGAGTTGAAACTTTCTAATATGAAAATTTTTATTGAAAATTTTCAAGTTGGATTTTAAATCAAAACTTTTCGAACCAAAAGTTTTTCAAATCGAAACCTTTCGAACCGAAAGCTTTTGAATTTAAAGTATTCTGAGTTAAACCTTTTTTATTTGAAATTTTTTGATTTAAAACTTTCTAATCTGAAACTTTTTTATGTTGAAACTTTCTTATTTAAATTGTTTTGATTTAATTTTTTTAGTTTCAAGTTTTGAGTTTAAACTCCCTATTTAAATTTTTCAAATTTTCAATGTTTGAATTTTAAATTTTTTGTGTTTGAGAGGGAAGAAGGGGTTAGGAGAAGTGAGTAGGGAAAAGAGAATGGGATATAGATAGAGAAGATGATATATGACATCTCAGAAGGTGTTCTTAAATTTATTAGTTTAAGATTAGCTTTAAAATTATCATATTTTTTAATTGCGTTAGCATGGAAACTTCGTAAAAGGAAGTGCGAGGGGCTAGTAAACGCCAGGCTTCCGAGCAAGATGCGCAGAACCCACCGCGTCGCACGCGCAAATCACCGCGCCAACGCAGCCCGACCCGACCGGCCGACCCCATCATCATACCCAGCGGACATCACATGACCGCACCTCATCGCGCGTCTTCCTGACACCCATCAAAAGCACCCCATTTCCCCTCACTTGCCATCACCGTCACCCTCGCCCGGCCCGCACGCGTTTCCGAGAGCCTCCTCCCCGCCCCGCTCACGCTATATAAGCCGCGGCCTCACCGGCAAGGCACAAACCAAACTGCCAAGTCACAGCACTTCAAGCTGCTGGTTTCTTCATCCTGATACAAGTACACGACGTCCTAGCTTGCTTGTGCGGCGCAATCTTAGCGTGGTTTCTTGTACTTGGTGTGCGGTTCTTGGCAAGGCCATGGGCAACTACCTGTCGTGCACACTGGCCAAGGTGCCCGGCGGGATGGGCGCCAAGGTGATACTGCCGGACGGCGGCGTGCGGAAGGTGGGGCTGCCTGCGACGGCGGCCGAGCTGATGTTGGACTCGCCGGGGCACTTACTGGCGGACGCGCGAGCGGCAAGGGTGGGGGCGCGCCTGGCCGCGCTCTCGGCCGACGAGGACCTCGAGCTCGGCGCCGTGTACGTCATGTTCCCGATGAAGCGCCTCGGCACGCCCCTGGCCGCGGCGGACATGGCGCGCCTGGCGGCCGCGGCCACCAGGGAGGCGCGGCACTCAGCGAAGGTGGCCGCGATGGTCGTGGCGCCGCCGGAGATAGCCGCGGCTGCGTCTGTCGTGGCGGAGGACGCGCCGAGATTGCGGCTGGATGAGATGGTGGACGATGCGGCGGCCGCGGAGATCGGCGTGTTCAAGCACCGGCTGAGCAGTACCCGATCAAGGAGGCCGACGCTGGAGACCATACAAGAGGACTACTTATCATAAAATGTAGTAGCAGAGCAAACACCCCCCACACACAAATTTTTTGTACAGTATGCGTCCAAGCATATCTGTTCCGGGTTTTCTAGATTAAGTTTAACAAAAGTGAGAAAAGATATGTAATGAAAGGGAGATTACTGTACGGTCTATTTTTGTGAAGAAATAACTATACATGGATCGTACCATTTGTTGATATTTGGTCTCTCTCTCTCTCAGAAAAAAAACAATGTTTCATGCCGTGTTCGATTCTTGGTTAAAATTCGAAATGGTGAACATTGTCCATGTCCTGGCATACTACCGTGCTTTATAATTTCTTTGGACAAGATTAACAGATCCTAAGAATCAGTAGCTCAATACTTTTGCAAGTACAAATGGCACTTGAGATCTCCTCTTTTGATCTAGGAGCGCCCACAACCGGTTCCCCACTTGAGAAAAGAATCATGAAATGAATAGTTCCTTCCATACTAATTTTGTGTAACCAACTGAAATGAACATTTCTCTTCAAGTATTCAAATCGCAATTTTTTGCGGCATGGCCACAAAAAAGTTACAGTAGTTATCATGGAAGCTATCCTTCGTCATGTTTTCAATATTATTTTTAAAAAAATAAACATGTACATAATATAAGTCATCTTCAAATAAATTATAAAAACATGGCACTATAGAAGGCACTATTATTTTTATAATAAGAATATGAATTAAGTTTGGAATCAACAGACATAATAATATATACTCAAAAGACTATAAATAATAACTATATCATAATGTTCTTAACAACAAGTACTTAATCACTGAAAAATATAAGTGTTGAATTATTAAAAAAAAGGATGAGATGAGGTTTTTATTAGGTTTTCTCGTAGTTTAGGCTTATTTTTTTGAAACGGAGAATGGCAGGAGCTCTGTCATGCATCTAAGAAGAAAAGAAGTAGTTTAGGCTTATAAATGATGCATTTGGGTCCTTTAGTAATGTTGGATTTCAAAACAAATCTAATATTTTGGCCAATACATACCTATGTAGGATAGTGTATCTATCATTAGCTACAAACTATGTCTAATAGCGGAGCTATTGTTAGCCATAGCTCTTGTAACTAATATAGCGAAATATTTCTCCATAGCTTCATGTTCGAGGTCCAAAAATAGCTAGCTATTTAAAACACTGTTTCTTTTCCATGAAAAAGAAGCATGGTTCCACACGTTCTAGCGTCCAACTTGAACGCCACAATTCGTCACCCAGTTTGGCTCTTATGCGCGTGTTAGTTTTTTGTAGTTTTCTTGTAGCTCTTCTATCACTTTGTAAACCAAATAATAATCGAAGCAAGACAACAAGTGAAGTATTCATAACCTCTTTCGAAAGAATGATATTCGGTCGTTCCTAACTTTTGTTTTGGTAAGTAGTAGTCATGAACCAAACTTGTCAATAAAAAAGAGAAATCCTAGAGATGAATGGATATTATACACTTGGCTGGGACATAAAGAAAGTCATGAATCAGAGCTCCCGATCGTTGTTTACAAGCTTAGTCTGAAAAGGATCTTCAAAAAACGATGCGAAAACTCCAAATAACGGAGTAGGAAACTACGCTGTTTTATCATTCTAGGAAGAAAAGCACATAGCAACTGAATTTATTGCACATTTTGTTCTTTACGTCGCCTTACCTAGTAGCAGTGATCTTCAAATTCAAACAACGCAGTGAAACAGGTGACATTCAGAAATCAATCGCTGTCAAATTCCCTCCGAAACAGGTAGTAATTTGATAGGAGCATCGTCGTGTACCCCTCAAAACAGGGTAAAGAGGTGAGTAGATTGACTGATGAAAGCAAAGGAGGCTGGTCTAACGGGTACCTGAAGCATAGCAAACGCATAATTCTCTAGGCGGACGAATGCGTAGTTAATAAGGCGAAGAAAAGCGTTCTTATCCACAAGAAATTAGTAAAGCAAGCACTAGTCAGTTCGTTCCTCTTTCCCCAAATTTGCCGCTAATGCCAAGTCAAACGTCGTCGGATGCTCTTTTCTGGCCGTGGCGCGGTCGTAGCTACGAACTGTGCTGTACAAAACGGTGTTAGTATTGTGGACCTGGACACCTGGTCCTTTACGGCTGAGAGCCAAAACTTGACATAAACTGCATGCTACGTCGATCGCAACGTGTTTGAATTGGCCAGTCAGCAGCCAGGTGCGGAGCCACGATTCGAATATGGGGCGGCGGCCAAGTAGATGATAGTATTCACACACAAAAGGTTAATTTGAATTTGGCTCTATAACTACCAAGCAAATCGTAAAAGTTACAGTAATAATTTCTCATTACTGAACTTCGACGCTAGTTCCTTCTCATCGCTTTGAAACAACTGGCTTCAAAATTCTCTTCACGACTGAACAAGAACAACTGAAGCATGAAGAAATAGATATTTTTTTTTAGATAATGGAAAAATATATTTTCGGCTTCATCCCTCCAGGAGAGAATCAGACCACACTTATTACAAACTCAAATGAAAAAACCGTTGCAACAAGGACACCAAAACATCAAACATTATAACCAATTCTAGCCACCATAGGCCAACCAAAATTTGCAAACAACTGCAAAGCTACCGACTCCAACTGACGACAAACATCAATAAGATCCTCCTTTGTCGATTCACTTCGCTGTAATTTGGCCCATGTGTGAAGCCAGTGCGTTCCTCTGAACAAGACCTGCAAGGAAGATTTTGGTACACACTTGTCAAAAACGGTATCATTCTGGTGAGCCACAATGCCCAACAAATCCGGCGGCGCTAATAGTATCTGAGGAACTGATGGGACCCCCGATTCACCCAACCATTAAATAAATCTTTGAATGGTTACAGGTGGTTGAATACCCAAAGTCATGTAAACTATTCTCCACAAAAATTTAGCGTTATAACAATCAAGAAAAAGGTGTTGTATAGACTCATTGTACTACAATAATAAAGAAGACTTATCACCACTCCAATTCCTCTTTACTAAGTTATCTTTCGTCAATAACACACTCTTCTTGATGTACCATAAGAAGATTTTAATCTTCAATGGTAACCTAGTACGCCAAATCTCCTGAGAAACTGGAATTCCATTATTCACTAAATATCTATACATAGATTTGACCGAGAACACCCCACTATTATGGAGATGTCACTTAAAATATTCAGTCCCTCCTTGTAAACTCACGGTCATCAATTTACATGAGCGTCCCCGGTTCATGATTATTCCCCACTAAGAATCTCCTAAAAGACACATTTAGCAAAGGAGAACCAAGAACCTCACCATTTGTTGCATGCTTCTTTCTCACAATATTAAACAGAGAAGGAAATTGAGATTTGAAAGAGGAATTCCCCAACCAAGTATCTTCCCAAAACCTAACTTGTGTCCCATCTTTTAAAACATAGGAACCCATACTTAGAAATTGAGATTTTACTCCCATTAAACTACTCCAAAATTGGGAATCACTGGTTTCTTTTCAACTTTGACTTAAAGTCTTGCCTTTTAAATACTTGTTTGAAGTAATCTTGCCACATCCCCTGCTCATTGCATAACTTAAACAGCCACTTGCTTAGTAAGCTTTTATTTTGCATGTCAAGATTAATTATCCCTAACCCACCTTGTTCTTTTGGCTGGCATAGAATATCCCATCGTGCAAGCCGATATTTCTTTCTATGCTGATCGTGTTGCCAGAAAAAACGGGATCGAAAATAATCAATTTTTCTCAGAACTCCCCTCGGGATCTCAAAGAAAGACATCATAAACATTGGCAAACTAGATAGCACAGAATTAATCAACACTAACCGCCCGCCAACCAAGAGCAACTTACCTTTCCAGCCACTTAATTTTTTCTCAATTCGCTGGACCACTCCCCCCCAATCAAGATTATTCAACTTCCGATAATGCATTGGAATCCCCAGGTATCTAAACGGAAAAGATCCTAACTTACAGCCAAACAAAGATGAATATACTCCCTCATATTCCTTTGCTTGACCAAAACAGAATACTTCACTTTTGTGAAAGTTAATTTTAAGACCTGAGAGACGTTCAAAATTAAAGCACATAAAATAATTTTCATATTCTTTGCACATGCCAAGTCATAGTCCATAAAAATAACCGTATCATCAGCATATTGGAGAATAGATAAACCCCCATCTACCAAATGGGGTATCACTCCCATAATCTGACCGTCTTCTTTCGCTCTTGCCAGGATAATAGCCAACATGTCTACCACAATATTGAAAAGTATTGGGGACAGTGGATCACCCTGACGGAGCCCTTTCCTAGTCTGAAAGTAAGATCCCACCTGATCATTAACCTTCACACCTACATTCCCTCCTTGAACAAAAGACTTAATCCAAGCACACCACTTAGGCGAGAAACCTTTCATTCTCAACGTCTGTTGTAAGAAATCCCATCTTACTTTATCATAAGTTTTCTCAAAATCAATCTTAAAAATTACTCCATTCTGCTTCTTCTTATGCAGCTCATGCAGAATAACAGCATCCTCCATAATATTCCTCCCCGGCAAGAACGCTGTTTGCGAAGGACTAATGACTTTTTGAGCCACCTGCGAAATTCTATTTGTAGCCACCTTTGTGAATATCTTAAAACTAACATTCAACAAACAAATAGGCCTGTATTGTTGTATCTGCTTAGCGTCCCTAGTCTTTGGCAACAAAATTATATTCCCAAAATTCAAACTATAAAGATTTAGAGTGCCAAGATAGAATTCTCGAAAAGAGCCATCAAATCATTTTTGATAATGCACCAAAAACTTGATAGAACTCGGCGAGAAGCCATCTGGTAGGGGCCTTATTCCTTTCCATCTGAAAGATAGCCCTCCTAACCCCCTCTTCTTCAAACCTAGAGGTTAGCGCCTCATTCTCCAGATTTGAAACACATGGAATATCACCTATTCTTGTTTCATCTAAAGAAAATCGGGCAGGTCAATTTGCACCAAACAAGTTTTTATAATATGTAGTGATATACTTTTTAAACTAGCATCACCATATATTATCCCTTCATCTTGCTCCAATTGAAAAATTCGAGTTTTACGATGTTTACCATTAGCCACCAAGTGAAAGTACTTAGTATTGGCATCACCTTCGAGAAGGTTCTTTACTTTGGCACGCTGATACCACTTTATCTCTTCTTCCCCTAACAGACAAGACAACCTCTCATGCAGAGAATGCTTCAAATTTAGCTCATCTGGCGAAAGAAACATACATTCTACTTTCTTATCTAAAACATCTAACCTATCCAACAACATTTTCTTTTCTTTCCTATATGTGCCACTCACATTTCTCGCCCAGCCCCTTAAATGTTGTCTAAGACGCCTAATCTTATTCTGCCATCTCTCAAGAGCATTATACCCGAAAACATTGCAATCCCAGATATTCTTAACCATGTCAAAAAACCCATCACGAAGAAACCAATGCAGTTCAAACTTGAACTGAGATGGCCTACTCGACGTAGACGAGTCTCCAGTGTTAAGAAACAAGGGAGTGTGATCTGAAATTTCTCTGGTAAGAGCTAGTATAGTAGAATGAGGAAATTTGATTTCCCACTCCGTGCTAACTAGCACTCTATCCAGTTTCTCAAAAGTTTGATGGGATAAATTATTCGCCCACGTAAATTGTCTACCTGACATCTCTAATTCTCTAAGATTGAAAGCATCAATAATTGCATTAAACAAAAAAGGCCATCTATCATTGTAATGCGCATTATTTTTTTCGTGAGGGCCCCTAATGATATTAAAGTCACCACCTATAATCATAGGTAGTGTTTCTTTATTACAAACCTGCACCATCTCAGTCAGAAAAGCCTCTTTCGGACCCTGCTGAGCCGGCCCATACACTGACACCAATAACCATTGGTAGCCATCACTTTTATTTCTGACCTTAAATTTCACGAAAAAATTCCCCTCCTCAATTTCTCCTATATCAAAAGTCGTGATTTACACCCACTAACATGCCACGGATCTACCAAGAGGCGGTTTGCAATGCCACAAAAATCTTTCCCAAAGACAAAGTTTTTAAGAAAGCTGCTGAGACACTCCTCCTACATCTCGATAAAGCAATAAAGTCTAAGTTTTTCTCCAAAGAAAGGTCCGATAAGTATTTGAATTTTTTTGAGTCAGCTAACCCATTACAATTCCAAAAAACGCCTTTCATTATGAAACCGTGTTAATTTGATCATTCTTTTTTGATTTTTTCTTCCCTTTCTTTGTCTTAGATTTATTAATTCGGGTATGAGTTTGTGAATCACTAATGTAATTCAACTCACCCTCACTAATACCCTCAAAGAACCTCCCCACGAATGAATCCACGCAAGTAATTCTAAGTCAACGGCATTAGAAAAACACTCCTCACTATTATCGCACAACTCAACCATGTCTAGCCCCTCCGATGAAAACATCGTCTTATCTCCCCTCCCAAATTGTAAACATTTGAACGATTGAACATTGTCCCTGATCACATCATTTGAATTACCCAAGCTAATACCAACCGCACCCATATTTCTAATTATATCATCATCCGAAAAAGATTTAAAGAGGAAAGATGATTAATACCTTCACCATCCAGATTGATCTTTGCCTTCAATTTTTCAGCCGTTCAATACATTTTGGTCGATCTTCGTTGCCGATCTTTTACTTGAGCGAGATGTAGTCATATGCACTTGAGAGAAATCCTTTGGGCCTAGAAAATCCGAAGACACATCTGTATGAGTTGCAGCAATACTCATGGAAGCCAACTGATCATTGCACTTGGAAGCACCACCAGCCTGCCCAACTTTTATACTGTCACCTCCCAGAACACCAGCCGAAGAATCAAAACCAGGAAGAGAGCCCATGCGAGTGTTCTTAACCGGCTGAGCCTTTACCAAACCACCATCCGAAGTGCCAGATTGAGGGCCCAGGCGAGTTGAGGGAACATGTTTGACCTGCTGAACATTGGATGAGACTGAGCCACCCTTTGCATGCACTCCATCGAAGTAGCCGATCCAATCACAGTTTTTTATCTCTTGCGATCGACAAAAATCGTCCAAGAGATCTTCTTCCATATCCTGGTTATCTCCATCTTCAGGGGCCAGATCCATATCAAGTGGCATGGGATTGTCCGGATCTATATCATGCTCCACTCGAAACTGCAACTCGTACACAAAATCCCCGACCACCACATTGACAAATTCAGGGATTAAATCAGGGTTAAGACAAGCAACATTGATCCTGGCTATATTATACTTCTTAACAAATTGCATGTCTACCTTACGAGAAACCCCAAGAATCGACCCCACAGCCCATAATATGGAGAACACTCGAAGCTCTTGAGGCAGACCCCGAAATTGAATCCAAACCTTTGGGATCTCATACCTAAAAACATCATAAAGAAAGAGAAAGTAGATCTTGACACATTTTTAGTATCAATGTCTAATTTGTCTGTAGAAAATTATACCTAGTTATTGCCTTTACATAAATTGGAACTGGGGACAACAAAATGCAAGATTCTAAACTGCAGACAAATAAAGTGATGAACTATAAGCTATAACGTGAGAAGAATTCAGAAATTAGCGTTGACTATCACCAGTTAAAAACGGGGAAAAAAAGACTAGTTATTACTAAGTGGCTATTGGAGTATTGGGCTCCAGCTCCAGATTGCTGGGTCTGGATGCTGCTGAGTGCCTACCGAGTTACATTGGAGAGGGGCCATGTACGCGGTGCTTAGAGATAATTAGTTATGTGGCCGTGTGTTATAACGAAAATTTAATTTGTGATAAAAAATTATTTGCAAAAAGCATTAACCTTATCTCAATAATATTGTTCAATCTGAATGTACAATGGCTGAAACTCAATTTGCGATAAAAAGTTTATTTGCAAAGAACACTAACTGTGGCAAAGATAGGTAATTTTAGTGAAGTGACGCGGAAAGAAACTCTTGCTTTATATAGTACAGATTAGGAGCTTAATAACTGCTCTAAAACAAATTTTGATCGATAGGGGTGAGGGGCAAGCCCCTGCCAACCCGCCTTCCCTCCGCCCCTGTCAGCAGCGCGCGTGCACGGGCCACGGGCCGACTTGGATTTTGCCTGCGTTTGTGCATACTGCGTAGCAGGAGAGATTTGGGTATTTGCCACTTCAAACATATGGCTTCACAAATTTGCCACTGGACCCACATTTCATTGACTCAGATGGTCCCATATGTCATTAGCTCAAGTGATATCATAATCCAAAAAGTCAATCTTTAAAGTGGCAAATAACTAATTTTCTTCGTAGCAGCGTAGCCATATATACATCTCCGCACGAGCAAGTCCGACTCGACATAAGTTAACGCGAGGAACGGCGAGTGTCGCGCGTAATCACCGTCCGCCGTGTCCGAAGAATTGACGGCTAGGCCGCGAAGGAAAAGTCGCAAGCCAACCCACGGCAAGGCCGAATTTTCTCCTGTCGCGGACAGCCCGGCCCGTGCATTGGGCTCTTACGCCACAATCCGGAGAGGGCCACAAACGGGGCACCCGTGAACATGCCTCGGCCACGACGCGCGTGGAACCAACGCCCAGTCGCCCACTCCGCCGGTGCGGCGCAGCCACGGCCCACGGCCGTGCCGGTTCGATCGCACGCGCGCTGGGGCGGCGGGATCCACGAATCCACGGTGTCGCGACGTCCGTGTCCTTGCCCCCCTCTGTGCGCGCAGCTCCTCACCACGCTACCACGCCGGGAGAGATTTGCGTGAGCGTGTCGCCGGTTTTGTTGTGTTTTGACCGGCGATTTTGCGTGGGTTCTTCTTGTTGTGCCGGCTAGGCTACTTGCCTTGAGGAAACTCCAGTGATGCGTCCCGCTTTAGCGTCTCCGTCCAGAATCCAGATTCCAGGCATGTACCACTTGGCCCGTGGATGCACCAGTGTCAATGTGGTGTACACTGTACACACCACATGGGCTAATCGGTCCATTAATTTCTGAAACTTGTTGGGTAATTACTATATCATCAGATGAGATCATCGACTCGGAAAAAAAAAACAGAGAGAAAGAGGAAAGATGCATGAGATAAAATAGGGAATCGATGGTAGTCAGACGTCCGGGCCATCGGACGCTTGTAATGAAATGAACATGGCCCAGGTTTGTAGTGAAAGTCCACAGCCCACAAAATCAATGAAAGTGTTTTGCTTAACCACCGAATTATCTAAACAATATCGACATTTCTCACCACACGAACACTCTTCATCTCCTCCCTCATCCATGAGCACTTCCTGTCTCCTCTCCCATTCAGTGACTCATCAACGATTGGGTCTTCGTTGTCGGGAGCTGCCCATTGGCACCATGATCTTCTTTGCCTCTTTTTTTCCCCCTCTCTTACTCGTCTCCTCTCTTTCAATCAATGCTTTATCGCAACCAAATTAGGCACCGTCTTCCGTAACCATGGTTCCCCACTGCCTTTCTCATCCCCATCGAAGCCGGAGATAGAATATGGTGCGACTACCACCATGAACAGACCTCATTGGATCTGGTGATACCAACATTGGAAGAGCCGATGTTAATGATGAATGGAGGATAATTCGTTCAATGGGTGATGAGGCGGTGGTGCCAGGTCGACTTGGCCCCAACAGGATCTGGGGCTAGCCGACGACAAGGCATGGTGTGGGTCTGTGGGTGTCTGTCTTCCTCCTCCTCTCCTGAGAACAACTCCAGTAAGGGGTTGTTGCATGTATTGCTTAGCTCTGTTGTAAGATCTGTCATAAGTGTTGTGGTTATTGTATTCTTGGCTGCACAATATTGTAACTATTATTTTCAAATGTCGTAGCATTGTAACATTCTAAAATTGTTTGTCTTGAAACATTGGGTATGGAAATCTTTGTGTAATATTTTTAATTTGTTGCAAACGGTGCCCCATATTGTTGCATGAGTAATTATTAAATGTTGCCACTGGTGTTTTTAAATGTTGCAATGTTGTAACGATATAAATTTTGTTTATGCAAGATTTATAAACTAGTTTTAAACTCAACTAAATTGCATACTCATAGTTTCATCTAATCTGGGTGAGAAAATAATATTTTAATTATCTTGTTGATGTTGCCGTCGCAATTCTTCAATTTTGTTGTATATGTTGATTATAAGTGTTGTAGATGTCTGGATGATATGTTCTGTCTGGAAACTGCACGATTTGGAAAAGAGAACCGACATTGCAGCTGGGGCGTGACACCCGTGAACGTGCCATGGCCACATGTGCAACTAACTCCCACTCCGCCCGTGTCGCACTGCTGCCATAGCCTGATGGTCGTGCCTAAGGTCATATACAGTAGTATAGACGACAGCTGTCTATAATACATATCCATATCATCTATAGACAGCACTAAAAACAACTCATACAATGTATCGTCTATATAGTTGCTTGTAATCGTCTCTCATTCAATTATCAGACTGTCTATAAATGGTACACAAAAGATAAGGTTGTCTATTAAATAGTAGATATTAGCTTTCTCTCTCATTCTTCTCTCTCCTTCATATCGCGTAAAATTCTACGTGATAACTTTTATAGATAACTGACTGTGAACCATATTGTACATACCCTGACACGTACAGGGACGGTGGGATCCGCGGTTCTGGCAACGTCCGCGTCCACCCTGTCGTGCGGGCATAACTACCACTTTAGCATCATGGTCCAGAGTCCAGGTTCCGGCGTGCCCCACTTTGCCCACGGACACACAATTGTCAATGTGTTACTACACTCCACACGCAATATGAGCTAATCGGCCCGTCAATTATATGAATCCCGTAGGCCAATTACTAGATCATTAGATGCACGAGACGATCAACTCAAATAATATAAAATGAGATCATTACAATGTTGATCACTGAGCTCTGTGGGAAACAAGAAGTCAAAAGAAATACCTAGAAAATGCACGTTTTGGCAGCAGGGAACCGGCGAGGCGGCGACGCAGCCGGGCGTCACAGGGGCACACAGCCACACAGGTGATCGTTTAATGGCGAACAGGCTCAGGAGTCAGGAGGCAATTTCCAGCGATGTGCCCCGGTTGCATGGCCAAATACTACTGTACCATCCTCCCAGCTCTGCACTGCAGCGTGCACCCATTGGCCATTGTGTCGCGGTAGTAACCCATCAGCGGACAAATCCAATGTCAGCTCCTACTATGAGCAGTCAAGCCTTATCTTTGTGGGCAACGCACCCTGGGAAGTGGGTAACAATAGAGGTGGCCTGATTTCGCAGTACGCACAGTTGAGCTGACTGCATGCATGACAGTAATAAGAGACCAGGCTACATGACCACCCAGGTGTACCTGGACTGACAGGCCGATCCACATATCTTCGACAAAATCTTTATCCACGTCGCTCAATTCTCTACGGGTTTGATCAAGAAGTCGCCTTTTCTGCACTGCCGCGTCAGGGTTCGTCATGTGGACGAATTATGACGATGACTATGAGCTGTTGAGTTTGGTGCACCGGACGCATGCAGTATTGCAGTGTCCATGTTGCATAGCCTACATGTCTCGGCGGCTACTTGATGGGGAGGAGATTTGTCATCCGACATTCTGACTGCGCAGTCTGAATCCAATTAAAGAGAGAGCAGAGGCAACTTCTAAATTGAGCCCGACGGCAACAACCACAGATAAGTATTTTTGGTGCGATTGATGCCGATTGTGCAAGGTCGTACTGATGCGCACGCAAGCGCCCGCGCGTCTATATTATAATTACCTGAAGCACAGTGGTTCTCAGGCATCGGGTACCATAATATAAAAGGGGTATTTTGTACGTGTGTGTGTCTATATATATATATATATATATAGGAAAATGGTTTCATACTCCTGAGAGTACGTACTCCTACCTCTAGTATACCACTTAAATGATATTATTATACCTCTTTGTCCAATTGAATATACTATAATACTGATTGTAAGATACTCCAAAGTGAATTTCACGAAAAATTTCATCGAAGTCCACTCTGGATAGCATAATTTGTTTATATATTACTTTCATATATGTAAAAGGGTATATAGCAAAAAATAAAGAGCTTCGATGATTTTTTCCAATCATATCGCATTAGAGTATCTTAAAATTATTATTAGAGTATACCCAAAGTGATAAAAAAGTATAACACTTTCATTTAAGTGGTATATTAGAGGTGGGAGTATGTACTCCCGAGAGTATAGAAAAGGCTTCCTATATATATATATATATGTGTGTGTGTGTATGTATGTATGTATGTATGTAATTTTTTTTGAAATTTTTGTGTTATTGAGTTTAACTGGTTTACTAACTAGTTCAAACAACTTTGAGTAGAAATTCAAACTAGAGTTTGCTTTTTATCATAGTTTGATTGTAAGTATGTGTTGGTTTTATATATAAATCAACAAAGCATATGATCTAAATACGTTCAGAATCTTTTAATTCGAGTATATTTTTCAAAAGTATGTATTTCATTTAAATTATTATAGATGGGTATATACCCTAAAACTGAAATTTTCGAGAAAAAAAATACCCGAATTTTTCTTAAACTCACATATTTGAAATCGTGGTGCCCCATACACACACATATGCCCTTGGGAGTACATACTCCCACTTCTCATATACTGCATAAAATAAAAAAGTATATATCTCTTTATCCTTTTGAGTATACTCTAATAATGATTACAAGATACTTCGAAGTGAGTTCCACAGAAAATTTCATCAAAGTCCACTTTTTATAGCCTAATTTATGTATATACGCCTTTTAGATATGAAAAGGGTATTTTCGATGTTCAAGACCTAGAGTCCCTTAATCGAACTTACGAAAGTATGATCATGGGCTCCTAGTAAACAAGATGAAGAAAATAGTATATAAGGATTGTTTCTTTATTAACCAAGCGGCTCAACAGAGTATAGATTACAAAGTGATTGCGAGCCCGAATGATTGTAAGTTGTTGATGCCTCTAGCAGCATAGATCGACCCCCTATTTATATTTGTTGAAGAGGCAGCAGTTGTTCTCCATAGGGGCGTCGTGTAACTGAGATGTGTCTTTTCGCCAAATGGTGTCGTCTCGTCAAAGGGTGCCCTTTCTAGAGATAACTTCGGGTAGTTATGTATATCTGTTAGACAATTGTCTACATGATGACATGTGTGGGGGTAACTACTTGTTCCCGACCAGTTTGCCGGTCAGAGTGGCTATTTCGCTGGTTAGGGGCGACCAGTGTGAAGCAAAATTATTGACTTCTTTGACTGAACTGGTTAGAGACGAAACCGTTCGAACTGATAAGGGTGAGCTTCGTTCTATATATTATGGGCTTTATGTTATGTAGGCCTTTTAATAGTGCATAGCCACGAATAATTGAGGGCTAAAATAAGTAACGAACTTTCAATCTTTGTCAGGTATGTAACAAAACTAAAGGGCTTCGATAAATTTTTTTAATCATATCATATTGGAGTATATTAAATTATTATTTAAGTGTACCAAAAATGATAAAGAGGTATAATACTTCGTTTAAGTGGTATATTGAAAGTGAGAGTTTGTATTTTTTCGTACTCCCACCTCCAACATGTTTCGCCATGTAAATTTTTTACTGACATGAAGGAGAGAGTATAGCTTTCTCTTTATAAAGAGATGACCATATAAACAGTATAAAACACTATTGAATAAGTTATTACGTATAATAAACACTTTCTATGCTATAATTAAAAGATTGTAGAATCTCAAAGAGACAATCTTTAGATATCATCTATTACAGAATTTGTCTTTAGTTTTATCTTTAAATGATATGGGGGAGTATATGGATAACAACCATATCTATTATTGTATATACTCTCATGCTTAGGTTTGGAAGTAAAATATGAACCGATCAGCTGTTGCTACACACAAGGTCCAAAATCTCGTTGAGATTTTGGAAATCTCGACTTTCATCTGAGACTGCGATTCCAAATCTCGGTGAGATAAAAAATTGAAAATTTTCAAATTGCTATAGTGATTTTGAGAAATTTCGGCAAGATTTCGGGTTTTTTATGGAGATGATCACAAAATCAATCATTTTCATGTTTTTAGGACTAGATTTAACACCAAATTTTCTATAGAGAATTATAATGCCTTTTCTAAGGGATACATGTGCAAATGTCACAAAAAATACATATACAAATTATGTAACCCTAACACCCTAAACCCTAACTTGGATTTTGGGATTTTTCGACGAGATTGTGGGTTTTTTGACCAAGATGATCACAAATTCGATCAGTTTTTATGTTTGTAGGATCGAATTTAGCACCAATGTTTTTGTGATGAATTGTAATATCTTTTCTGAGGAATACATGTGAAAATTTTGCAAAAAAAATATATATACACAAACATATGAGAATTATGACATAGCTTAGACTCCCAAAATTTTGGATAAGTTTGGAAATTTAGCATGGCTCGGAAGCTTGAAATTTTGAAAATTTACCATGGCTTGAATGCACAAAATTCTAGAATTTCGGGCATCCATGCCATGGCAAATTTTAGGCATTCAAGTCATACCAAATTTTCAGACTTAGTTCTTTTTTATGCACTAATACTTAGTATATTTTGCATTCAAATAGATAGGAAATGTAGATAAACACTTGCAAAAAAAATTTATTTTTTTTCCAATTTTTCTAGTCTGGAGACACCATTTCACGTGGGTTGAAAAGGGCCAAAATTTCGGTAAATTTTAGTGATTTTGATCAAAATTTCAGTTTTGCTCGCCTCAAAAATATCGGATTTGAAACTTGGTTTTGAATTTTGGTCAAATTTTGATCAAAATTCTAAAATATTGTTAAAATTTTGGATTTCAACTGCCCCCAAGATGTGGTCCAAAAAAGAAATTTGAAACCTTAGCTACACATCAATAGGGAGGTCTCAAAATTGCGGCAAACCCTAAATTAACCTCCTACAATGTAGGAGTACGTAGAAAACTGAAGACTCTAGCTTGACCAATGCTGTCTTAATTAAAGTCTTTGAACCACACTTATGAACCGACTGTGGCGATCTACATAATTAACCCAGGATAACGAAAGTAACCCTGTCATTAATCTTGAGCTAATTACACTAATATGGGTGAATTAGCTAATACAATATCGAGCGGATCCGACACTTTATTAGTTAATACACCATATTTAGAGTGTTGCAATAGAATATTAATTAGAGACCTGCAATAAACTTTATTACATTTCTTGCCATGTAAGATGCCATCTTAAAGTTCACATGTCTACCATAATATTTACAACAAAACCTTAAATATAATATCTACACTGTATTATACCTTAGTGATCTATGGCTTCCACCATAAGGGTTGCTACTCCACCCACTCCTCTGGGTAGTCATCCGCCTCCTCATCACCCTGGACGTACGGGTGACTAACCAACCTATCCTCCTCGGTGAATCCATAGTGCTCAGAGCTAGTCTAAGCAAAGAGGGAATTATACAAGGGTGATTACAAAAAATGTACTCATCAAGGTTAATAACAAAATGCAATATATGAGTTGTTCTTCCCAAAACCATCTCAAAATCCTTTCCTCCAATCCTTTTAACAAAAAACAGGTTTTATTAAGGAAACCTGTGTTTTCTATTTTTAATTATTAAAATACTACTACACTTGTATATGAGGCAGGTTTAGCTTCCATAGCCTCAAATCTAAGAGATATGCATGAATTTATGATTTTTAACCATACACAGATTTTATACCACTTTACCTATAGTAAACCTAACCTCAGTCAGAAACCCGGAATGTTTATCACTACTTCGGGATTTGATCTCCAACCCTGGCCACATACCAGTTGTGCCCTTTCTTGAAATCGGTGGTACTATTACATGGGGTGGCCAGTTTGAACTCCTTCTCAAAATTGAAGTTACTCATCTTATGGCGCTTAAATATAGCGCCAAAATAACCAACAATGGTTATTAACCGTGTCCCTCACTGGGCCTCCAGCATATCCTAGTTTCACACTTCTCTTAGTTATCTACTCTTATCCGATGTGGAGATTAAACACTTTCAGAAGACAACCATTTTTCCTTTTTTTCCCTCACATGCTTATCCATTTGACCAAACTCACCCCTGTCGCCCTGGCCTACGCTATCGTTGGCACTCTGGCCTCCTCACCTCTCCTGGATGCCTACGACCCTGGGCTCCCTGGTTGAAACCCTCTTTGGCTAGGGTTTGGTACACCTCAATTCATGCGACTCCCTACTGATTTTTCTTTTATTGTGTTCTGTGCTGTGATAATGAATGGTAAGTTTGGTCTGTGATGATCCTACAGTTGTGATGCTCGGGTTGGGCGGCGTCATGACGACACCCTTTAATTCATCTTGCGCCAGGGAGCATGAGTGGTTTACAGGGGGCACCCGACGCAACCACCCACAGCATTGATTAACTGAAACCACTAGAATCGTTGCTATCTTTATCTTCTAGTTGATTTTTGCTATTGCTATTCATATGTGGGTGCTACTAGTTGAGAATGGATGATTACCTGAATGGAAATGGTATGCAAGGGGAAATGTGATGGTGTGGCTGCCTGGTGGTGCTGGGAATGAGGATGGTGGGTGGCCTTGCTCTCTGGTTGGTTGGCTTTGGCTTATTGCTTGAGCTCCTCCATGCTCCTCTGGCTCCGGGTGGCCTTCTGGCTCTTACTTGCTTGCTTTTCTCTGGTGGTTTGTGTTGGGTTTACCTAGTGCTTGTGAGCTCCTTACATGTGGCTTGCTCTGAAGGCTTGCCTTAGGTTGGGGCTTTGCCTTCAGAACGAAGGCTCTGGACTAAGAGGAGGCTTCGGCTGGGGGCTCTTTATTTGTTGTGCTGTCCTAAAGTAATAAAGCAATTGTGAAGTCAAGTCTATCCTTTTTACTGTGCAACTTTTACCATTTTAAAGAGGGTAGTATACTTTCCACCGTGTGATATTTTTAATATATGTGTGTCTACGAATAAATTTCAGATTTGTATAATTGCTGAATGATGAAACCTAAATTCGTGAGAGGTGCTGATTTGGCCCCGGACAAATCTGGTATATCAGTGAGCGATACCATCTCATACAGGTCTGACGACAATTTTAAATATATTTTATTTAATTTTTCTTGCTATATTAATTTATTGCTTCTATTTATGGATGAAATTTTATTGACATGCAGGACTATCAAACATATCATCACAATAGAAGAGTTTAGAAATCTTGTAAATTTTCAGTTTTGCATGTAATTAATTATTCATGTAATTTGTATTTAAAGTTGTAATTAAATTTTTGTGTAATGTAATTGATGCCGTTGTACAAATTTGTAATAATTAATGTTAATGATTTTATTTGACTTAATCTTTATTGCTTAATTCCATTTTGATGACTATCAAATTGTGTTAATGATTTTATTTAACTTAATAAAATCGTGGTTGTTTCACCGACCAGGATATGTGATATAGTACGGTTCAGCCGTTGCGACCATCTATAGTTGTGCACAGTGAACTCGAGATGCCCTCGTGCTCATTATAAAAAACATGGAACAGTGGCCCAGGGGCAGCGTGCAGTCCTGTAGTCCTGTCTCGCGGCGCCGATAAACACACAAGACGACACTCCCCTCTCGCTATATGTAATGTAACACACACCATGAGTCCATCGATCATACCAAACATGTATTCTTCCTGCAGCATCTGAACACACCACCACGATCTTGTTGGCGACAGAGCAAACAACACATACGCACAAGCCCCCGTTGCATAGCTACATGATGATGAGTCAAGAAGGCGCCATGCCGGTGCAGCCTCACGTCCTGCTCGTGTCGTACCCTCTGCAGGGCCACGTCAACCCGCTCCTCCGCCTCGGCGGGCGCCTCGCCGCCAAGGGCCTCTTCGTCACTTTCACCACCATCCGCCACGCCGGCCTACGCTCCATGCGCGAGGACGGCGCGTGTGTCGCCGTCGGGCTCGGCCGCCTCCGCTTCGAGTACCTGCACGACGCCTCGCGCTACCCGGACGACCCGTGCTACCTGGTCCCCGATGACATGCTACGGCAAGTCGTGGACGTGGGACCCTCGGCGCTCGCCGACCTTATCCTTCGCCAGGCCGACGCCGGGCGGCCGGTTTCGTGCGTCGTGAACAACCCCTTCGTTCCCTGGGCGCTTGACGTCGCCAGGGAGATGGGCATCCCGTGCGCGATGCTGTGGATTCAGTCGTGCGCCGTGTTGTCGCTGTACTACCACTTCTACAGCTTCCCCGAGGCCTTCCCAACGGAGGCCGAACCGGACATGCTGGTCGCGCTGCCCGGCCTGCCCACTATGGCCATGGACGAGCTGCCGCTCATGGTTCGTCCCGAGTTTGCGCAGAACTTGTGGGGCCAGATGCTCAGGGCGCAACTAGGGGAGATCCAGAAGACGGTGTCGTGGGTGCTTGTGAACACCTTCGAAGAGCTCGAGCCCGCGGTCATCGAGGCGTTTCGCGCTCACACGCCGGTTACACCCATCGGTCCACTCCTGGAGCCGGAACATGATGCCGACGAGCCTGCTGCCGCGGCTGAAGACAACGGCTGCATGGCGTGGCTCGACGCGCAACCTCCCTGTTCTGTGGTGTACGTGGCGTTCGGCAGCCTCGTGAACATTGGCGGAGACGACATGGCGGCCGTGGCGGAAGTTCTGGTCAGCACCGGAAGGCCGTTCCTTTGGGTGGTGCGCGAAGACAGCCGCGAGCTCCTTCCGGAAGACGCCCTTGCGGCCAGCAGCGAAAAGGGTAAAATCGTGGAGTGGTGCCCGCAGGGGCGCGTGCTCGGCCACGGCGCCGTCGGGTGTTTCGTTACCCACTGCGGGTGGAACTCGATTACTGAGGCGCTCGTCGCGGGCGTGCCGGTGGTTGGGTACCCGTGGTGGTCGGACCAGTTCACCAACGCCAAGTTCTTGGTGGACGAGTGCAAGGTCGGCGTCCGGCTTCCCGCGCCAGTGACGCGGGACGCGCTTCGTGCTTGCCTGGACCAGGTGATGAGTGGCCCGGAGGCAGCAGCGATCCGGATGAGGGCGATGGCGTGTAAGGAGGAAGCGACGGCAGCGGTGGCTCACGGCGGATCCTCGGACCGGGGCCTCCAGGCTTTTGTTGACGATATACGACGGTCCGGAGAATCTGGAGTTAACACGATTTGCTCAACTGTAGAGCCAAATAAGGCACTGCTCACTGTCAGTCCGATCTAGTTTAGTAAACCCGGCTACCCAAATAAACCAAACCCCGCTACCCAAATATATATACCATCTCCCTTGATATGTTGTGTACTTTGTATGAGATAACGTACCGAGATAGTGTCGTTCAGAACTTCAGGTTTTCCCAAGAGTTGAGATGACGTGATCGAAACACAAACTAAGTCGTTACAGTCTTACAGGCGTACATAAAAAGGATGGTTCAAATAAGAACCTTTCTAAATTTAGGAATGTTTTAGGCAAAGTACATGGAGTACAGCGTATAGCTGGAGCTACGTTTCCGGTGGCTCCGCACGGTTGCATGCGTAGCTTATTAATCGATGGTTTATATTGTGCAGAAGTGCGTCAGTGCACACTGATTATTTCTCGATCTGGTCCGTCGTCTTACTTCTTGCACACCACTCCGACTCCGTCCAGGGCGGTGGAGCACTTGACGCCGGCCAGTTCATCCGAGGCAACGGCGACAGCCGTGGACATCGTCGGTGAGGGAGTGGAACTTGAACGCCAGGTCCAGATGCGCGAGGCAGTCGCCCGAGCTGAGCCCGTAATTGTGGATCCTAGAGTCCGCCTCGGTGTTGGAACTTGGAACTCCCAGGAAAATTTTGTTTTGTCGCGCAAAATGAGCTGCGACGTTTTTCTTTTTCTTCATCTTAAATAGCAAACGTTAGATACAAAGATATCAGCCTAATCCAAACAAACTTTCTATCCTGCATTCAAACTAATAACCGCACAGACTCTGCCGAGTCCATCGGCAGCACTACTACATTTCATGCACAACTAACTCAATACAACTAACCAGCTGACATACTCTAACTAAATAAAGTTAAGATTATACCTAATATTTTTTCTCCTAATTTTGACACACCGACTCTTACTTATTGAGACAATCGGTCTCAACTACGATTTGCCCAGCTTTTACTCGACATAGGATGGAGAATATATCTCCTTAATATCCCAAACTCATATTCGTTGGACTCAACTTTGCGGATGACTATGGACGGCGAACGTATTTTCTCAACGTCTCAGATACATCTCCCACGAGCTCAACTTATGATAGAGAACACATCTCCTAAAGTCTCCAACTCGACTCACGATGAACTAGACTCAGCTTGTTGGGTGGACTTGTCAGACCGTAGAACCCCTCGGTGCCAACGGTCAACAGATGCCTGCCTCTTATTGATAGATTTCTCATACGCCACCATCTCCTCAATCCGTTTGATCCACATGAAGATGGTAGGGTCGCTTGCTGGATGGAGACAAACTCTTTTCCCTTGGCATCCTTTTTAACACACGGATGACCACTAATTAATGCTATACAGGACATGGCCACGAACCAATTACTTCACGCGAACACCCTGTGCGCTGCCTTCGCAAGTGTCGCACGGACACCGCTTCAGCTTCGCTCCTGTTGTCGCCGCCACGCATTGCAGGACGTCTTGTACTGTTGCATCCTCGACGTGGAGTGGCTTCTGGTGCTATCACCAGGAGACAAATGTCTTGCGGCTGCACTTTGCTTTCCATGCGCTCCCCGCAACACGTCACACTCCTTGCTCTTCTGTCCTGCTTCTTGTGCACGATGCTTGCGCTACTCACACACGAGTCGGCAGGCCATGCACGCAGAACCATACCTGCATGCAGGAGAACACCATCTCCGACAGGCCTAGCCCCGCCGTCGAATAGGATGAGCACTAGGGGCGGGTACATGAACGTCCATAGGCCTCTCAAGATGACGTGGTTCCAGTCACCCTTCGAGCTGAACCTAAACACAAACACATTGCCGCCAGGATCCATGCATGAGAGCTTTGTGTGCAGGTCCCAAGCTGGCTCCATCATGCGCGCCCCTGACGCCAAGCTCCAGCACCAAACGATCTTTGCCGAGCCATCTGCATAAGCACATGCATCTAGTATGTGCATATGCATGAATCGGGATGAATCAAATGCATGCAACAGTGAAGGTTTTGGCATTGCGCCTTCTCGCATTGCCATCGATTGACAGAAGCACGCCTCCGGGTGGGTGTCACTTGCATCACCAACGATAGGCCTTCGGCCACACGCCTCCAAATTGCCCTCGGTCGCCAGGATCCGCAGCTTGCTCTCGGCGTTGATCCCGTTGCTCTTCCTCACCACCAGCAGCGTTGATCTCTTGCTTCAGGTTCCTTGCATGCACATGCATGTCTCCTTTTTCCTTCCTATAGTGTTGTGCACTGCCAGGAGCACATCTTTCATGTCACACTGATGTAATTGAGTTCGACGGAACCGAACCACAGCTTGCCGTTTCGCTCCGCCACCTCGCCGAGCGTCACACCCTTAGCGGCCATCAGCTCCTCGATCTCCAGGCCGTTAGCATTGAGACGGACGCCGACCAAGTGCCTGATCGAAGCCGAGTCTACCGACATCGCGTTCGGCGTCATGGGCTGCATCTTCTCCTGGTTGAGCATGACCCAGTAGCCTCCCTTCCCGACGCACGCCGCTGAGAAGGTCCTGAGCTCTGCTTCACAATCACGCTCGCCCTTGTTGATGGCACCTCTTGGTTCCTTGCGTGTTTGGCCGCTTGCCTACTCAGTTGCCGCCCTCGGGAGTCTACTCCTCCTGGGGGGCAGCGGATTGATTCGAAACTTTAGGTTAGACTTTGATACCAATTGCTGCAACTCTTAGAAAAATTTTGTTTTGCCGCACAAAATGAGTTGTGATGTTTTTCTTTTTTCTTCATCTTAAATAGCAAACGCTAGATACAAATATATTAGCCTAATCTAAATAAACTTTCTATCCTGCATTCAAACTAATAACCACAGACTTTGCCGAGTCCATCGGCAGCAGCCGCAACACTACTACTTTGCATGCACAGCTAACTCAATGTAACTAACCAGCTAACAAACTCTAACTAAATAAAGTTAAGATTATAGCTAACACTCAGTGATTAGCACCACGTTTGCCGTGATCTTAAACACCGCGGCGAGCTCCACGACTATGCCGTTGGCTGCCTTGGTACGCGTCACGGACAGGGACGGCGCGGAGGGCGACTCCCATCTGGCGTGCGCAGAGCCCTGCACCTGCACGGGCTCGCCGTCGAAGATGATCACGAAGCGATCCGCTTCGTCGTCCCACACGGTGGTCTTGCTTGCACCAACGAAGAGGCGGTGGTCAGAGAGAACTACACGGCGATGGCCTGCACCCAGGTCGGGTCCCTCTTGAGGCCCGGGACGTGGTTGCCGATGAAGTGGCCGTTGATGTGGAGGTTGGCATCGGAGAGCAGGCAGAAGTCGCGGTCCCTTCGTCCGTGGAAGTAGAACGTGTTGCCATCGCCGCCGATGAAGCGCGGGTCCTGGCACACCGCGCCCGGCACGTTGCAATCTGCAATCAGAGCGTGCGCCACACATAATTAGTAACCGTGCATCATGTATGTGGTAAACACTAATTTGTCCTTTTTTGTGCATGCACGTACTTACCGCACACGGGCTTGCAGGTGGCGCAATCCATGTGGCAGGACTGAGGGCACTTCTTGGGGCAGAACGCCGGCACGTTGCTGCTTGGCGGTGGCGGTGAGAAGTTTACTGGTGGGGGTGGTGATGATAAGGCTGGTGGCGGTGGCGACGAGAAGACTGGTGGGTAGGTGATGGCAATGCTGGTGGCGGTGGCGACGAGAGGACAGGTGGGAGTGGTGATGAAGCTTTTGGTGGTGGAGGATATGGCGTATGTAGTGCTGGTGGCGATGTGGGCGGGGCATGGTGCGGCAGCGGCAGGGACTTCTCGGGATGAGACAGCGGCGGTGGGGACTTCTTAGGATGAGCTGGCGGCGTCAGGGGGTGATTCGGTTGGCTGTGATCCTTTGATTTGTCGTCGGCGGCTAGAGCGGCCGGCACCAGAAGTGCGACGCCAAGCAGGAGCAGAAGAACCCATTTTGGCGCTGCCATTGCTATGTATATTGGCTGAGCTGGTTGGTGTGCTTTGCTCGGTGCCACATGCCATGTCAATTTATAAGGTTGCATCACGCCGGAGCTAGCTTGGTCGCGCACTCACATGTCCAATTGCAGAAAGAGTGCACCGGGGGTAGCATGTTCCCGGCGTCGGTAGGAATGGAATGACACCTTTGCTTGGCTGGGCGATTAGCTCATGCTAATCACCATCTTAAGCTCTTTGATTCTTGGATAACACATCTATTTAATTATGCACTCGTAGGTTGTTTACTCCTGGCTTGTGAGATTCCTCTGTGCAGGGAGTACAAACCGCAACACGTACATTGGCTTGTGAGATTTCTCTGGGCGATTAGTTCTGAGACGAGTATTGTTGGTTTGCTTTATCTACTTTGCTAAACTTGCACATTCCAGCAAATTTCATGGATGGTATACTACTTTGGACAACAGATTGAAATTTTTAGTAATAACTGATAGACTTTACGGATCTTAGCGCCTAGAACCAACACCTAGAAGAGGGACTTAGGGTTTAAATACCTTCGGGGCTCGAAGACGATGAGGGTGACATTGCTTGCACGGAGAGAAAGCAGTGGCGTAGAAGAAGAAGACGATGCAGATGCCGGCGTTTCCCTTCTTGCCCCCGTGTGCCTCCTTGCTGGCGTTCGGACGGAGAGAAAGAAGAGGATGAAGATGGCGTCGGCCTTCCCGTCACTTCACCGCGCTAGGGTTAGATCGGATCTCGTGTGAATGTGTGGCCCAAGGAGAAACGGCGAACGTTGGTTCGCATGCCGGCCTTGTGCCTCTTTTTATAGCGCGGGCGTGACAGGGGGCCGCAACCAATAAGGTTGTTGCGCCCCCGATCAGGGCGCGGACGTGATACGGACTCGGTCTCTGACCGAGCCGTACGAGATCAACCCAACATTCTCCCCCTTGATCTCGAACTTAACTTTGGAACTTTATATCTTGATCTATTAACTTTTATATCTTATACTTTTAACTTAACATCCCACTCCTTCATAGATTGGTGCACCAAGACCAAGGCGTCACAACAGTCAGTTACGTACTGTTGAACTCAATGACTATAGCACACCTCTCTACTTCAAAGCAGAATAACTTTATCTTTGTGGGAGATGATTGCTTTGAATGACCCCTATTATCCAGAATCATAGTCTTTCTTTTAAACCCATACCGGCTACGTGCTTTTCAAACACGTTGGGAGAAAGACCTTTGGTGAGCGGATCCACTAACATGTCTTTTGTGCTTATATGCTCAAGTTCAATTGTTTGATCCTGGATTTTCTCCTTCACAACATAAAACTTAATCTCAATGTGTTTGGCAGCACCACTTGATTTGTTGTTGTGGGAGTAAAATACTGCTGGCTCATTGTCGTAGTATAATTTGAGTGGTTTTTCTATGCTGTTTATCACTCTCAACCCGGGTACAAACTTTTTAAACCACATTGCCTGCCCGGTTGCCTCATAACATGCCACAAACTCAGCGTGCATTGTCGACGTTGCAACGATTGATTGTTTCGAGCTTTTCCATGATATAGCTCCTCCGTGAGGGTGAACACATATCCCGATGTGGACTTTCGGTGTCTTTACACCCTGCCCAATCTGCATCTGCATAGCCCACAATCTCTAGGGCACTTGACTTTCTATATGTTAGCATGAGGCTCTTTGTCCCTTGCAAATACCGCAAGGCTTTCTTTACAACTTTCCAGTGATCAACTCCTGGATTAATCTGATATCTGCCAAGCATCCCGGTTGTAAATGCTAAGTCAGGGCGAGTACATATTTGAGCATACATTATGCTTCCGACAGCTGAAGCATATGTGACTGATTTCATTTGATCGATCTCGTACTTATTCTTTGGACACTGAAAATCCCCAAATTTATCGCCCTTGACTATTGGAACAGGCGTGGTATTACACATATGCATACTATATCTTTTCAAAACACACTCTATGTATGCCTTCTGTGATAGCCCTAGCATCCCTTTTTTTTCTATCTCGGTGTATCTCAATTCCTAATACATAAGATGCTTCACCAAGATCTTTCATATCAAACTTTGAGGACAAGAACTTCTTTGTCTCTAGCAGCAGATCTTTATCACTGCTTGCTAATAGGATATCATCCACATATAAAACTAGGAAAATATACTTCCCTCTACTAAACTTTGCATAAATGCAGTTGTTCTCCTCATTCTCCTTGAACCCAAAATTTCTTATGGTTTCATCAAACTTAATGTACCACTGTCTAGACGCTTGTTTTAATCTATAAATGGACTTCTTTAATCGACATCTCATATTTTCTTTTTAATCGACATCCCATATTTTCTTTTCCTTTCATGACAAAACCTTTGGGTTGAGTCATGTACACATTCTCATATAAATCCCCATTTAGGAATGCCGTCTTAACATCCATCTGATGTAATTCTAAATCATAATGAGCAACTACTGTCATAATGATTCTAAAAGAATCCTTTGTCGAAACAGGCGAGAAGGTTTCGGTATAATCTATTCCTTCTCTCTGAGTGAAGCCTTTTGCTACAAGTCTAGCTTTAAACCTTTCAACATTCCCTTTGGAGTCACGTTTGGTTTTGTAGACCTATTTACAGCCTACTGTTTTGGCTCCTTTAGGAATTTCTTCTAAGTCCCAGACTTTGTTTGTACTCATGGATCTCATTTCATCTTGCATGGCAGCAAGCCACTTCGATGAATTGGGACTTCTCGTCGCTTCCTCATAAGAGGTGGGATCACCCTCTATCTCTATGTCTTCACTGACATAAACTTCATAATCAGCTGGAATAGCTGATCTCCTGTTTCTCTATGATCTTCTAAGTGGTTATTGAGCAGGTTCACTGCTCTCTACAGGAGGCTGCTCAGGCTCCTCACTGGCAACAGCAGGGGCCTCGGGCTCCACATCAGGTGCCTCTGGCACACCGACTGTTGCACTCGGAGAATCACCAGCAGGTGCTGTAACTTCAGGTATCGAGAAGAAAGGCTCTTGAATCATAGGAGTTGGGGCACAAACCCGCTTCTCATCAAGGCTAATTTCTTGGGGTACCATGCTCCCCCTGATCATATCATTCTCTATAAACACAGCGTGTCTTGTTTCTACAAACTTAGTATGTCTGTCTGGACAGTAGAAATGATAACCCTTTGATCTTTCAGGATAGCTAATGAAATGGTAACTAATTGTCTTTGGATCTAACTTTCCTATGTTTGGGTTGAATACTTTTGCCTCAGCTGGACAGCCCCACACATGTAAACAATTTAGAGTGGGCTTCCTCCCAGTCCATAACTCATATGGTGTTTTAGACACCGACTTACTGGGGACCCAATTAAGAATATGAGCAGCGGTTTTTAATGCCTCCATCCATAGACTAATCGGTAAAGTGGAGTAACTTATCATACTTCGTACCTTGTCCATTAATGTGCGGTTACGCCTTTCAGCTACTCCATTTTGCTGAGGTTCATCCGGCATAGAATACTGGGCTACTATGCCATTTTCCTGCAGGTACCTTGCAAAAGGTCCTGGAACTTGGCCATAAGGGGTGTGTTTACCGTAGTACTCCCCTCCACGGTCTGATCTTACTACTTTAATCTTTAAATCATGTTGATTTTCTACTTCAGCTTTAAATATCTTAAACTTTTCTAATGCTTTTGATCTTTCTTTGATAGGATAAATGTAGCCATAGCGAGAATAATCATCTGTGAATGTAATGAATGAATCAAAACCATCCACTGACTTTACAGGAAAAGGATCACAAATGTCTGTGTGGATTATTTCTAAGATTCCTGTGCTACGCTTGGCGCCTTTCTTTATTTGTTTAACATACTTGCCTTTAATACAATCTATGCAATGATCTCGTGGTCGAAAAGTCTAGGGGAGGAAGAATTTCTTCTTTGATTAATCGTTCAATTCTCCCCCTCGAAATATGGCCTAAACGACAATGCCATAATTTCGACGACGATTCACTTTCTATTCGCTTTCGCTTTGTAGTAACATTGCATACTTTCGCATTTGAGGGGGTACTTATGTCATTCACTATATCATAATGGGATAGCAAATAAAGCTTGTCTTGTCGGATGGCAAGACCAACATCAACATTATTAAACTTTATTACACACTTTCCATTCCCAAAATGACACTGAATGTTCTCATCATCTAAGCAAGACACTGAAATCAAATTCCTTCTCAAAGAAGGCACTAATAAAACATCATGCAAATGGAGTATGAAGCCGCCATCTAACTCTAAGGGAAGATCTCCAATGGCTTCCACATCAGCTTCAACTCCATTCGTCACTCTAATTCCTCTTTCTCCTCTTTGTAGGATCCTCCTCGCATTTTAATCCTCATAGAATTAGCAACATGAACAGTTGCACCAGAATCTATCCATCAAGTATTAGTTGGTGAATCTATATACAAGGATTCATCTATGAATGTAACTTGATCTTTACCTCTTTTGTTCAGCCACTTGAGGAACAGAACACAATTCTTCATGCGGTGCCCTTTCTGATGGCAGCGCCTGCAGGTGTCTGGGTCTATGTGCTCTGGTGGAGGCCTAGGATCCTGTCCACTGGAACCATGTCCTCTATTGGAGTTTTGCCCTCCATTTGAGTGTTCACCCTTCTCAAAATTGTTGAACTTTTTCTGCTGATAATTGCCCTTTTGGTAGTTACCTTTCTTGAAATTTGGCTTATTCTGAATCTGGAAATAGTTCCTTTTTCTTCTGAGAATGCTTAACCAGGTTCAGTTCTTCAGCCCTTTGTGCCTTTAATCTTTCTTCTTCTTGGACACACATAGCAATGCATTTTTCAATAGACCACTTTTCTTCACTAATGTTGTAATTTACAACAAAAGTCTCAAATTCTTTTGGTAATGAAATCAGTACAAGATGGACTATGAAATCATTCTTTAAAGGCATATCAAAGGACGTGAGAGAGTGAGCCATGTTAGTCATCTTAAGAATATGCTCTCTAATGCCTGGTCCATTGCGCAGCCCAGATCCATCATACTTGTCGTTGATAAGTTTCTTGATTAATGTGCCCGCATAGGCCTTTGTGGATCCAGTAAACTGCTCTTCTATTTTCTTCAGATACTATGTAGCATCTGTACAGTCTGGGATTGCTCCCCTTATGGATTCAATAATGGTGCCCTTGATCACCATGAGGTATTTTCTATTTGAGTTGTCCCACTTTCCCTTCTCAATACTATACGACAACTCTGCAAAGATTATTTGCGACTTCCGAGTCCCTTACCGCTGTAACCGGTGCCACAGGCTTTGGATGGAGCAGGGCATAATCTATCTCAGCTATAGCCATGGCCAAGTTCAAGTTCTCTCTCCATGAGGAGTAATTGTTGCCGTTCAACTTTTCAAACCCTTGAAAGACACTTAGGGAATTGGCAATCTTAGCTGGAAAAGCTTCAGAAATGAAATAAGAATTTAATCAGTAAACTAAAAAATATAAACTTTGGCATGAATGAATTAACGTTGGTCAATTAAACATGCTCTCAACTTTAATAAAGACTTATCTATTTCTAAAACACCGTTGGGCAGTATTAGAATAGAGCAAACTTTATCAAACTTTCTATCATACTTGACATGGTCATGGCAAAGTTATTTTCAACGTTGGTCAGAAAATAAAATTACCATATCTTAAAATATGTGAAATACTATAAAACATCTCATTTACTATTTTTTTCTAATTAAATATCCACGTTGGTTTCAATTTAATCAGAACTTAAACTTGTAGCGAAACATATTTTTTTACTCAACACTTAAACTAATTCTTCACAGCAGCAAAAATTAAAAAAAAAATATTTTTACTGTTTATTGCCACTGTTCATGCCGAAATTCGGCCCAAAACGGCCCAAAAACTTTCTCGCTTCGCGCTCGGTCACCAGCCATCGAAAACTGCCCTGGTAGCGCCAATCGCTTCCCGCCTACCGCGCCAGAGATTTCTCTGGCGATTAGTTCGAGACGCAGTATTGTTGGTTTGCTTTATCTACTTTGCTAAACTTGCACATTCCAGCAAATTTCATGGATGGTATACTGTTTTGGACAACAGATTGAAATTTTTAGTAATAATGGCTAAAATTATCGTTTATGCATTTCCTTCGCAGATCTCTAACGGTGGATGATTCTTCTATTACTAAAAATCTCCTATTTTTATTTCTGTTTCCATACCAAAATAGGGCTTCCATTTCCGTTTTCATCCCTAACGATGGAGGACCCGTCTGCAAATATACGAAACTATAGGGCCCTTTCTGGAAAAATCCTGAAAAAACAGGTGAATGGCCTATCCATAATTATAAGGACTCATCTGTAATTTTGGTTTACCGTGGAGGACCCCTTCGCGGATCTCTGGAACCACGAGGCCTTTTATTGCAAAATAACTGTGGAAGGATATACCCGCGATTTTAGAATTCTCAAAGAGAATTTTCACATATTTTATGTGAGATGGCACCTCTTCTTGCACGAGTATTCTTCCAGGCTTAATATAGTCATATAATATAATTTGAACTGTTTCATATAAAATTTTTATGTTCCAAATAGGTCTGAGGTTGCTCCATAATTTGAAGCTTGTAACCAGTCATCAATCAAGACCTAGCTGCCTATTTTTGCTTGTCAATAAACTAACCCAGGGCAAATCACAGCAAAAAGGGACGGGTCTGATCTAGCCATCCAAACAAAACAAGGCGCTGTCTAAAATTGTTGCGTATAGTACTTCTACATATTGTCTTTCTAATATAAATTTTGAAGCAAGTTAAGAGATGAGTAATTACTCCCTCCGGTTATCATTTTGGATATCAGCACGGTCCCTAAAACTTAACTTTGACCATTAATTTCAATTATAATATATTTAAAAAGTCCAATAAAATTATAACATTATGAAAGTACATTTTGAGACGAATCTACACATATGATTTTCATGTATCTAATATAAATATTTGAAAGATATAGATAGCTAAAGTTTTAAAAGTTTGATTAAATGTATTTCAAACCAAAAAGTTTTTGTAAACTTGAGGGAACATCATCTACCATTCACGCGTTAACATTTGTGCATAATCATATAAAACTTATAGTTCTTGGGAAGTAGGGAATGACTCCCACCATCCCGACACACGTCTCTTTTACTACAGTGCCATCTGTAAAGACTCATATATTTTCTTCCCGTAACTTTCCACGGGAGCCTCATAGCTCAGCTGGTTAGAGAAACTTTCGTAGAAGCGTTCTCTAAGCATGCTTAACTTACCATAAAAATTTCAGATCATGATTAAATTTGTGCAATTTTTAAAAAAATACTGGCAATGCTACTAATACATTTAAAGTGATTTCTTTGATGTGGTTGAGCTGCTAAATTTGAGCGTTCTCGAACATTTTTGAGGGTGCTGAAAATAGAGATGGCAACGGGTCGGGTCGGGTCGGGTGCGGGTTTTACAAAACCCGACCTGACTCGAAACCCGAATTGAAAAACCTGATCCGAACCCGAATACCATATCGGGTAAAAATCTATACCCGAACCCGGCGGGTACCCAAAATCCGACGGGTTTGTGTAATACGGGTGGAAATAGGTTAGGTCGGGTGTGGGTTCCGACCCGACAAGAAACCCGAACCCAAAAACCCGAGTTAAATCCGACGGGTACCCTAAACCTGACCCCAAACCCGATGAATACCCGGAACCCGACGGGTACCCAATGGGTATATCGGTATTTCGGGTACCCGATGGGTACCCGCGGGTGAAAATTAAAACCCGAACCCGACTCGAACCCATTTGCACTGCAGGCAAGAACCCGGGTAAAAATTAAAACCGAACCGACCGATCGGTTGCAAAACCCATGGTAATTCGAACCATGGTACAATTGCCACCCCTAGTTGAAAACGTGCCTACACTACTATATAGGTTTCAAATCAAGATCCAACTTTGGTGATTTTTAAAAATTCTGACAATGCTATTGATGCATTTCAAGCAATTTCGCTGGTTTAATTGAGTTGTTAGGTCTATAAATTGTTTCAAAATTGTTAGAAGGGTCGTGAGAGCATGCTTAAGCTAACATAGAAAAAAAGATCGCGATCAAGCTTTTGTGATATTTAGAAATTATGACAATTTGTTTCCGTTTTTTCCCAGGTTGTTCCTGAAGAAGATTTCTTTTCTCTGTCCGTCTGTGTTGACGATTCTTTCTGCCGCGGTAACACACGAGACCGTTGAGCTTGTAGTTTAAATTACGATGATAGAAGCAGGGTTACAAATTTCAGAGAATTTTCACTGAATTTTCAGATTCTGGGCCTCTACGAAATCTAAACTACCGACTAAATTAAAAAATTAAAATTACTACAGTAATTTCGAATTTTTCGACGAAATTTTGGTAAATTTCGCCGAAATTTCATGAATTTTGACCAGAATTTGAACTTTTAGGGCTAGATTTGACCAGATTTGGTCCAATAACTCATAAGAAAGTGATCTTCTATGAAAATTTATTGAAAAAAATGAATTTTTGAGATATTTTAAAATTTTGACAGAAATACTGTTATATTTTTATAAAATTTTACAAGCTTGATAATGAGATTAAAATTCTATGATACTATATTTAGTAGTTTAGGATCATATAGATAAATTTTCAAAATAATTTAAGTTAATTTGTTATCTTTAAAAATTAAAAATAGAATGAATATAATTGGGACAATTACCTTGTCGAATTTTTTTAAAATTTTTAGAGTGATCATGATCTAAAACTTTTATGAGAGATTAAAAATTACCTTAGTACCATTATATAAAATTTTGAAAAAAAATTAACTTTTTTTGTTTGCTCAATCAAATCTATGTAAGCACTAAACTTCATTTGTTATATTATATTTCAAAAATCAAAAAGAGAGATAACATAAATGGTATTGTGCCTTGTAAGAATTTTATAAATTCACTGGAGGGTGTTCATGATTTAAAATTTTTATGGGATATTAAGCATTTCCTTATCAACCATCTGTAAAATTTTCAAAAATGTTAAAACCTTTTTTGATTGCTATAGCAAATCTATGTATTGATCATCGGGATTCTATGTATTGATCATCGGAATTTTATCAGGATGTAGCACTGTCAGAATTTTTAAAAATTATTTACGCATGATCATCATCTAAAACTTTCATATAACCATTAATGCTACATCAGGACCATCTGAATTTTTTTTCAAAATTTTATAACATGGTTTGGACAATTTTTCATTTCGTTCAAATTTGCCAATAAACCTTTTAACAGGACAGTAGTACTCTTTGAATTTTTAAAAATTCTTTGAATTTTTAAAAATTCATGACATTTGATAATTATCTAAAAATTTTATGAGAATATTATAGATATGTTAGGACCATCCAATTTTTTTTAAAAAAATTTATAACCTCGCTTGTTCTAATTTTCATTCGATTCAATCTTGCTGGTCAGCGTTTTATTAGGACAGTAGCAATGTTTGAATTTTTATAAATTCCTCAGATTTGATATCACCTAAAAATTTAATAAGAATATCTCTGATGTGTCAGGAACCTTCAAAAAAAATTCAAATTTTTTTGACATCGTTTGAACTATTTTTTTATCAGTTCAATTTTACCAAAATTTTGAAAATTTCGGCCAAAATTTCGGATTTTTAGCCGAAATTTCGGTAATAAAAAAACCGGATTTGAATTTTGAACAGATTTCATTTGAAATATCAAATTTTCGTCGAAATTTTAGATTTCGGTCCAGAGCGAAATTACATTCAAAACAAAATTCGAATCCTTAAGAAGCACCTCCCATTTGTTGCTCGTTTGACCTGCAAAAAGCGTAGCGTAGTACCCAAACCAACTTACACAGCTAGACCACCAACATCTATAGAGACGTCAAATTTCAACATACTGCCAGTGGGCCCGAATCCCCCTACTATGTATCAGGACCCACCACTCAGTGAGTAAAAGTCACTGAAGCAGCCGTGCTCCCATACCAATTTCGCTTCCAAAGCAAGCATAACCCAAAAGCGCACCTCAAGAAATGGCACAATCTCACCGCCAAAAGAATAGCAAGCGTAATTACGCGAAAAGAATATCGCCAAGAGGAGAAAAACAATTCTAAAACCCAGGAGGCTCCGAGACCTACCACGACGAGGGGCGGAGGTGTCCGAAACGGATCACCAAATCCCGTATAGGAGAGATTCGAGCCCGATCCATGGTTGCCACGGCGACGGCAGCGGCGCGCCTCCTCGCCCTCCTCGTCGTCGCCGCCTCCCTCGCCGCGGGGGCGGCCGCCCTCCGGTCACTCGGTGTCCGCGACGGCGGTGGTGCTGGCGCCGCCGACGGCGATGCGGCCGTCGACCTCAACGCCACCAACTTCGACGCCTTCCTCAAGGCCTCGCCGGAGTCGTTCGCGGTCGTTGAGTTCTTCGCCCACTGGTCAGTCTCCTATGTCGACTCGATTCGTTTTGCCCCGATACGGCTTCGATTCGATTCGTTCGGAGTTAGTCCTAGAATCGCGAAATGGATGGGAATCGCAGGAAAACATTAGTTCTCGATGGTGTGAGATGTGACGCGATGTTTCGTGTTCTTATCGATATGAGTCGAAAATCGAAACGATTAGTTCGTCACGTCGTCTGTGGGCATGCTAGATAGTTCAACGGTTTTTTTTTGTGGTTTTCAATTGTGATAGGATTGTTTTGGTACTGTAAGACCTAACCGATGGGAAGGATGCGTGCGGTTCATGACCAGACGAATAGTCAATAATGCTTCCCTCGTACTTTGAGATGTCATGTGAGAGTAAGACCGTGAGGGAGTATTGTCCTGTATAGCTATCATGGTGTTGTGAGTCGTGACTTGTGAGTAGGGGGTGGATATCGAGCTAAGTTCTCATCTTATCGAGCTTTTTTCAAAATTGACACAATTTGATTTAATATCATTTTATTTATAGTTTGGAAGTATTTTTAGAATCGAGCTAACGAGCCGAGCCGAGCCGAGCTAGAGCAAAATCCAATTTAATTCAAAATTGACTCATTTCAATGCTTAACCAATGAACGAGTGTAATTGGAACAATTTTGAACCGAGTGAACGAGCCCCACCAACGAGCTTTTTTTCCACCCACTGCAAACTCGAGGTTAAAAGAGAGAAATGTGGGACAATTGATCTGGTGCGGAATCATCTGTTAAAGTATGTGTAGAGTGATTACAGTATAGGAACGATGAAAGAGCCAGATTGCAAGGGGTGTTAAGTTCACCTTTAGTTTCTGGCGGCTGCTGCTTCTTCAAAGATTACAATAATTACTTCTGGGATATTGCCGTGTCTGGTCTGGCGTGTTGAAAAAACACAGTGGCAGAACTACATGTTAGATAGTATGTTGGGTGAAATACAAATATCTCAGTATCAGTATGATAATATATTGCACTATGCAAGTTCCTTATATTTTGCTATACATCTGTAAAAGGTATCATGCTCTTTAATTCTACTTTGTTGTTACCGGTTCTTTCTGAACCAGTAGCTTCACCAGATGTATTTACTTTTTTTTTTTAACATGGCAAGGTGACAGTTATGATTTCCATATGTACCAGAGTTAATTAATTATGTATTGTACTTTCATTGTGTTATGTGTCAAACTGCTATTAAATGGAACATGATGATTTGATAAATTCATAGGAACCCACAGAAGGTTTATCAAACATTTGCACAGTCTGCAACCTTATGTTATGTTTCGTTCCAAAATCCATGCTCTGGATATTCCCTGCCAAGCTATTTTGGTGTTAGACATCTGGTATTTCTAGTGAGTAATGATGTATTTAATGGTTATGCATAACTGCTTAGAAGACATTAGTCATAGATATGGACTATGGAGTGGATCTAATTTCCCCCAAGCTTGCGAATTTTCTCTTAGTGTAGGGTTTTTCAATTCAAGTAAATTGCTGGTTGCCATATGTGAATTCATTTTTCCGATTGAAGAGTGGACCAACAACATCCACAAGTTTTCCCATTAACTGGACAATTTGACGTGGTGATTTGCCTACAGTTATGGCAACAAACTTTTAACACCATTTTTTGTACTCCATTTTTTCCATGCTTAATGTCATTTGTTTTCGTTGTGTTCAATTGCTGCTAACTAAAATGCCTACCATGCCTGGTCAGGTGTCCAGCTTGTAGAAACTACAAGGTATGTAGCTTATTTTGGTGGAGTATATTATGATATGAAAAGCAACTCTTGCTAATCTTAATTTCTTCCTTACATGCAGCCTCATTACGAGAAGGTTGCAAAACTTTTCAATGGTCCAGGTGCTGCACATCCTGGGATAATACTGATGGCAAGGGTTGATTGTGCATCAAAGGTACAGTATTTCCAGTGAAGGGTAATAATTTTCCTCAGTTTCCTGCATCTAAACAATTAGACACTTAAAAATGAGATTTTCTGTGATCCTTTTTAACCTTTAACTGGATGATGAGATTACGTAGAGAAGTATTGCCGTATATCTTCAATTCATAGTTTTCCTCTTTGTTATTGCCAAGCCAAAAGCTAGAAATATATAAAGATGGTTCTCTCTTGTGAAGCATTAGTATCTCAATTTAATTTAGTCCCTGTTTTCTGAGAACACTAATAGTATGGTGATTTATGCTGCTTACCTATTTAATTCCTCATGCAGTGATGTGCATTAGCATGCAGTAATGCCTTATTTCTTTTGAATGTTTGACAGCACAGGTGAACATAGATCTTTGCAGTAGATTCTCTGTTGACCATTATCCTTTCCTACTTTGGGGTCCACCAACAAAATTTGCTTCTGCTAAGTGGGATCTGAAGCAAGAGAAAAGTGAAATAAAATTAATTGATGATGGAAGAACAGCAGAGCGTTTACTTAAGTGGATAAATAAGCAGATGGAAAGGCAAGTTCTTGTCCTAGCTAGTTCTGCTACAGCTAAAAGTTCAGTGGATATATGGAACCAGCAGCTGTTTGTACACCTATTATTGCCTGACTCTTTATTACCTGCCTTTTCTGTAGTGTGTTGGTGTCTGATTTTTGGGCCTAATACTATTCTGTTACTCAAATGCTTTTAGGTTTTGGTTCGGCTTAACCATTATAGGCATTTTGGATTTTATTAATGCACCCCTCTTTATGGTATGTGCAGGTCTTTCAGTTTGGATGACAAAAAATACGATAATGAAAGTGTGCTCCCAAAGAATGCTTCAGATCCTGAACAAGTACAGCTACATACTTTATTTGTTGAATCAATTTGCATGAGACATTATTTTACGCACTATGCCACTGTGCTTCAGTCCTTAAGAACCTTTGTTGACTTATTTAATTTATTCTATTAGATTGTTCGAGCAATTTACGATGTTGAGGAATCAACAGCTCATGCATTGCAGATTATTTTGGAGCACAAGGTTCTAGTTAAACGATCAAAATTCACAATTAATGTGCTGTTCGCTCCTCTTTTCTGACTATGGCTAATGTTACTCACAAACTGTAGATGATCAAGCCAGAGACTCGTGACTCACTTATAAGGTTTTTACAAATTTTGGTGGCTCACCATCCATCCAAGAGGTATGGAATTGATCTTTTAAGTTTATAGTGGTGCAAACTCATAGCTATTCTGTATTATGCATTTTGTTGATTCCATAGGTGTCGAAGGGGATCTGCTGAGCTACTTATTAACTTTGATGATCACTGGCCTTCAAATCTCTCATTAAGTTCGCAAGAGAGTTCTGTATTGTTGGAAAGTGTGGCGGCAGAGAACCACTGGATCTGTGGAAGAGAGCTGCCACGTGGATACTGGGTACGCCTTCTTATGTTAGGCCTGATGGTGATTTCTTTTTTAGGCGTTATTTTATCTTGTACCTCATAAATATCCCATGCGCAAATAATCTAGAAATGGCGGTTTGCCAGTATAATGATATAAACATTTTTCTGCTATTTCATGGAATTGTCCCCGATCCATATATTTTGTTTGAACTTTCTAATTTTGAGTTTGAGATATTTGCATTAAATGTTCATGTAAATCCAGTATCCGAAAGGTACTATTGGGAGCTATCGATATCTAGTATCCTTTCACATAATTTACTTGCAGCAGTTACTTTATTTAGGTATAGATTTAGTCCTGATTTACTCTACTCTTATTGCTGACAGAATTTGTGAGCATAATAGCATAGCCTACTCTAAACATGTGATCCCCATCTTTTAGAGCCTCTTTTCATAGCCCATAGTTGATTAACTTCAAGGATACAAGGAATGTATGTGCCTTTCATTCCCTTTTAGTTTGAATTTGCTCTTTCTTATTTCTGTGTAAAAATGCTGCAGATGTTCTGCCGTGGAAGTAAAAGTGAAACAAGAGGATTTAGGTATGTCTAATCTCCTCATATGTTTTGAACATTTTCAGTGGGTGTGCAAAATTTGTTTACCGTTCTTGGGACTCTTTCTAATATTTTGTTGGAATTGAAGTAGGCAATAGGGCAGGTAGATGAAAATTAAAATTTTGTACAAATTATCAGAAAATTACAGATTGTAGCTCCTATTTCAAAAAACTACAGATTTTAGGAAAACTTGCATCACAAAACTACATGTTTTAGAGTTAATTGTTTCTTGTAACGGGGAAATAATATAGGCCAACATGGCAGTCTCACATGCCCCTATTTCCTGTTTCACTTGTGCGTGAGATTGCTATTTGGGTTCACACTGTCAAACCTGTTACAAGAAACGGTTAATTCTAAAAACATGTAGTTTTGTGATAGAAGTTCTCATAAAATCTGTAGTTTTGTGAAATAGAAACTAAAATCTGTAATTTTTTGATAGTTTGTACAAGAAATCTGTAGTTTTGTGAAATTTACTCTAAAATTAATGGCAGACTTACTATCACATGAAATTAACATTGTTTACTGTGCCAGCTGTGGTCTATGGGTTTTGCTGCATTCACTTACTGTCCGAATTGGGGATGGAGAGAGCCAATCAACGTTTACATCAATATGTGATTTCATACACAATTTCTTCATCTGTGAGGAATGCCGCCAGCACTTCTATGAAATGTGTTCAAGGTTTAGAGATCCCGTTTTGCATAAATCACATTGTCATTTTATAATAAAGTAAAAAACATCTACTGCATGCCTAACTGTAACCTTTACCTGTAGCGTATCAGTCCCCTTCAGGTCTGCCCGTGACCTCAGCCTGTGGCTATGGAGCACACATAACAAAGTTAATGAGAGGTTGATGAAAGAAGAGAAGGATTTAGGAACCGGTGATTCATTATTCCCAAAGGTTATCTGGCCTCAGAAGCAGCTCTGCCCATCTTGCTACCGTTCTTCAAGTGGTGATGGAGCCATGCAGGTTGACTGGAATGAGGATGGAGTATTCCAGTTCTTGGTTAACTACTACGGGAAGATGCTTGTATCATCCTACAATGAGACCTACGTGGAGTCTCTTCTTCAAGAGAAGAAGCAAATAGGGCCAATTTCCGATGATTCCTCCTCTTCCAATGCCGCAACAGTCCCAATTGGAGCTGCCCTTGGTGTTGCCATATCCAGCTGTACATTTGGGGCACTGGCTTGCTTCTGGAGAACCCAGCAGAAGAACAGAAAGTACAATTTACGCTCTTTAAAGAAAATATGATTAAACATTTTATGTTGGTAGGATACCATTGTTACTGTGTGCTTACATGGAATTCATATCATAGAGAAGTGATTAGGTTCTATCTGTGGATTTTACAGGCAAAGAAAAAACTGGAACTGAAAAATAGCTCACCAGTTGCTCACCCTGCGTTACGATCTTGGTAAGTACCCCAAACAGAGTGCCGAAAATCAAATGTGATAGATGAAAAACTTACAGAGGTACAACGATCCAACTCACGTAATTGTTTTGTGCAACGATGTGTGAGCTTTGTTGCACCAGGCCATAGGTTCAAAATGTAATGTCTATTTTACCATATACATGTCGGATGATTGCTGGGTTTGGATGAGATGTTGCTGCCCATTGTTGAGTGAAATTTTGAATCAGTTCATGGTTGTGTATCGTTGATCCTGAAGTCTCTTGCAATTTGCTTCGATTTTTTTCTTTTCTAAGCTGCTTCGAATGCTTTGTCTGTGATCCAAATACGTATACTACTGCTCTAAAAAAACATGCTCGAAGATTTTGAGCCCGCTTTGCCTCGAGTCACTCTTCGTCTTCAGCAGCACCTCTTACATGTGGTCTACATTCTGTGGCCCCTCCATGTCAGTGAGTATTTTGTGGAGCGGGTGTATTATTGTTGGGGAATGATATATCCTGACTTCCCCCAAGTAATGTCACAGCTAGACAATACTGTATTACTTACCAAGTATTATACACCCAAGTAATATCACAGCTAGACAATACTGTATTACTTACCAAGTATTATACAAGACATGCAGGATATTCAAGTGAAATATACCATCCAGACAATTGTGCTTTTGACGAATTACTCAAGGATATTTGAAATCATGTAACTGTGCATTCAGTGCAACCAGGATTCATCCCATTCAGCGGCTAAAATAATGCCAAAATATACCTCACCAGTTGAGATCAAATAAATTCAAAATCACTTTATCCTCATGACATACATTAAAAACTGGTGCAAACCTCAAGTATTAACCAAAGCTCTAGTGAAAATCAAGCTAGCGGAACAATTCGGATCCAAGCATCCAACTAAGTTTCTTCAAGAATTTCAAACAAATTACACAACATTGGATTTCCAATGAGCACGACCAATCCACTTTGGAAAACAAAATCAGATCAAATCCACATTGCTATGTTCCAATCATAGTAAGAAATCTTGGCGAAATTTCGGAATCTCTCACCGAGATCTAAGATTTTAGCTGAGGACAAGATGTAAAATCTCGGCTAGATAAAAAAAATATCAAATTGCTACAGTAATTTTCCAAAATTTGATTTTTTTTTTACCGGGGTTGACCAGATTTGGCCCAATAACCTTTAATAATGTCATCTTCTATGAAAATTTGTTGAAAAACTAGATTTTTTTAGACGTTTCATAATTTTGGCAAAAAACATTGTCAGATTTTTATAAAATTGTACAAGCTTTGATCATACTCTAAAAATTTTATGGCACCATATATAGCAGTCTAGTATCATACAAAAAAAATCAAAATAATTCATTTGTTATCTTTAAAAAATCAAAAACAGAATGAACATAACTGAGATAGTAAGATTGTCAGAATTTTATAAATTTCCTCGAGTGTGATCATGATCCAAAATTTTTATGAGAGATTAATAATTGCTTTATAAACCTTCTCTAAAATTTTCAATTTTTTTTTCTTGCTCAATCAAATGTATAGAAGCATTGAACTTTATTTGTTATCTTTCAAAAATCAAAAACAGAAGGAAAATAAATGGTATGATACACTTATAAGAATTTTATAAATTCACTGTAGTGCGATCATGATCCAAAATTTTATGAGAGATTAATAGTTTACTTAGCACCCTTTTCAAAATTTTCAAAAAATTTAACCCTTTTTTGATTGCTCAAACAAATCTATGTATTGATTATCAGGCTTTTATCAGGACAGTAGCACTGTTAGATTTTTTGAAAATTCCTCATGCATGATCATCATTTAAAAATTTTATAAAAACATTGCTGATGCATCAATATCTTCCATAAAAATTTTCAAAATGTTCTAACATGGTTTGAATAATTTTTCATTCAGTTGAAATTTGTTAGTTAGCCTTCAGTATCACTATCCTAATTTTTGGAAATTCCTCAGGCTTGATCATCATCTCAAAACTTTATGGGAACAATATTGAATTGTCAGAATCATCCACAAAAATTTTGAAATGCGGTTTGCACTATTTTTTGTTTGGTTGAAATTTACCAATAAGCCTTTTATTAGGACAATAGTACTGTCAAAATTTTTAAAAGTTCTTTGGGCTTTATCATCATCTAAAATTTTATGAGAATATTAGTGATATGTCAGGACCATCCACAAAAATTTTCAAAAAATTTTAACATCATTTTGACCATTTTTCACTAGGTTGAATTTTGTCAAGATTGTAGAAATTTCGGCTAAAAAATTCTAAATTTCAAAATTGCTTTTTGAATTTTGACCAAATTTCATCCAAAATTCTGAGTTTTCACCAAAATTTTAGACTTCACCCCCTCCGAGATGTGAATCAAGAATGAAATTTCTAATCCTGGTTCCAATACTGTTTCCACTACTATAAATTATTTCCATCTCGATACCCTGTCACTAAAACAACACATTTGTATGATTTCCATGAATCCTCAAAGGCAAAAATAGATATAAAAGAAATGCTAAATTGACTATGCTAACCCTATTCAGTAACAAAAAAAAAAGGTTTTTCTTACATCCTCCTACCCATCACGAGCAAAATCCTAAAAATGTAAAGATAGATATTCATCTAGAAAGAGAGGCGGGTCTATAGCAAAGCTTTCCAAATTATCTGTACTGACACATCCAAGCTATAGGCACATTGTTGGGATACGAATTTACCAATTCGGACCCTCTGTGTATATTGCACTAATCCAAAATTGCACTAGTGCGTATAGTTTTAACATTGGTAAATATCACAATCATGCATAGTGATATAATATAAAAACTTAGTTTATTGAATATAACTAATTATACGATCTTATAACCAACTTACATTATTAAGCTCCGCAGGATTAGACTTTGAATAATAAACTAAGATAATACAGCGGAATAAAAAGATGTAGACAATCCATCAGTTTACCACGGACAATTGACAAGGCTCAAACCCTAATTATTCGTGTCCTCCTGATCCTCCTCCTCCAACACAGAGGTAGACTCCTCAATTGTTGATGTTGGCAAGGGTGAGTACTTTAAGCACTCAACAAGTTGTGCACAAATGCAATTCTAATATTCTATATGCAAGGCTTATTCCAAAGGAATGGCTAACATAGCTATTTTATAGTAAAGCAACATTTATAAATGAATACAATAAATATATTGAAAGACAGTAAAACAAATAACAATAATAAATAATTTAAGCATTTCTCAAGTAAACAATATTTCCAATTCTAAGTTAAGTTTTCAACTTTCAATGGCAACCTGCCATCCCAACCAAGTTTTTATTTAATTAAAATCTAACCCTTGATTGTAATTTCCGAGCTATGCTCAATACCGTGAGCACGGCTATCCGAATAAATTTACACTCTGTCGAAGTTATACATTTTGTCCACATGATACAACCATACACCACAAAGACGGGTGATTATAACAGAACCTCTATAATGCTCTGTCTTAACCCAGTACTACTCACTGAGGTTTCAACACTAAAAGGTTAAACTGTCACAGTAGGGTCCCCTCTTGTGCTATGTGAGTTAATCCGTGAACTCGGGACTCACACCACCATTGATGGTACCAAAGCAAAGGCTTTGTAAATTAATCACCTAGACTATCTCATATCAGACATATGGTTGCATGATTGACTAAGGCCAAAAGCTTATAAGGTTAAGTCCTTAAGATGACTAGGGCAAGACTTCCACATATCTTCTGCCCTTCGACCCATTTTGGCACACTGCCCTTGCCACTTGCCCCAATATAAATGATTACCATCTAAGTTGATTACCAAGCACCACGTGCTATTAACAAGTTAATAACGTTGCGTGACATCTCTCGCCACAACAACTCAATATCACCGTATGACAACACCTAATACACCAATTCATAATCATGTTCTATATTCCATTAGTCAAGAATAAACATTGATGTTTTAAGTACATGTGATGATGTAGTATGGCTAAGCAAATTAATACGGACTAACCATTCCATGTTTACTTAATATTAACCAACTAGTAATGAACTAATCTAGGGTAACAAATAAATCATGGTATACAAATGACAAGGTAAGATATAGATCAAATAGGTAGATTAACTAAGTCCCAATTTAATTTAAAACATTTGTATACATGAAATACTATGCAATAATGTAAAAGCAAAGTAGCAACATCAAATAAATTTCACCAGTAAATAGATATCAATTTTATAAATTTTTAGAAATTTGAATCACCTCAATCGAAACTCATATGAGGGAGAACGGGCTCTCAAAAAATTCAAAAATCTAAAAATCAGATAATTGAAAAACAAAATAATAAATCAAATTATTTTTAAATAGAAAGATGCTATCATTGTGTCATACTGACGTCAGCATAGAGCTGGGCCAACTAGAACGTGCCATGTGGCCTGTATTGTGCCGTAGACTTGGTCCACCAAACCGGCTAGTCCACCATGGACTCACGGCACTGTGTCGTGCACCCGCTGATGTCATCGCTGAGGTCATGCGATGACGTTAGCCCAATGCCAACACACCGTATAGTGCCACGCGTCACAGAGCGATTGGCCACGCGGCAAGCGCAATCTGGTTCTCTTAGGAATGATCTAACGGCTACGATGATACTCGATCTCATTGTCTAGATTAATCTGACGTTCCATAAGTGCCAATGAAGTTCAATAGTAAAGCGTTTATGTGATGAGATCCCAATCGTACAACAACATCGAACGACCGAGGCTTACACAAGTACTAGACAATGAGTTCCACGACGTGGCACGATCTCAATCGTTTGCTGCTAATTGAATAGCCATCAAGGCATGGGCACGATGATGGCGACGCGGCGGCGAGACTTCACTATTGCTGAGGAAGACGACCTTGGAGGCGGTGTTTCGGCGACGGTCCAACAGGAAAGTGGCTAATCCAGTGCGGTGCGTTGCGAGGATCTCGAATTTGATGCCCAAACGACAGCTCACGGCTTGATGGCAGCACAAGGACATGAAAACGATCGACGGCGAAACCTCAAACTCCGGTGAACTTCTCTGCGCTAACTACGACGGATTTGACGAAGTTGCTCCGACCAAAAGATGAAGCATCTCACGATGAACCTCGAGCTGGGGTTAACGTGCCTTTTAAAAGCCTCGACGGTCGTGTACACACAGGAGACCCAAAGCGTCACGGCGGCAGAATCCTTCTCCAATACGACGACGATTCCACAAAGACGACACAATCGGGACTGTCCATGTGTCACGATCCAACGGACAGCCAACGCAAACGACGTCACACAATCCGGTTCGAACATGCCATCCCCAATCTGACGGACACTAACACTTAGGGTTTCAAAACGTCGCACAATCCCACACGTGAGATCAAAATCTAACGGCTGACATTCAACAAGACTACTTGGCTTGAAAATGGCCGTTGGATTAAGATCCAATAGTCGACGCTTCGGCATCCTAACACAAGCCTCTAGGCCACACGCACAAGATCGGGCCAAATGGGCACACAGTGATGGGCTTCGATCCATTACCGTTTGGGGGATTTTCCAACAGTTTTCTAATTAAAATAATTCATATAATTTAGTTAATTTGTTTAAGGCATTAAAAATACCAGGAAAAATTAGAAAAAATCTCAAGAATACTTTGAGACATTTTGAATCCAAATAAAATATTTTTAGACAATATATAAATTAATTTTATATATAATTAATTGGTTTTCTCAAAAGGCCAATATACTTAATTTGAAATAAATTCAAATAAATCTTAGAAAAATCTAATAAATTTAGAAAATCTATAAAATTCATAAATAACATAATAAATTAATAAAAAGGAAAAATAGGGATGTTACAAATATCTCCCCTTAATAGAATCTCACCCCGAAATTCAGGACTAACTAGAGAATATGTTAGGGAATTCTGACTACAAATCCTCTTCATGCTCCCAAATAGTTTCACTTTTTGAATGATTGCTCCATTAAACTCTGCAAAGTGAACTGACTTGCTTCTAGTCTTGCACTCCATCACATCCAAAATTTTGATCGATCGCTCTTTATAAGTTAAATCTTCCTGCAATTCAATTGCTTCTAATGGTGTCTGCTTTGCTAACACTCTTAGGCACTTCATAAGCTGCAACATATGAAACATATCATGCACTCTTGCCAATGATTGCGGCAACTCCAATTAATGAGCAACCTCTCCTCGACGGCTTAAGATCTTGAATGGACCAACGTATCTTGGCGCAAGTTTCCCTTTAGCGTGAAACTTTTTCACCTTTAAGAGGGGCAACTTTGATATATGCAAAGCCATATGGCTCAAAGCTCAATTCACGTCGATGATTATTAGTGTAGCTTTTGTCTGATTGTGCTATTTTCAATCTCTCTCTGATCATAACAATTTGCCTACCATCTCATGACAAGAGGCTTTGGATCACCCAACACTTCGTCTCTCGAGCCGTGGGGACCGCCAAGTCCCCACGCAGTGGATGGAGCTTCCGCAATGTAAGGGGGCGCCCTTGACGACAACTAGTGTGGCACAACCATCGTGATTCACCATCCCGACACCTGGCAAGACCGATTGGGCGCAGCGATGGAGGTGGATGAATTGTCGACAAGGAGAAGGGTTGGAATTTGGGGAAGCATAGGATGGAAAGGGAGCTCGTGTTTGGGGAGAAAACCCTAGAGACTGATTTTGGCTTTTGGGGAATGGACCGGATGATTCGGACCAAGGAGGGAGGCCGGAGGTGAGAAAGAAAAGTTAAAAATAAAAACACGTATTACACATATATGGAAGCTTTTCAAGAACATTAGAGGCCAGCTATTTTCGGGCCCACATGTCAGCTTCAGGAAAAGAGAAGCGGAACTCCCCACATTTCAGCTAAAGAGGAAGCAGTTAATTAATGAGTAAATTTTACAAAACTAAAAATTATTTATACAAACTATCTGAAAACTACACTGTGACGGTCAATTCTAAAATATATAGTTTTGTGATATAAGTTCTCCTAAAATTTGAAGTTTTGTAAAATAAAAGCAAAAACTTGCAGTTTTGTGATAGTTTGCATAAGAAATATGTAGTTATATGAAATTTACTTTTAATTAATTGATTTTCCTCTATATAAGGTAATTTCTTGATGTTTTTTTAAAAGGAAGCAGATATTATTAATTATTATGTTATGAAAGTACTCCAGTGTTACTTGTACAACACTTGGAACTGGCGAATTGCCGGTGTCAGACAACAATGAATCAATGAGCAATGCCTGCCTTTTTCTATATCTGAAATTTAAATTGTACAGATTGATTCCTACATCATCATCTTTTTTTTTGGGGTTATGTACAGCAAGCTCAGTTCATATTCATTGCTTCTGAAGCGAGTGGCCATGTATATGCGGTTGTTTTGTATGTACAAAGGTAATCTGAACATAATATACAGTCACAGCTCGCACCAATTCTGTATCTTCCATGTCTTGTATGATGGTATATCTGAAGCTCAAAACCTAGCTCAAAGGTTAAAGTGTTAAACATATTGATTGAAGCTCAGATCTCTTTTCTTAGAACACTATTGGATGTTGATGACATGCTGTTGATGGGCTGGAAGTGGCTCAGGCTGAATGTTTTCTGCTCCTCCAGGTTCTGAAATTTGACCATGCACTGCCTGCGTTGCCAACGCTACATGTCATCATGGAATTGACTGCATAATTATCTAGCAGTGTGATCGTAAGAGTTTTGCAAACCTGCCGTTGGTTGCGCCGATGAAGCAGTTCAGTCACAGAAACCAATATGATGTAGACTGGAATGACGATTCCGGCCGTTCTAAGCATCAGAAGCTGGCTCAGAAACATAATTTGTACTAAAAGTTAGTCAGGTTTGGCTAGGACAAAATTTGTGTATTGTCTCGGAGTTCAGAGACTTACAGTGATTATGGCGACAGTGTAAGCATCATGGTCACCGAAGAAAACCGTGATAGCATCATGGAGCACCAAGAGAACCATCAGCTGGAGTTGGATGCTTCAGAATGTTAGTATTCAGTAGCTGAACGAATTGAAGGTCTGTATGTTTCACCGGCACTTACAGTTATAGCAATTATGCGACAACAGATTACACCTTTTGGATTGGAAGTTTGGTGGTCATATTCATAGCTTGTGGATGTAGTAGAAGCTTGATCTGTGGTCTGCATGGCCTGTGCTTGAATGTAACCAGGGGTTCTGTGAAACAGAAAAGCATATATTACATGATACATATATAATCAGATCCATTCAACCTTTTTTGTGATGACAGGTAAAGCACTTGGAGGTACCTGAAGAAAATTGAGCTTCTTCCATGTTGAAACAACTTTGAAGGAGCAGTGTAGTTCGGTGTAAATTGCTGTCATCGTAAATGCAAGCCATAAATCAGTCGACAACAGTGTGCTGTTCTCTCTATCAAATTGATTTGAAGGGCCATCGGTACTAGACGACTGGAGAGAACTTCACCTGCAAGCATATCTCACATATGGTGTCTCCTTTCTCATCACACCACCTCTGAATGCATTTACGATGAGCATACTGCAAACAACATCGATTTAATCCAAGTAGGTAAAAAACAACGAGACCTCCTTTTGAAGAACTGATTTGAATTAGAGGGGTGTGAAATGGAGAAATATTATGTGGTGCAGAACTGCAGCCTGTGTCATATATTATGTTAATGAAATTGAAACCATATATTGATTTTTCTGAAGCTAACAACATGTGGACCTAAGGCATCTTATTTTCGAGCTTCAGTTATGTAAAGGTTAGTGTGCTGCAGAAGGAAAAATGGGGAAAATTGATTGCCCAAACACCATTAGTCTTTCTTCCTTCCCTAATCACAGGTGTCTGATGATACAGTTAACATGTTTCAAATTGCTGAAAGCTTCTTCTCTGAAAAAAGTTGCTGAAACTGAAGTAGGATTATCATGATGCTAAGTTTTACCTTCAAGCTGCCCTTGCAGGAGCAAGGGGTCTCCATGCAGGCCTCATCGTCCTCTTCTTGGCAGATTCTGCATTCTACCAAGGCAGCACTCTTTGGCCTGCCATCTTGAACAACCTCATCACACGCAGTCCTTGTGGACGAAGGGACATCAGAGGCCTCGTCGATGGCATCCTGAAGAGTCGACTCCGTGAGCAACCGGCCGGCCATTACTGCGAAATGATCCGTCATCCCTGAGAGGCCAAGACGACCATCCAAGCACAAGAAAGATCATACCAGAATACACCGTGGAGACACAAATATGAAAGTACTCTCTGTGAAAGAAAGAAAAATGTGTATCTGAATTCTGAACATGTTGAGCTGACTGCTTCTAGTGATTCTCTTCATTTTACGGAAAGTGAATATTTGAAAGGCTCATTACCTGCAACTGCAAATCCGAAAAAGACAATTACGGCATGAGCTTTATCAGCAGATAGAGGAGGCGAGGAAAATGCTAAGTAAGGCCAAGAGGAAAGAAGAGCGGAGGCAGCAAGCTGCAAGACAAAGGAGGAGGCTTGAAAGGCGGGATTTGGATATCTGAAACAATGAGAGGGCTGGGTAACATACAGAAGCAAGAGATGGAGTAGGTGCCTTCGTTATTATTGGTCTTTGCTTGCTTCTGAAACTTCTTATTCTGAACTGCTTTGTCGTTCATTCATATGCACAGAGATTAACAAAGCCTTGGCGACATTGCACAGCAAACGAAATGTTGCTTACTGGCTCGAGAAAGTTATTCCTTTCGAGCAAAACTCAAGAAAGCACTTGACTTGGCCACAATTTCTAGGAAAAGATTTGAAGTCATGCTATACTGCTCTAAGCCTCTAGATGACCCTCTTGTTCACGAAAATTGACACTACAATCGTATTTTACTGCAAAGTTGGATCCAATAATTCATGAAGTTATGACATTGACTTTTGATATGGTTTTATTATTGGATTATCCAAAATGAGGATTCCTCAACCTTCAACTGCCTCGTGTCACTCTTTTTTTTCTGACATCATATTTGTGATATGATTTGAAGAAGAGAAGTTGACAGGTGGAGGTGTTGGGTGCTGGATTAGGCTTCTGTGGCATTCAGGAACATCTAATCTTTCCTTCGTACACGTTTCCATGTCTTGTAGCGAATGTCAGGAATCTCTTGGTGCAACATCCTCTCGTCTATAATCTGGTACAGGTGCAGTTAAGCTTTCGAATATTTAATTATTAATATGTTTTTATATTTAAATTAGATATATAACAATTATATATGTAAATTGGTCTCGAAAAGAATTTTTATAATATCATATTTTTATTGAATTTTAAAAATATATTATAATAAAAAATACTAGTCAAAATTGTGTTTGAAGACTATGTCAAGATCTAAAAGGATAATTATTTATGGCCGGGAGATTATGTCATTGATAGTGTTATTATTCCACATGTTGACCGCAAAGGTCAAGTAAGAGAAAACCAGGACGACTCTTGATGGGCCTGCGCTTCAGGCTTCACCAATACAGCCATAAGCTCAACTCGAAAAACAAGAACCCAATTGACTCTGCTGGTTTTGCAACCGGGCTTTATTATTGTGATTGTGAAATTGAAATTCGAAAACAGCTCAAGCAAAGATAGAACAATTGGAAAGATTTTTTTTAAAAAAAAGTAAAACTAGACACACATCAATTTACCGTAGTTATCAACAAATGCTGCAACATATGTTTTATTTTATTTCCCTTTCACTGTAACGTTTTCAGGTAACTACAATAAAAACTAACTACTGCAACATTGAAATTAAATTGACGAAGGAAATTCAGAAACCGAAATTTTATCGTTCATAATTAGCCAAGAAAAAAAGCATTTACTTCAACGGTCCCATCCGATTGCATCCAACGGTCGCGATCTTCCATCGACCATCCAAGAGCCACATCTCTTAACACCGCAAAACCCTAGCAGCCACTTCTCCCGACTATAAAATCGTCCACCTTCTACCTCCGCCCCCTTCTCTCATAGCCGTCTCCTGCGCCGCTGCCGCCGCATCCCGCCGGGAGCGCCAGCTACCCACGCCCCCCCAAACTCCCCACGACAACCATGGCCGGCGTGCAGGAGACGCTCACCCATGTCGGCACGATGCGCGGCCACAACGACGTGGTGACCGCGATCGCGACCCCGATCGACAATTCGCCCTTCATCGTCTCGTCCTCCCGCGACAAGTCGGTGCTGGTTTGGGACCTCACCAACCCCGTCCCGGCCCCGGCTGACTCCGCTGCCGCCACCGAGTACGGCGTTCCCTTCCGCCGCCTCACCGGCCACTCCCACTTCGTCCAGGACGTCGTCCTCAGCTCGGACGGTCAGTTCGCGCTCTCCGGATCCTGGGACGGCGAGCTCCGCCTATGGGACCTCTCCACCGGCGTCACAACCCGCCGCTTCGTCGGCCACGACAAGGACGTCCTCTCCGTCGCTTTCTCCGTCGACAACCGCCAGATCGTCTCCGCGTCCCGCGACCACACCATCAAGCTCTGGAACACCCTCGGGGAGTGCAAGTACAGCATTGGCGGCGACCACGGCGGCGGCGAGGGCCACGACGGATGGGTCTCCTGCGTCAGATTCTCCCCCAACACCTTCCTGCCCACCATTGTCTCCGGTTCTTGGGACCGCAGCGTCAAGGTCTGGAACCTTACAAACTGCAAGCTGCGCTGCTCGCTCACCGGCCACAGCGGCTATGTCAGTGCCGTCGCAGTGAGCCCCGACGGCTCGTTGTGCGCCTCCGGCGGGAAGGACGGCGTCACGCTGCTGTGGGACTTGGCCGAGGGGAAGAGGCTCTACTCGCTGGACTCCGGCGCCATCATCCACTCGCTCTGCTTCTCACCCAACCGCTACTGGCTCTGTGCGGCGACTGAGGAGTCTGTCAAGATCTGGGATCTGGAGTCCAAGCACGTCGTGCAGGACCTCAAGCCAGAAGTCCAGGCCTCCAAGAACCAGGTTTGTCTCTACCCTTTGCCTGTCTTGTTAGCTTGCTTGTTAGATTTGTTGTGGTGTCTGATTGGGGTGCATTGTTGGATGTATTGTGGATTTGTACCGTGTTAGTGCTATTTGCTTCAATTGCAATATGTTATGCTATTGACTACGTAGTAGTGTTATCTTAGTTAATATGTATGTTCGTGGTGGGTAGGAACTAGGAAGTTTAATTTCACTAATTACAGTTGAATGCAAGATTGTTGTTAACGCGTCAAATTAACACAGCCATACGATCTTGTGTTTTTATTAATCTAGTTTGCATAATAATATAATATAATATAATATAATATAATATAATATAATGCAAGGTAATTTTGTTGGGGGCCTACTATGCACTATCAGTGTCTGTAGGTTTTGCCGTTCCACTGGTTTTAAAAAAGTTGTTGGTTCACAAGGCTAATTCTGTTGACATGTATCTAGTTATTCGTTCCGTTAGTGTTAAACCTCATTATATCTGTATTCTATTATCTTTGCTCCGTAATGTTAATATTGAACTTTATGCACTATCGAGGTGAATTTACACATGATTTTCATGTATCCAATCTAAATATTTTAAAAGATATCGATAGGCTAAAATTTTAAAAGTTTGACCACATGTATCCCAAAACGATGAGTTTTTTTTTATCAGGAGTGAGTATAGTTTAGTATTTTCATCAATGTTCTAAATAACGGTACGAATGGTCACCCCACCTTTTAGTGTTTATACGTTAAACAGCCTTGTATACAGTCTTGTAAATGGTTTTACTATTTAAAATTCAGAGAAATATATACATGTGTTTGCAGTCACAAAATAAGCATATAATTCATCTTCTTTCGTGCATAACAAATGGAATTACCTAGATATCAATAATTGTCCACAGTGGTGACTTGAAGGAAAAAAGAATGAACAAGTCAAGTGGCAATGAAAAGTAAAGCTAGCATTTTCATCTCATGTATGTCATATGACAATCTTTTAACTTTACCCAAATAAACGACCTGATAAAACGGGTCTATTAAACGTTAATGGTTTTTAAACCACATAAACGGCACGATAAAATGGACAAACCTTGAAATGTCCATGATCTTAACGGCAGGGAACCTTTACCATTTTAACGGTCGTTTACAATGCTTTAACGGCCGTTATTTAGAACATGATTTTCATCAATTGTACACTTGTACTCATAGTTAACTTGACATAATATTGTTAAATATTAATTCCTTTATAACTTGTCCTTTTCAAACGGGTATTGACTACTGTTACATTTGTATAGATGCTTTACTGCACAAGCTTGAGCTGGAGCGCCGATGGAAGCACGCTCTACACTGGATACACAGATGGAACTATCAGGGTCTATAAGATCTCAGGGTTTGGCTACGGAGTCTAGACGATAAATCTGTTGAAAGGTTTAGGAGTCTTGTTCGTGAAAAACATTGTAATGTCAATTTTTTTTACTCTTCTGAGGCATATTGTCTGCCTGGTAATTTCTGCTTGATTTACTCCTATTTATGCTTAGCTTTGTCAATGAACTTATCAGTACAATGTAAGAGGATCTGTTTTGCTCCAATTTTTTTTTACTACTGCTTTAATATATTATTACTCTACTCATGCTACTCTCTTGGTGCCTGAGTTGTTATTTGTTGTTTCTCCATTTTGCTATGAGCTTATCAGTAAAGTACTATGGAAGAGGATCTGTTTCTCCATTTTGCTCACTTGCCAGTGCTTCCCCTGTTGTTATTAACTTATTATTGCGCTCCTTGGCTCCTCGCATGATATGATGCCGTGCTGGAAGCATCACAATATCGCATAGAGCTTTGGATTGGATTAGCTATCCACGAGAAGATCCCTTTGTCTCAAATATTCTCTTTGGCCCTTCACTGACATGCGCTAAAAAGTCCTGAAATCCAAAATGCTCAAATAGAAATAAGGCCTGCTATTGTTAGAAATGTCAAAAGCAAGCCACGAGGAAGATTCCAAAGGGGGCAATTTGAGAACCAGTCCGTTCCTTTGGGACTGCAATTTAAACAGTCGTGTGTTGACCGTTGGATCAAAAAAATGATATTCGAATCTTTTGAAGAATATTTTTCAAAATATTATGTGCTGGTTTTTCATAATAGCAATTACTGTATTACCTCACTATTGTAACATACTATTGGATGATCCAAATCATTTGTTAACTCGATCAGACGATCCTATCCTAGCTTAGGGAGCTGCTTAAGTTGTTGTCACTGTAAAGATTATATAGAAATCCTTTTCCGGATGGTTGTTGACTCGGTCAGAGATTATAAGAGTTGTTTAAGTTATAGTCACTGTAGACGCTGTACACGATCCTTTTCCAACTACATCCCCTCAGCCATCCATATCGTCCTCTCGAGCTGTCTCTACAGGATCCCTTTCCCACGTGCATCCCTCAACCATCCATCATCATCATCATCATCTCGAGCCTAAATTCCCCAATTTTAATCCATGTTTGGAATTTTCTCAATGCTAATTCAATCTGCTACGTGTGCATACTGCCTCTGTTCTTTTTTTTATTAAAGACATCTCCTACCGCCTCTTTTCTTTCTTACTAAGAATATCGACACAATCTCCTACACACCCCTTTGATATTATTGTTTTTCAGTTACCCCTATGTGTTTGTAAAAATTATAAAATATGTAATAGTATGAAAATAATTTTTATGACTAATCTAGCGATAATATTTATATATAATAAATTCTAATAATTTTGTGTATATTAACGGTAAAAGTTTTTGAGCGTGCCACGTTCTAAGAGGACGTTTAAAAAAAAATATTAAAACCGTGCACGCAACTGCGCCGTCGACCAATCAGAGCTTCGAATCCCATGACCAGTTCGTCACCCAAAACCTGTTCAATTATTCAGCTCCCAAAATCGTCATACGCTAGTTGTAGTAGAAGCACTCTAATTCGTCCTCTAAGCACACGCATCGCTAAGTACATCACCAGGCACACCGAATCCTACCCAGGTTGGTTGCTATCGCCATGTCGTCGCCGTCGTCTTCCACCTTGTACAAGCAGCTTGGCATCGGAGCCGCCTCTCCCTTTTCCGCCTCCCACCTCCTCCTCCTCGTCCTCGGCGCCGGCTTCCTCGCGCTCACCGTCTTCGTCGTCCACCCAAACGAGTTCCGCATCCAGTCCTTCTTCTCCGGCGGCTGCGGCCGCCCCGGTACGGACGCCGCTGCACCGCCGGTCAAGGTCGCCAGCGGCAGCGCGCCCCATGCTGTAACCACCACGGCGGCACATGCACCGGACGACGACGTGCGCGTCCTCATCGGCATCCAGACGCTGCCGGGCAAGTACGAGCGGCGGCACCTGCTGCGGACGGTGTACTCGCTCCAGGTCAGGGAGCAACCTTCCCTCGCCGGCAGCATCGACGTGCGGTTCGTCTTCTGCAACGTGACGTCCCCGGTCGACGCGGTCCTGGTGGCGCTGGAGATCGTGCGATACGGCGACATCATTGTGCTCGACTGCGCCGAGAACATGGACAACGGCAAGACGTACACCTTCTTCTCCACCATGGCGCGCACGTTCGACGGCACGGGCGACGGCCGCCGGTACGACTACGTGATGAAGGCTGACGACGACACGTACCTCCGGCTGCCGGCGCTGGTGGGATCGCTCCGCGGCAAGGCGCGTGAGGACGCGTACTACGGGCTGGTGATGCCGTGCGACCGCGAAAACTTCTACCCGTTCCCGCCCTTCATGTCCGGGATGGGGTACGCGCTGTCGTGGGACCTGGTACAGTGGGTGGCAACGTCGGAGGTGAGCCGCCGCGACCACGCCGGGCCGGAGGACATGTGGACGGGGCGGTGGTTGAACCTGGCCGGCAAGGCCAAGAACCGCTACGACAACGCGCCGAGGATGTATAACTACAGGGGTGACTCGCCGGCCAACTGCTTCCGGCACGACTTCATCCCGGACACCATCGCCGTGCACATGCTCAAGGACGCCGGCCGGTGGGCCGAGACGCTCAGGTACTTCAACGCCACGGCCGCGCTCCCGCCATCTGACCTCTACCACCTGCCCTGAAGTGTTCTTCGAGTTCGCTTTCGGTTCGGGGCTCGGTCAGCTCGGCAGCCTCGGCTAGGAAGGAGCGTGCGTTGAATCTCGCGGGGGTTGGTGGGAGTGGTTAGACGAAAGGATGGTAAATTGACTTGGTTGCGATGTTCCATTAGACGCTGTCCATACATGTATAATTTTCCAATGGATTTGTTTCGAATCCTTGGTCGTTCGCTCGTCATATTTGGCACCTTATTCATTTTTTAATAGCTCTTTTAATTTTTTTTATACAAAAATAGTCCCTCTCCTCAATATAGTGCTGTAGTGAGGAAATCCTATATATTGTAGTGCGGGATTGCTATAGGCCGGAGTATTGTAGCGCGTGATTTTTTAAAATTGAATTGAGCGTAGAAAATCGGCTACACCAAATCCATTAGCGTCAGTGCAATGCCGCAGCTCAAGGGCAAATGCATTTTTCGCGGAACAGAGACACGGAAAATGCATTTTCTGTGGAACAGGGGTACGGGATTTGGATTTTCTACGGTGAAGATGGTCCGGCAAATTCTGCGCTCCCCTGCGTAGAATAGAGTCATTTTTGGAGAAAAAAAATCAAAAGATTAGTTCTGTAAAAAAATTAAAGGCTTGAACAACGAATATTTCTCACGTCGCCACGGGTACAACCACAAGAAGCAATACCAATGCCCCAGACGGCTAATCCGTGTGGGCCGTTGCAACACTCCGTGGAGTCCGGAGTACCAAGAGCCTACTACTATTTTTTAGGAATCCAATTTGGCCCACACAAGGCTACAATTCATCAAAGCATATCTACTGGTCTACCCATTCGTTTTAGTGGTAAAACGTAGTCGTTTACCTATGATCAATTAACAGCATGTTAACGAAATCACAAGGATAAGAACTGGAGCACACACAATGTAGGGAGGAAATTATGTTCTCTCGCTTTATTTTTATTAATTCTTGTACATAGGTGATGTGATACCTAATAAATAAAGAAAACCGCAAGAGATGAGTTCGGATTTGCTCACACATAAGAGATAGAGTCTAACCGAATACGGTTAAAATATCTTATCTCATAACACCCTCCTTGGACGAATACCGTATAATACACATGTCTTATTAAAAACTTCACTAAAAAACCTAATGGAAAAAAGGAGATGGAGAAAAGAGTACATTGCACTAGCGCTTCATGTTACACTAGTTGCCTCGTCAAAAACCTTCATGTGAGAAAACTTCAGAAAAACTCACAAAAAAAAGAGTGCAACGTATAATCTTCAGGATTTAAAATATAATCTTCAGGGTCATGGTTTAGGGATTTACTCCTCCTGAATTTTGCAAATCTCTAAGTCGTTTCATACCAATTCATTAACACATCTTAAAAAATAGATTTTGGCAAATATTTAATGAATAAATCTACAAGATTTTCACATGACTTAGCTTGCAAAATTTTTACCTCACTATTCTTCTGGAGTTCGTGAGGATAGAAAAGCTTTGGAGCAATGTACTTCGTGATATTGCTATTTGCATAACCTATTCGCGATTGTGCAATACAAGTAGTATTATCTTCATGATATTTGTGGGGGTGTCGACGGTGTTGAGATCATATGATTTCTGGATGTAGTTAATCACACGTCATGACCAAACACATTCACGTGAGGCTTCATATAAAGCTATGATCTCTGAGTGATTGGTACAAGTGGCTACCAGGGTCTACTTACAAGATTCCCAAGAAACGGTTGTACCACCGCAGAGAAACACAGAACTAGTTTGTGATTTGGCACTGTGGGGATCAGACAGATAGCCAGCATTCGTATATTCCACCATAGATATATCTTGGTTCTTCTAAAAAAATAATCCAAGATCTTAAGTACCTTGAAGGTATCTGAGTAAAGTCTTGACACCAGCCCAATGTCTTTTGGTTACATCTGAACTGTGTCTTACTAGCAAATTCACTGCGAATGCAATATCAGGCCTTGTGCAATTCGCAAGATACATCAGTATGGGACTTCAAGCGCTAAGATTTTCTCATTTTTCATCCTTAGTTTGAAAGGGTCTTTATCCACTTTAAGGGATCTTACGACCATAGGGGTTTTCAAAGGATGCGATTTATCCATATTAAACCTTTCCAATACCTTCTGGGTATAGGAAAACTGGTGTACAAAGATTCTTTCTAGGAAATGTTTTAGCTGCAGGCCTAAGCAAAATTTAGTTTTACCCAAATATTTCATCTCAAAACTCCGCCATAAGGTAAGCTCTTACTTTCTTTATCTCCTCTATGGTTCTGATGATATTCAGATCATCGACATATACCGAGATGATATAAAATCCATTCTGGGATTTCTTTATGAACACATAGGGATAATGTTCCTTTTTCAGGAGGAACTCACTAAGTCGGTTATACCACATTTTCCCCGATTGTTTTAATCCATATAGCGATCTCTTCAATTTAATACTATACATGTCGCGATTATTAGGTTCCAGAACTTCGACTCCTTCAGGGACTCTCATATAAATATTCGTATCTAATGACCTATATAAATAAGCGGTCACTGCATCCATCAACTGTGTTTTAAAATTTAAGCTTGCTGCCATTAATATTAAATTTCGAAACATTATTCTATTCATTACCGGAGAAATAGGTTTCATCATAATCGATGTTGGGTTTCTACGTGAACCCTTGTGTTACAAATCTCGCTTTATGTCTTACCACCTAAATATTTTTATTTCTCTTCTGGATGAAAAACCTATTTGATCCTACAGGGAACACTTTAGGAGAAGTTCGGTAAACATGATCAAAAACTTTTTTCTTATTAAGCGAGCGCTACCTCAATTGCTTCTTTTGTTTGACCTTATCTTAGCATTTCTAGCACTCTGATATGGACATTGGTTCTGGATCCAACTTTTAGCAATTTTAGAGGCAAATATATGTCGACAATTATAGTCTTCCTTTTATTCATTTCTCCTGCATCACTTCAGGGATATATCTATATTAATTTCTTCCAGCTCCTCGTGATTTCCCACAACGATAGAGTCTGAGTGTTTTGACTTCCTAGTGTGGGATTGTGCACGCAAATATACGCTGGAGTTATCATCTCCAAAATGGATCACTTCAGGGATGTTACCATCTCCAGGATGGCTCACTTCAGGGATTTTCTCAGCATCAAGTTGTGCTTCTTCTACTGTCATGTGTAGTGTTCTCATTTGTTCGGTTCTCTACTTCTACAAACGTCTCCGCGGAATTGAGTCCCGTGCACCTAGAGGCCTCCCCCTCTTCTTATCATGAGGGTCAAGAGTGGGTTCAAAATCCTTCTAGGGTATTTTCACTCTTTTAGGTGCATATACTGCGGGTATATAAGATCTTTTCATTCCCTTGTGACCAGTGAAGGCATTTGGCAGATTATTAGCTTATTTATTATAGATTTATTATCCTTTAAACTTCAAGTTTGGTCTCTTTAGTGCGTGAATCTAAGGACTCGGTATTCTCTAATGTGGTACTTATCTCCCCCTAATACTGAAAAATATCCTTAGTACAATCAGCGTACCGAGCTATATACAGATCCCCTATCATAAACTCTAGGTATTTTAATACATAACAGAGATTCATAACCTACATAGATCCTTAACTTTTAGTGAGGTCATATGGTGGTATACTGTGGTGGAAAGATTGGTATGTATACAGCACATCTAACTTTTCGCAGATGTGAAAATACTTGATTCTTTTCCATGCACTATCTACAACGGGGAAATATCATAATGTGCAATTGGTTTGAGTTGAATTATTACCACAATATGTAGTACTGCGTGGCCCCAATAATTGGTGGGAAGTCTACTATTCTACAAGAGCGGCGAAGTAATAAGTTTTGTTCTTTTAATATAATGACTCTGCAAGGCTATTTAGAGTGTGGACATAAGGTACGAGATGCTCTACATTAATTCCCAAAGCCATACAATAATCATTAAATTCCTTTGAGGTAAACTCGCTAGCATTATCCATTCGAATAGACTTGATCATTTCTTCTGGAAAGGAGACTCTTACTAATTTGGGTAATTAATTTAGCAAAGAAAGGTTCCTAGTAGATAAGAAACATATATAGGACCATCTAGTAGAAGTATCTATCAATACTATAAAATTTCTTAAAGTAGCCCGATAGAGGCATAACATATCCACAGATATCACCTTAAATTTTCTCCAAAAAATTCAGTGATTCTTCCCTAACCTTTTAGATAATATCTAAATCTGAGCTTTCCTTTAGCACAATTAGGGCGTAAGAAATTTTCAAGTCTACGAAAGTCTTTATGCTATGGCCAGCAGAATTATTAATTATTCTTCTCATTCATATTCAACTCAGGGTAACCCAAATGATCTGCTAGATCTTTAAATATTTTTGGTTTTCATCGCAACACAAACTTCAGGTTTTATATATGCATAGTATAATCCGGAAGATAAAGAAGGAAAATTTTCAACCACATGTTTATTACACCATTAAACTTAGTCATGAGTAGGTATTCTGTACCATCTTCATTTTGTCTCCATAAAGAAACGATTCAGACCAATGTCTTTAAAACTTAAGGGAGTATGACTGAACTCAGGGTATAATATGGCATTCTTCCAGTACCAACTATAAGAGTATCGCTTCTAGAGATAGTCATAATATTTTCAATTCACTTAGTATGGTACAACTGTCTTCTAGACAGATTTTCTCCACCGCTATCAATTATACTTTGTTCTATATTAGAAGTATGATTTATCAATAAAATAATTGTTGCATCAGGAACAAATTGTAATATAGAACAGACATAGCACAATTAACCAAATATCTGGGAAATATCAATTTATTCAATTTTGAATGATAATCGCTCAACAGAAGCATAGACCAAATATTCATTTAGGAACTAGAACTAAACTGATAAGGAGACTTATAAGAAATATGTGACATCGACTAGAAAAGTAAAGGAATACTTAGAAGACTAATCCAGGTCTCCATATGAATCGCAGGTGTCTTCCTGGGACTCTTCGAACTCAATTAATTTTAAGAACCATATCATCACACTTCTCAACATTTGTATCAACAACAGGTTGAACGGTGAAATATGAATCAACATTGTTTATCCCGGGTCTTATTGACTTTTCGATGGATTTTATGTAAAGGTCTATCACATACTGTCAGTGTTTCGTATGACCGGCAAGTAAATTTGTAAGTATAGGGGATCGCGCGCCCCCTCTCCTTGAATGGTTAGGCTAACAAAGCCTCGGATGAACACTGGATCGGATTGAGGAGTCTCAGATGTATACTGGTTCGGGCTGAACATCCCTACTTCCAGTTCGTGGCCGAGGATCTCGTTGATCGGGGTATGGCGGATTACATGTGAGGACTAAGGACAGGCCCTTAGTGCTCATCTGCGTGGGTGTGCTTGGATGCTTCGTCCGACCGCTCGGATCGGGGGAGCGAGCCGGACGGTGGGAAGATGGAGAGAGTTTTTAGTTCATGAAGAAGAGAGCCCCCCTCCCTAAAGGTCCCGCCCCTCCTTATATAGGCGAAGAGGGCGGGTTACATGAGGCTCGAGAGAGAGTGCGACCGGTATGCTGTTGTCCTTGGCGATCGGGTTTGCGATCTTCGGAGTTAACGGGTCCCTGCGTATGTCATGATGGGTTGGCAGGTTAGGCCAGCTACGCCCTGTCGGTAGGGTTAGCTAGCGGCGCTTCATTGGGAAGGCGCGCTTCTGTCCCCTGTGCGCTTGTCAGAAGTAGGGGTTGCGTGGGCGATGTCTCTGGCGTTGCTTTGGGAAGGTACGCCTATCTCCGCTCGGTTGCTTCGTTCAGACGGGGGTTACTCAACTTCGAAGTCGACCGATGACGTGGCCGGAATTGCTGAGACGGGATTTTGCCGGGGTCCCGATCAGCGACTGGGTCGGAGGATGCCTACACTCCCGTCCTGTGGTTGGGTAGGAGCGTTCGGAAGCCCCGACCCGAAGCCCGGCTGTGGGCCGCGAGGAGTCCGACCCGTGGTCGGATCGGCGCGCTTCCGCTGGCCCCGTCATAGGTGAGAGATCTCTTATGGCCCGACCGATACCTTGCTGTGAGGCACCTCTGGTATCGATGTTCGTCGATAGCCCACAGGGCGGGCCGAAGCAGGCGTTCCGGATGGACCCATTGATCTTCATGACATATCTCCTCGCCGCAGCAGCGTGCCTCGGCTTCCCATGCCTTCCTTAACTTGGGTCTTTCGGCTTCAAGCCCGAGCTTTATAAAGCGTCTGAAGCGGGGATCGGAGTAGCTGTTCTCAGTCTAGGTCTTGGATCTCCCCGGGATGCTTGGAGGTTGCAATGGCTTCCTCTCGGTCGCCCTCCTTCGGCTGCAGATGTCTGTCGGTGGTGTTTAGTTTTGGGGACGAGGCGCCGCAGGCGCCTACGGACGAGGAGGCCTTCCTTGCGGAGCTCTGGGAGGACTTGGACCTGGCCATGGCGGAGCGGGCGGGGCTCGACGCCATCGACCGTGACGCCGCCGCTGCTGTTGATGCGTTGATCGGTGTCATCCCAAGGCTCGCCAAGTCGAGGGACGCCCTTGTTCGGGCGGTTCGACGCGTGCCCGGCGCTTAGCTTTTCTTGTTTTCTTGCTTGCTTCTGCCCTCCCCCAATTTTTGGGAGACAATCAGCGGTTCGGTGTTGCCCCATACCCTGTTTGAACGTAGTCGTCTTTTTGCGTGCTTAGGGCTTCTATTCCTGCGATCCTTTCGATGTTTCTGACCGCACCACGGAGTAGTGGGTTTCGTTATGTAACGCGAGATCCGCCCGGCTGGGTCGATCCCTTTCGTCCGGGGGCGCGCGAGCGCACCCGGTGGGTGTAGCCCCGGCGGATCGAAGAACTGGTCGGGGGGTTATCCGGGTCAGACGAGTCCGATCATCTTGGTCGGAGGGCTCCGGCCCGACGCTGAGCCGGTCAGGATAGACGCCCGGTCGCATTGCGTAGGGTTCCAGTTTTTAAACGCTGGTTTTACGTCGCAGCTGGACGCGGCCGTAGTCGGCAGGGAGGTCCGGATGCCTTCGCGAGAGGTTCCGGTTCCCGAGTGCTTTTTTAACATCGTAGCTAGACGCGGCCGTGATCGGCAGGGAGGTCCGGATGCCTCCGCGAGAGGTTCCGGTTCCCGAGTGCTTTTTTAACGTCGTAGCTAGACGCGGCCGTGGTCGGCAGGGAGGTCCGGATGCCTTCGCGAGAGGTTCCGGTTCCCGAATGCTTTTTTAACGTCGTAGCTAGACGCGGTCGTGGTCGGCAGGGAGGTCTGGATGCCTTCGCGAGAGGTTCCGGTTCCCGAGTGCTTTTTTAACGTCGTAGCTAGACGCGGCCGTGGTCGGCAGGGAGGTCCGGATGCCTTCGCGAGAGGTTTCGGTTCCCGTGTGCTTGTTTAACGTCGAAGCTAGACGCGGCCGTGGTCGGCAGGAAGGTCCGGATGCCTTCGCGAGAGGTTTCGGTTCCCGAGTGCTTCTTTAACGTCGTAGCTAGACGCGGCCGTGATCGGCGAGGGTCCGGATGCCTTCGCGAGAGGTTCCGGTTCCCGTGTGCTTGTTTAACGTCGAAGCTAGACGCGGCCGTGATCGGTAGGGAGGTCCGGATGCCTTCGCGAGAGGTTCCGGTTTCCGAGTGCTTTTTTTACGCCGTAGCTGGGCGTGTTAGTGCTATTTTTACGCCGTAGCTGGGCGTGTTAGTGCTATTTTACGCCGTAGCTGGGCGTGTTAGACGTGCTGGTTTAACGCCGGAGCTAGGCGGGGGGCATCCGTCTCGAGTCCTCGTCGGGCGAGGCGATCTGTGAGAGGAGAGGCCGCTGTCGATCCCACGTATACGCCCCGTCCGCAGGTGTGGGACCTGGAGGGGGTGAGCAGACGCGTGCTTGCCTACGTCGTCCGAACACCGTGCTCGTGGAGCTGCAAACGGGTTATCCGAGTGGGCCCTGGAGGTCGGGCGACCTCCGAGCGGACGATCCCTGCGTTGGGTGTCCGACCCGCTGGGGGCGACCCATAAAAAACCTTTCTTTACTCAATCCGTCTGGGACCCGAGCCGTTCGTAACTTCGGGCGCAGCGCCATCGGCTGCTTGCCCTTTCGGGGCTCATGAGAGTTTGAAGTATGGTCTCGGATGCGAGCTAAGGCGATTGGGTCGTCCGCCAACCCAACTAAGGACCCACCGAGGGTTCGCCTTGAACTTGCCCCTCGCTCGTTTGCCTGCCGGGGTCGGCGGGGGATCCATTCGGTGGATCCTGCCTTTGGGACCCATGGCCAGGTCTTATTCGTCAGGCATTCAAGCCTTCTCGCCACCTTGAGGCTGCGAAGGCCTGGTGGGCTTTTCCTCCTGCCTCGGGTCGGTTTGAGCCGACCCGGAGGCGGAGATTGAGGGGTCGCGGACTCGCGGGGCGTTTCGCCCGGAGCGATACCCCGACGTCTCTGCAAGCATTTGATGCGCGTGCGGGAACTTAAACGCGAAACGAAATGATCGGGGGGCGGCATGTCTTACCGACGGCTTGTCGCGGCATCCACGGCGGGGCACGTGATGCTCGGGTCGGTAAGCGACTAGTTGATGTGTGTCTGGCTTGCATGCGCCTTAATAAGTGCCTGCAGATTTTGAGGTAATGGGGGCTAGGTCGTTTTCTCATCCTCCGACATCGCTGCTCCCTTGCTTTTCGCGATTTCCCCTCCTGCAAAATGTCATGGACTGGGTCGAAAGGGTTACCATCGTGGGGGGAACCGAATGGCTATTCGGATCATTACGCTGGTCCGATTTCCATCCTCCGTGCTTTCCAGGGATGACGAACAACCGACGACCGGGGCTTGGGAAACCACGGGGGTCATATAAGCGCGGGTCGTCATGTTGACGTTTTTAGGAAAGCTCAGATAATGAGGAGTTCGCTTGCACTCGCCGCGGGGCCGGAACGTTCCCGACCGGTCATAGATCGTACCGCACGGGTGTTTCCTTCTCCCGCGAAGCATTACTTCGCAACCGTAGCCGCTAGGGCGTAGGCCGTAGCGCTCGGGTCGGAGGGACTACCGTTGGGGAGGATCTAATGGCAGACCAGATCACCTGACCCGCGTGAGTATAAGAACCCTAGGTATAAGTTGCTCATCCACGCTTGCGCGGGAGAAGAGTGTTCCCGACCGACTAGGGGTCGCTCCGCATGGGTATTTCCCTCTTCCACAGAGCACTACTATGGCAGTGGCATTGGGCGAGGTAATGGCCTTCGGTCGAGGGGTTACCGCTAAGGAGGACCATGTAGCCGATCCGGTCACCCGACCCGTGAAAGTGTGTGAGCTTGCAGCCCCCGAGCGGTGCGTGGGGGCCGAGCTTGTGATCACTACATAGTGCTTAAACTCGGAAAATAATTGCGGAAGGAGTTTTTGAAGGAAAGACTGTCTTATCTTCCTATTCCGCATGTCGGAGACGTCGTGACGGTTTTGGCTCGTCTTTTTCGGTCGCGGTTAAAGGGATGGCGAAGTCGAAGGGTCGTCTTAGTGGGCGCCACAGAGGGACGGAGAGAGCGCGTCGCGCCGCTCAAGGCGCGAAGTTAATACGCGCACTGTGGCCACTCCGCCCTGCCTTTGAAAAGACTGCACGGAGTATCTGAGGGCCGTCACTCTTTTTCGTTGTTTCCGCTTCTTCACCCCTTCCTGCCCCTTTTGTCCCAGCACAAGAGAGAAGGAGTAGCAGAATCTCGAACGGCAGAATGGGCGACGGCAGCGGTGACCGGACGGCTGGGAAACGGGAGGCGGCTGCGGGCCTGCGGGCCCCTGACGTTAAGAGGCCCCGCTCTGACGCCGGGCCCTCCGGTACCGCGATGGGGGACAGGGTCACGCCGCCTTCGTCGTCCTTCCGCATTAGGATTCCCCTCGGTAGGTCTTATTGCCGCCCGGGGTGGCCAATTCGCCTTTCTTGATGTCGGGCCGTTTTTTCCTTTTTCTCTCTCTGCGCCTCCGGCCTGCGTCTGGGCCAGCCGTCTGCGGTCGCCGCGACGGGGGGGACGGACGCAGATGGCGCGACTTCCGAAGCCCCTCCGATCGCTCCGGGTCATCCTCCTTTGGCGGCGCCCCGGGCGACGGATCTGTCAGTCGCATTGGCGCGGCTGGAGGCCTCTCTCAACGCCCATATTGCGAGGGCCACCTCCCTTGCGGCGGAGGCGGCGCAGCAGCGGACCCTCGCCCGGGCCGCGCGGGAGGAGCTTGCCAAGACGCGCGAGGAGATGGCATCACAGCGGGCTCGAGCCGAAGCCGCCGAGACGGAGCTGGCCGAATTGCGTGAAGAGCTGCGGGCCTCGCGCGAGACCCTCCTGCCCATGCTTCGCCCGGCTTTTGAAAGCATAGGGAGGAGCTTGGAGCCGCTTGGGGTGAAGCTGAAGGGACCACCGGACCATACCCCGTCGGGGTATGCCTGCGCCTCACCTCGGCGCCGACGCCCACCGTCTGCCGGGCCTTGCGCGAAGCGCCTCCTCGCGAGGGCGAGGTCCTGCGTCGGCGTCGTGGAGCACGTGTTAGCTCTTCTTGCCCCGCCGCGACGCTACCTTCGACCCGATGGCGGCCGTCGCCGGGATCGAAGGAGACGCAAGCCCGATTCGAGCCAGGGTGCGGGCGGCAGCGGAGAAGGTCGCGGCGCAGGGGGACGTCGTTGTGAGTAGCGATGGCTCGGATGGTGATGACGCCTCCGGCTAAGGAACCTCCTGGCGCCTCCGCTTTCTTTTGTTTTTTTTGTGCGGTGCGATGTGTTTTTTGGACACCTTCCTTAATATCTTGCCTTTTTCCTTCATGAGTAACATTCGCTGAATCACCATAGCTTTTAGGAGCCGCGAGGGCGGCCAGAGCGTAGGTCCCAGCGCTTGCGATATCACCATCTGGATCTTCAGGTCGAACGGTGGCGAGTTGGGGAACCTTCATAGTGGTGAAGGGTCCTCCCCACGGGGATCCTTGGAGTGGCGTAGCGGCTGCAGACACCCCTTTGGATGGTGAAGTCGAGGAAGGTGAAACGAGCTCCGCTCCTGGCGCGAACACGTCGTCGAGTTCGCGCCGTCGTTGGTGAAGAAGACCATCGAGGAGGGAAATGGGAATCCGGAGATCACGGAGATGACGCGCAAAGCCCCCTACCTGGCGCGCCAACTGTCGGTGTTTTGTATGACCGGCAAGTAAATTTGTAAGTATAGGGGATCGCGCGCCCCCTCTCCTCGAATGGTTAGGCTAACAAAGCCTCGGATGAACACTGGATCGGATTGAGGAGTCTCAGATGTATACTAGTTCGGGCTGAACGTCCCTACTTCCAGTTCGTGGCCGAGGATCTCGTTGATCGGGGTATGGCGGATTACATGTGAGGACTAAGGACAGGCCCTTAGTGCTCATCTGCGTGGGTGTGCTTGGATGCTTCGTCCGACCGCTTCGGATCGGGGAGCGAGCCGGACGGTGGGAAGATGGAGAGAGTTTTAGTTCATGAAGAAGAGCCCCCGCTTAAAGGTCCGCCCTCCTTATATAGGCGAAGAGGCGGGTTACATGAGGCTCGGGAGAGAGGTGCGACCAGGGCGCGCTGTCCTTGGCGATCGGGTTTGCGATCTTCGGAGTTGACGGGTCCCTGCGTATGTCATGATGGGTTGGCAGGTTAGGCCAGCTACACCCTGTCGGTAGGGTTAGCTAGCGGCGCTTCATTGGGAAAGCGCTTCATCCCTCTGTCGCTTGTCGAGTAGGGGTTGCGTGGGCAATGTCTCTGGCGTTGCTTTGGGAAGGTACGCCTATCTTCGCTCGGTTGCTTCGTTCAGACGGGGGTTGCTCAACTTCGAAGTTGACCGATGATGTGGCCGGAATTGCTGAGACGGGATTTTGCCGGGGTCCCGATCAGCGACTGGGTCGGAGGATGCCTACACTCCCGTCCTGTGGTTGGGTAGGAGCGTTGAAGCCCGACCAAGCTTGCATTGTGGGCATGAGTCAGTCCGACCGTGGTCGGATCGGCCTTTCACCGGCAGCGTCATAGGTGAGAGATCTCTTATGGCCCGACCGATACCTTGCTGTGAGGCACCTCTGGTATCAGTATTCGTCACATACTTTGGGATTTAATAGTTGCATGACCAATGGCCAATGCATTCATATCTAAAAATAGGGTTATTCAGGGTTTGTAGCCTTACTTCTGGAAGTCCCTAGTCCTTTACCTTTACTTTTCCACTATGAATTGCCTCTTCCTCTTATCCCCTTTATTCTACTGACCCTTTTTGCGGCCACGGCTATTGCTAGCCTGCTGAGCAAAGTATGTGCTTTGGGCACTGCAATACTTCCATTAAAAAGTACGTGATGATTCTTCACCAGGAGTTCATCATGTTTTTTTTCTTCTTAGTATGATGTATATAAGCTCGAAGTACTTCTGGTACTGAGCATGGCGATACTATTACAACAGTATCCTCATTTTGGGGTGGAAGGTGCATAATATCTTGTCGATCTTTTTAGCATTAGTAACTTTCTGGTTACATAATGTTAGGTCAATAACAAGCTTGTGTATAGCAAAAATTATATGCTACCACAACATTTAGAATCCTGAAAGCGCGGGAGGATCCATTCGCGCTGTGTTTCTGGCAACAAGACGGATCTTTGTTGGTTATATATTTTTCCTTCAAGGAATTCAAAAATACCAGCTAGTCGTCTTCCATCAACTATTTGGTCTTCATGTCCGTATGAAGATAGCGCCTTAGGAAGAGTAGGGGTACCAGCTTCAAACTGGAAAAATAGTTGCTCCAAAAGATTGAGCTATCAGATTAATCTTAATATTCATTGCCCAGGTAAAGTAATTTTTTCTATGCAGGGCAAGCATGATAGGTTCCCTCTTTCCAATGTCTAACATATTCTATTTCTATTTATGAAAAATAATTTTTACTACTGGTAAAATCATTACATTACATGCTCACTCTTCAATCAGTAAGCTTGGTTTATATCTATTCAGTAGATAATTATAAAAATTTCCCAGAATATTCCTAGTAATTTCCATAGTTTCTTGCTAATTATCTAGCAATTTTCAGAATTACCATATAACAGAAAAATAAATCTCAATATATATTAATATGGAATTATGCTAGGACAATAAATCCAGAGATATGGAGCTTTTAATATGCTATATAAAATTTTTCTAGTATTTTCATAATTTTACATTAATGATTAAGCAATTTGCAGAATTACTTAATGACAGAAAAATAAATTCCAGCATATAATAACATAGAATAATGTTAAGAAAATAAATTAAGCAACCTGACACACATCAATGGGTCATACATAATTTTTTAGCATTTTTTGTTAATTTTCTAAGCAAGTTTTAGAATTACTTAAATAATAGAAAATAATATCAGCACATATTAAACATAGCATAATGCTAGAAAATAAACCCAGAGTATAAAACTTCCAATGTGCACTAAATACTAATTTTATCAAAAAATTAGGATGCTCATATATACAGAAATCCAATTTATAATATTTATTAGCAATTTCTGGAACTTATAAATTAATTCTGAAATTTCTAAAGTAAAAAAAAAAACAGTACAGGCTATACGGTCATTGGGCCGTACGACCCATCATACTAATCTGGCCTCATTAAATGTCCAGCTCATATGGCCCAAAACTCAGATCCGGTAAAAAGATGCGGGCGGCTAGCGGCAGCCGGCTCATGTGGCAAAGGAAGCCAGCTCTTGAGGCTCGTGCTGCCGAAGCTGTCGGGCCGGTGCTCGCCGGTCGGATCGGAGGCTCGCCACGTGGGCGCTTCCATGGGTGCCTCCGCCGTCGCGTGGCGCTTCGGGCACAGATACCAAGGCACAGCATGGGTGTGGCCTTTGAGGCGCAGTTGCCGGTGCGCAGCGCGAGCGTGGGCCTTCGAGGCTCGAGGCGCAGACGCCAGTGCACGAGCACGGAGGAGCCAACATCGTTGGCCGCCGCTCGAGTCATCGGGCGCAGAAAAACGCCACACGCGACATGTTACGTCGCGAAAAATTTTCTAGTATCTTTAAATCGAGGGTGCAGATTGCAGCCAACTGGACATACACCGTGATCACTCCTCCCGATGATACAAATGCAACACAAACACACCACAGAAAACACTTTTTTCTTACAAGTCACAACGGGGGCGATAAGACAGCTACGGTATAGCCGGGACAAGCCACATACTCGTCGGTGAGCAGATGAGAACGAGCAGGAGAAGCCGTCGATCGTCGATCCATCGTCCTTTGTAGACAGAAAGATGCGAAGTGCATAGTGTACACAGTTGTAGTTTACAGTGAGCAAAGTGGCCAACTTTTCAGGCTGGTCATGCTCCAACTGAACGATGCTCCCAGGGCATGTCCCGTTTTAAAAAGTTGTGTTTTGATTATTTGAACCGGAAAAATAGCTGTAACTTTTTATAAAAAATTGTTTGATAAATAGTTAATTCTTCTTAGCACTAAGTTATAAAAGTATGTTCCGTTCTGTTTTTTACTTTTGCTAATTATATGTGGTTTGTGATTTATGTCTAAAGCCGCCCATAAGCTAACCCAATTGGAGAGGTAATTTACTGATATTTCTATAGTTAAAGCTGACTTTAAACCTCCAACGTAGCCAACCAACCATAGTATCTCTAGCACTTTTTTTTTCCTCAAATGGAGACACAATCTCCAAACACCCCTACCTCCAAAACACTTTTCTTTAATAGTAACCCTCTAAATATCTTTTGATTAGTAACAACCTAGCCTTGTAACACTCCCTAGAAATGGACGGACGAAGCTGACTTGCCGGCTGGGCGCGAAAAATATGTTCATTTTACTTTCCGCCGGCGTCTTTTTCTGTTCCTTGAGGCCATGTCCTCTTGTTGTTAGGGTTGAAAATGGGTTGGATATCTCCCGCCCAATTTAGAATCGGATCCGGCACCGAATTTTACTATCCGGTCGGATCCGGGACCGGATTCAGATACTTGAATCCGGATTCGGGATCGGGTCCGGAGCATCCAATATCCGGTAAATACAGAACGGATCCGGATATTCGGATTTTTTTCTATTCGGATATTCGGATATCAGCAAAGCCCAACCCATATTCACCATATTTTTTTCCATGTCAGCCCATTTACATTAACAATTAGTTGGTTCTATTGATTCTTAAGTAGCACATTCTTTCTACGACATTTGTTGAGTTTGATTGATATATAATTTGTTATTATAGTCATATACTCATATGATTTTAATTCAATATATATTACTCTATATATGCGTGCATTATCCGTATATCTTTATCCGTTTTCGATCCGAATCCGTCACATATCCGTATCCCGAATAACCCGAATCCGTATCCGTATCCGGCTAGCCCGTATCCGGTTCCAAATCTGGAAAAAAATATAAGTTAGGATACGAAAAGAGCAATATCCGCCTGTATCTGACCTGCTTTCACCTCTACATATTGCAAGAGGAAATGGGGTTAGTGTTAATAAACTGCAAGTGTGGGTGTATAAGGTGGGGTGTTTCAGGATTCATGCTTGCCATATGTCCCAACATGGTATCTTTTGCCCCCTAAATTATATTGTCACAAATAGTTGTCATTTTAGACATCAACACAATTTCTAAAATACAATTTTAACCACTAATTTTTATTATAATATATTTATAAAATCTAATAAAATTATAATATTATGAAATACTTTTCGAGACAAATCTACATATAATTTTCATGTATGTAATTTAAATATTTAAAAAGATATTGATAGTCAAAGTTTCAAAAGTTTAACTACACATATATCTAAAACAATAACTATTTGCTAAAACAGTACGCCATCTGATCACAAATAGTTGTTGTTTTGGACATCGACACGGTCTTCAAAATACAACTTTGATCACTAATTTCTATTATAATATATTTATAAAAACCAATAAAATTATAATATTATACCAGTACTTTTCGAGGCAAATCTATACAAATAATTTTTATGCATCTAATTTAAATATTTAAAAAGACATTAATAATTAAAATTTTTTAAAAAATTGACTACAACTATATTGTTTTATTCAAAACAGTAACTGTTTTTTTTAACGGATAGATAAACTATCTGGAGGGAGCATTAACACCAACCCTACACGGCAGATGCTCCTTGCGTTTGATGGCTGAGCGCCCGCCACCGCCTACCTCTTGCTTCATCCCATCCCATCCCATCCCATCGGACGGCTCCAATTCCCAAAGACCGTTACACACGATCCCTCTTTAGATTACGTGGCCGAGACGCGTCAGCGTCGCCTTCGCTTTTCCCTGTTTCTCTTTCTCCCCTTGATCTCCGTCGTTTCTTCTCCTCGGCTGGCTCCCACCCACCGCCTGCTCGCTGCGGCTTTAATGCCTCCAAGTAGTACTAGAGCTTTCAACAGCTCGACTCGACTGTTTCCTTGGTGTTCTACTGTGCGCGGCGTATGGAGGATACTGCTACTCGCTCCAGCATTCGTACGTAGTGGTGGTTGGCGAGAGGTGTGGACTGGTGAGGAAGTCGTTGCTGAGCGTCGTGTCGCCTTGTCGCCCACAGATTATATATTCCCTCACGGAGGATGCTGGGGAGGGAAGATAGGGAGGTTTTGAGCTGCTGAGTGGGAGTGGGACGGGGGAGGAGTGGGCGCGGGTTCTTTGATCCATTTGCGCCTTGGCTAGCTGTCGTCCTCGCCGCGGCGCAGATTTGGTGAGTGCTGCTTGCTCCCGTCATTTCTATGTTGAGATTTCCCTGCTTCTTGTGGGCAATTTGGAGCAAGAAATTGCGACCAAAATCTTGGCTTTTGGTTGGTTTTGAGGTTCTTGATTGGTCTTTTCTTGCGTTGCTTTGGTTTTGCAGAGGTGGAGTGGTCGTTAACTCGTTGTGTTCAATTCTGAATTTCTGATCCAACTGAAAATCTGGAATGTGCGGGACACAAGCGTGTGCAAGGTCAGTTTAAATCATTTTTTCCCTCGATTGAAAGTTGAGAGGTTGCTTGTTCTGCTTGTGCATGTTAGATCTGTTCGATTTGTGTTGTCATTCAAGAATTCTGTGGTCATAGTTATATTAGCCTGATAAATCTACTTAAAATGGCCCTTGCTGTTCTCTGAAGAGTATGTACGAGAAGAAGATCATGTACCAAGTAAGAGCTACTGCTGAACTCTTGGCGCCGTAAAACTCCTTTCATACATTCCCCAACGTTGCCTGAATTCTGGTTTCTCGGCCCTTTTTTGCTGGTTTTGCTACAGTTTTCCTCGTGTTATCTCACCGCACAACAAGCTTGTCGGAAATCACTGCTGCACCTTAGAACCAATCTCCATAGCTAGCGTGTCATGGTGCTGTACAGTTACAGCTGAAATCATGAAATTCCGTTTCGTGCTTAGGCAGTAGGCCCATTTACACTGTACGTTATGAGTTAAACCGCGTCGCCGAAGTTAGCCCCACGCCAACAGCCAAACAAACTGTCAACCTTCATCTCAGAAATGCCAAGTTCGCCATAGCATTTTGTTGTAAGTTAATCCATACTATATATAGATTTTGGAAACTGTCACCATGGTATAACTGGCCCAGAAATATTTCTGCTACACCATCATATTCTTGCTCTCTACATATGAACATTCTGGACAAACTTATAAGTTTAGTGTCCGGACAAACTTATAAGTTTAGTGTCAGGACAAACTTACAAGTTTAGTGTCAGGACAAACTTTCTTTTCTTGGCCTTTTGGAGTTTTGGTAAGGAAGTGTAGTACCCGATCATTTTTGAGAATACAGTGTAGTACCCGATCATCTCTATCAGGTTAATACCCAGGGAAAACCTTCCTGCTTCACATAAGATGGCACATTCTTAGTATGAATTCTTGTTGGGTGATGATCTGGAGGCCAACTATTGTATCTTGCCCCAGGATGTTGGAAGTGTAGCTTCTTACCACTGCTCCTTCCATAGTTTGGTAGGAGTATTTGGATATAGAAACGATATGTGAGACTGGGTAAGCTATAATGCCTTTTGCCAATTTAGATAACCCTTTTGAGATTACAATCCTTCTGGTTAGGTTGCTCTTCTTAACTGGTGTTAGTTTTAGATAAACTAGATTGTTTGGCCTGCACAATTGCGCGTGTTGTGGTCTAGTGTACCGCATAGACCCCTAAGTTTTCACAACTCAATAGTGACTTTGAGTATATCTTAATGAGAGTTGTTTTTATAGTTAAGGACTCTCCTGTCTCTAAAAAAATAGTTAAAGGACCCTTTCTTATTTATGGAGTTTAAATATGTCACATGTCATAGTTTGGGTCCATCAAATTGAGTGCTACATGTTTTTCTATTTGGTAAGAATTTCTAGCATATTTCCCATTTTCCTAAGAGCTTTTAACCAAGCATCAAGATTTTTATTTATAATGACAGATACCTTCCAATCATCCATAAAAATAAAGTAGTTAATTTTTTTAAAAAATCCATTTGGAAGGGTTTGACTATGCGTATCCTACCGACCTATTGCCCTTTTTATGGTCAGAATTTTTTTCACTTATACTTAATTTTCAGACATGAAATTAACATAGCAATGGCACTTCGATCCTTTTTATGTTTAGTTGATTACTGGATATGTGTGTGTGTAATTTTTTTTGTGAAGACTTACTTAGGAGCCCAATGTGTAAAATTACATTTATCTTCTTGCATCTTTGACAGAAGCTTTTACAACTAGTACTGTAAGCTTGTGAGAAAAAAGGCAAACGTGGTTCTATACCTTGTACCTCAATCATGTCAGATTGTGCCAGGAATAAATACAATGAGAAAGAAGACTTTCAAGTTCTTTTGAGCAAAAGAGATCCTGGACAGTCGTCTCGCCAGAAGCGTTCCAGGTGGATGGCACACTGGACCAAAGCAAGCAGCAGTGCGGAACCCCAAGATGGCAAGAGCTGTAGTCCTTTGGAGGATGCCAACAATGGCACTTGCACAAAAGATTCTGGGACTTTACCTTTCGAGCTTATGAAATCTAGAATGGCTGAAAGGCTAGTGATAGGAGTAAACCATGAAAGAGATTATGTGGAGCATACACAGCGGTTAAATTCTAATATGTGGAGTGTGGCACATGATACTTGCCAAGAAGTTGAGATAAAGAAAATTGAACAGGGAGATGGGTCTTTTGAAAGTTCTATGATGCAGATGCAGAAAGATGTGAATTTATATGCTAGGACAGTAGCATCAAAATCATTTTCCATTCGCAGGCTTTCAGGGTTATCACTGGATTTTCAGAAACTTGTGAACTCAGGCAATCTTAATTCAGAGTGGAGCCATTTTCCTATGTTCGCAATCAACCGAAAAATTGACAGTATTCTCAACCCAAAACGAAGGTCTGCAACTGGTACTATGTCCAATGATCTTTTTGTGCCACAACAAACCCTGAAGTTAAACATGACTACATCGAATTTGATGGCATTCTCATCTCAGCAATTTGAGCTGCAGTCTCATCAAAAAACTGATGAGGTCATGGATCAGTGCAAACCTGCCGGAGGCATCATATCTTGCCTAGAAGATCGTACTGGTCCCAGTTCTGATCCTGCAGGGAAAAAATTAAAAGGCCATTTACCAATTACAATGTCATGTTCTTGCAGCAAGGATGACAGCCACACTTCATCAGATTGTCTAATGGATGAGCAGCATACCAGCCACTATTTTGCAAACCCAGATCAGGAGCCACACTGCAGATCTAGTGAAAAGAAGTTCAAGTTTTCAGAAAACAATAACAAGGGCCAAATTGTTGGGGATGCCTCTCAGAATCAGAAGTCCAGAACACCTGTTGGACTCCATAAACACCAAGATGCTGCAGGAGTTGTGTTTGGTGCATCAGTACTTGGTAAAGAATATGGGACTGAACCAATTAATTATTCCAAGAACAGCAAGCAGGATGATGAAAACTTTCATGAGTCATATAAATCTCGTGGCAGGGTTGTTGCATGTCCTTTGTTATCTGATGGGCACCATTATCTGAATACACACAAAATGGAATCCGCAGCTAAAGTAACGGACTCCTACGTGTTACCTGATCCAACTGCAAATGTATTGACAGTAAATAGTAAGGGTGATGCAGTGACCCATGAAAGACAGCCAGTAGACAAATTTACAGATTCTAGTAAACAAAAAGGTCCCTATTTATTTGAAATGCTAACAATACCTTCCAAATCACAAAGTGCATATCCTAAAGATTCACTGTCTTCAGAAAGATCTACTGGTTTGGGGGTTTGCATGTATGGCACAAACATTGGCAGTCATTTATTTGGAACACAGAACCAATCGCCAGCTAAAACCGAAACGTTATACAGTGATATGCAATATGTGTCAAAATCCTCAGCAGGTAAGATAATCTCTGAGATGATATAATATTAACTAAGAGCGTCTTTTAGCACACAATGATAGCAAAAACTTGCCTCTTGTCATGGTTGTTTGTGTCAAAATATGTTTTTCCGTAATGCCAAACACACACACACACAGAATATCAGCTGAACGATACATCTACTAATTTTATTTGTTCTCATGGTAGTATCACTCACATTTTTGTCCTGGCTTCTTGCAGGCGTCACTTCATCATTGGCACCAAAGGTATGTGTTACTTATCATTCTCACATCCTGTCTTAAGCATACAAAGGAATCATGCTGAACTGTTTTTGGAGTATTTGTAGTTGAAAAAGAATATATATGTTGATGCAAACTTGCCTTAACAATTTATAGAGTATTGTCATGGAACATTGTCTTGTGTGCAATTTGTCTCATCAACTTTGCTTCCCATATCTAGTGTTGAAGTATAAGTGAATTGACTACCTTTCCTCATCAGCTTAAATTTTTGGGTGAACTGGTTGGTGCATGCAACTCAATGTGGTGTTAGAGCCAAGAGATTTCGAATTCAAGACCGGTTGGTGCAATTAAAAAAATAATTGCAGCCCACTTCTATTCCACGTCCTAGGCTTGAAGAAGCCTATACGTGAGGAGTATTGAAATATAAGTGAATTGCTCACCTTTTCTCATCAACTTAAACTTTTGGGTGAACTGGCTTGTGCATGCAACTCAATATCTAGGACCATGGTTATCATGGCACCTCAGCGAGGTGAGTCGCCTCCGGGGCGCCTGGACGCCTAGGTGACAATTAGGCGACCAATTAGTTCAGATTTCAAGGTCAAATATAGTTCAAATTTCTTACGTATAAAATCATAATTCAAGCTAAAATATACAAGGAGGATCTGATTTCTTTCTAGCAAGATCCAAAAAACTAACAAATAGAAAATTCGAAAAGGAAATGGTAATATATACCATGTAAATCTATCTATCTATCTACATAATGAATACTGCTGGGATTCATGTAAAATTATCACGCCACGTCATCCAAAGAACTCCAGCCATTCGATTCTACTTCTACGCTACATGGACTGTTGGATCCGAACGTTCACCACTGATGCAAAATATCAGATAGGCCCTTAGAGAAACCTAGTCTCCTTCTCGGTCTCCCCTCTATCTCTGCCTCTTCCACGCGCCGACCCCGAGGCCTCGGTGTGTACTCCGTGGACATCGCAACATCGCCCTATGCACCAACTCTACTAGCGCCCTCCCACCCGTGTCGCCTCTCCTCTTCCTCCTCTACGCGGTGAGAGACTTAGATTTGGCGGTGGGGAGGCCCGATCGAGTGAGGCAACATCGATTCAGTGGCGGTGGAATCGGGATCAACTAGGCGAGCTTGATTCGAAAGCCGAGAGGCGGAGGCTGATGGGAAAGGGGAGGCGAAGGGATTACCAGTAGAGGCGGTGGCGGCGCAGTTGTTGGCGGTGGTAGCGCTGTTGCTAGGGTTTCTCCATCTAACCGTGAGTCTTCTTTCCCAAATATTCTCCTGTGTGACCGTGAGTCCTCCCGTCGCAGCCCTCAAATAACTCTCTCCAGTCCAGCCAGTCGACCGCCCGAACGCCAAGTCGATGCCTAGTCGACGATGTGGCAACGCCAAGACGTCCAGGCGGCTGCCTGGATGCCTAGTCGGCAACTAGGCGACGCCGTAATAACAGTGTTTAGGACTTTGGTCATGTATCTTTCTGCTTATGCTCTATTATTAAAATCATTGTACTTGCTTGGACTAGCTCGATTTGCACCTTGTATGCTCACTTTACTTCAAACTATGCCATATGACAATTCTTTAATGCTATCAATTATCAGTTTTGGACCTGCAGCAGTTAATTCATATTGGAAAGCATAACATTTTACTGATATCTGCATTACCAACAAATGTACTACAGGACAATGGTTGCGCAAAAACAGCAAGATCTGAGCAGCTGGCAATTCTGTCCATGAAAGGAGCGTCAGGATACAGAAAAGAAAATGGATTCCATATTGTGAATGAACATCAAGATATTTCCTCAAAAGCAACTATTGCCAGTACGCAAGGATGCTGCATGCCTGGAACAGAAAACATGGACTTAGATCTCATACAATTTCAAATGAGCAGAATAAGAAATCAAGTTTCCGATGGTGCAGTTCGAGCACCAGCACGTACTGAGCCAAGTGATAGATGGCTCAAGCGACTGCAGCTTGATATCGCGGATCCTCATGTCCATGGTTCCAAGAGGTCAAAATTTGGAGACGGTCGTGCAGTTGGAGAAGCAAGTGGAATGTTTGGCACGGCACCTCATCACGGCAGGAGTGATATGGACATGGTCGACTGTGGTAACGAGGACCAGTTACTGGATGAAGGGATTAAACTCCAAGGCGTCCAAGAAAGATCTCTTCCGGCAAAGAATGTTAATTGTTGGTTAGGAAGATGGTGCCAGGGAGGCACTCCTGTTTCCCGTGAAGATCCAGATCAGAGAAAGCAAGCAGCAAAGCGTGAACTTGCATCCAAAGAACTTGAAGGTCAGTTCCCAAGCATTACAGCAATGGCGATGATGGGGCGAGCAATGAGCAAGGTTCGGCCGTGTGATCACAAGAGGAAGGGCCCTTTCGTGGTGTGGAAGACACAGGGAGCCTGAGATGCGAAAAGTTCTGTTTTGTCTTTTGTTTTGGGTAATGTACTATTTGCCATTACATGTGGTGTGGTTTCTTTCAAAGAAAGTACTATATATATGTGAATTTTGTCAGTCATAGGTTCATATATCATGGTCAGTCGTGATGCTTTCTGAAGGGAAATTAGCTTAGCATGTACTGATATTCTGCAGAAAACTGAATAAGCAGACTAGAACACCTCAAATGGCATTCATATTCTAATGCCACTATACGTGATGTATTTAAGCTTCAGTCCTCAGCTGAAGGGTACTACACATTTTTGCATTGCACCGATAAACCTACGTACCTGTCCCGTCTTCCACTTGTTTCTATGGCCTCAACTATTAGGAAGGATATGTAAAGCACGCGCTAAATCCTAATATCCTCAGCACTACGGAACATTACAAGTTCAAGTTTGGAAGACTGGAAGAGTTAGATCCTACGTACTTGCTGCAAAAGAAGCACCAGTCGTGCGCATTTTGCAGACAAGAAGGCTGGGAAAGTTCTTCTTACCTGCGAAAGAATCCAAGTAGTGCGCAGTTTGCATACAAAGGCCACGAAGGTCCAACCGTTCAAGCAGCCTAAGTCGGTTAGTCCATGCTGGTCGATACACAGAGCAAAAGCAAAGGGCATGAAAGTCCAAAGCCAGGTCGTTCCCTGCGCCTGCACACCATGTGGGTTTTCCGATCGATTGTGGTGACAGATTACAAAGTCGCCTTCTTATCCCAAATTACCACGTCCAACACGGAGTCACGGGCCCAAAGCGAAGGCCGTATCGCAGCACGCACGGAAATTACTGTATCCGGTAAAAAGATCGTGTGAAATCGGCAATCTCCCTCACCTTCCTCTCGCGCCATTTTTGGCAATCGCTTCCTCTATTTATGCTCGCCTGCAGATCTCCTTCCTTGCATCGCATTGACGTCTTGACATAAGCAGAGCAAGGAAGAGAGAAGAAACAGAGCAGCCGCCGCTCGATCGATCGCGACGATGGTGAAGCCGGGCGGAACGAGCAAGGGGCGGCAGCGCATTGAGATCCGCCACATCGAGGACAAGGAGCGCCGGCAGGTCACCTTCTCCAAGCGCCGCTCCGGGCTCTTCAAGAAGGCCTCCGAGCTCTCCACCCTCTGCGGCGCCCGCGTCGCCATCGTCGTCTTTTCCGAAGGCGGGAACGCGTTCGGCTTCGGCAGCCCCTCTGTCGACGCCGTCCTCCGCCACTACGGCCCCCTACCCGGCGACGGCGCCCCCCTTGACGGCGGCGACCTTGGTGAGTACAGCGAGGCGATGAGGCTGAGGCAGGAGGCGGAGGAGACCAAGGAGCAGGTGGCGGCGGAGAAGGCGCGGATGGACGCCGTCGGGGAGAAGGTGCTGCAGGCGAAGGCGGGGAGGCGGTTCTGGTGGGAGGCAGACGTGGAGGCTCTCGGGGAGGCGGAGTTGCCGGAGTTCACCAGGGCTCTCCAGCGCCTCAAGGACAACGTGCGCCGCCGCGCGGACAAGCTGCTCGCTGCTCTGCCGACGCAGCAGTAGGGCCGGCAGGCAGAGAGAAGCTTCTTTTAATTATAGGTGCTATTAGGTTAACTAGCCTTGGATAAACAACACAGCATCATTTATGTGTAAATGCCTTATATATATCATTAAAAAATATTTCAGGCTATATTTCAATATGATGAAACAATTCAAACATCTAGGAGTGAAATACAGATTACTTTCTCTGATTGGTACGCTTATTATCCATTTCTATGCTAGCCTGCCTGTACACTTTCTTCGTGGGAATATGTTGAATTGTATCTGTGTTATGATAGTTTTTAGGGTTTAGAAAGGCACTGGCAACAAATAAGGAGGCAAAGAATCAACTTCACTTGACAAAGAGAGATCAACGGTAGATGGTTATTTTTGAGAAAAAGATGTGTCACCGCAGATCCAAAGAATATCTTCAGATAGCATGCTGTTAATTTCTTTCTGAATAAACTTCAGACTAGCAATTTATTCTGTGCTTCCAGTTTTGTAAGGCTTATAAACTAATTCATGCCATTGTAACATAATTTGCTTCACAGGTTGTGCAGTTTATTATAAATATATTTGCAAGCCACATTTGGCTGTGGTTGCTTGGTCTTTTTCTGGATGTTGCGCAGTTTCTTGGATGACTTCCACATGAATACTGATTTCTCTCTTCTGTTCCAACTACGGTTTCTGTGCCCTTCTGATCATGGCATTTCCTTGCAGTTGAGGAGTCAAATGCTGATGTATCATCATCAGCAGCAAACTTCCAGGGTCTAAGCCTACATAACAAAGAGTTAGCCGATGATAACCCTGCAGTTATAATTCCTGATCATCTGCAAGTTACCAACAAAGAGTGTGCCAAATGGAGCTTTGGCAGTTTTGAATCCGGTGCATTTTCCGGGCTCCTCCCACTGAAGAGCACTGGTGGCAATGTAGAGTTGCCGGTTGTAGAGGAATCTGCAACTGTAGATCAAATAGATGCAAGGTTAAGCGCTTTTCCTTTTTTCCCCTTAAATTTAATTGCACAGGTTGCATATGTTGTGACGTAACTGGAATGACCTTTTACCTTGCAGGGATCAAAATTACCATGACAGTGGTGCAGTGAATTCGTCAGCAAATGAGAACCTTGAGACCATTATGGGAACTAACATAGAGCATCTTGATGTACCTTCTGTTTCACATCCTGATGTCCTGAGACAGGACGTACTTGATGATCCTTCCAGTCTTCAATATAACCTGCCATCAGTCTCAAGTCAGGCATATTCAAACCCAACACAGCCAAGTACAGCGGAGACCCCACAAGGAAACATCCAAGCGCACACACTTTCCCATCTATCAAGCTTGTTGGTACATGCCCATCTTTTCTCTTTCTACTAAAAAGCTCACTTGTTCGTGTTTCATGCATTACGGACTAGTGATCTTCCACTGGCCACAGTATTGGTGTCTAGTGATATGTCATGCCTGCAAGTTGCATTACGTTCAGTATAGTCTACATGATTATAGATAATACAGCGTGCATTACAATGTTGAGGAAAACCTCTTGTGTTGTTATACAAGGCTTTAACAAATCTGGATGCACTGATGAACAGAAAGTGTGGATGAGACTGCGAACTTTTTGGTAAGAAAGAGTCACAAATTTGGCTGGGAATTCAGCTTTTACGTGTCTACACATCTAGAAGTAATGGACCGTTTTAAAACCTGTATGACATAGGCATAAATAAAGTAGCAAAATTAATATAAACTTGGGATATTCTAAGGGCCTGTTTGGTAGAGCTCCAGATCCTAACTTCACCTGAGATCTGAAACTTGTAGACGAAAATAAAGTGAATTAAGTTTATATTTTTGGTCTAAAATGTAAACAAAATGATCCATCTAAACACTCTTAATGTACTCACAGTTTCAGCTCCACGGATCTGGTGGAGCTAGGAATACCCAGCTCCATCAGATCCACGGATCTAGTGGAGCTAGAGCTCTACCAAACACACCCTAAGAGTTTAAGATCCGGATCATAGGGAGGCATTAACTCATTAAGGCAGGGTTTCAGTATAATGTTGCAATGGTGACTACTTCTAATACTGAACCAGTGGAGCTGTTGACCTTATTGTAACACTTCAATTATCACCTTCTGTAGTAAGTTAATCGTGTATAATAGTTTGTTAGTTGCTATGCTTTGGGCATAGCATGCTTTTATGTAGGTTGCACGCTGTTTTCGCAAATAGAGCTTAGACCTCCTGCCTTTTTTCTGACTTGAGCATCTTAAGGAAATTCAAGTAAATAACTATGTGGTGTTCTGCTCTTGCCTTTGTAGTATGCCGAGCAAGCTCACTACTTGTTTAACAAAATAGAAAGCTTGCTGTATCAGTAATTAAAACTTACTTAGTAATTGTACGTGAAATATGCAATTATGCCTGAGACCATGTTGTTTGCTTGTTTTATACAAATTCCTGAAATAATGTTGAAATAAGGATCTGGTGGGTGCAATTTGAACTTTACTGGCCAGTTACTGTGCTGGTAATCACTCAACTACTATAAGAATATATGTAATGCTTGCATCATTAAAAAAGAAGCCAAAGAGTCTTTGGGTTGGAACTCTGTCACATGCCTGATATTTACCACTGATATAAAGCATTGCTCCATTCTGGAATTATCCAAGAACATCTGGACTGGTGGCATGCTCTGGCTTCCATACCCGGTGTTTTAATCCGTGATGAGCTTCTTGCTTGCTGAAAAAAATATTAATGCTAAATTATTGTCTTCTTATTTAATCCAGCTGACTATTCTTCCACATAATTCTTACTAATTTGTTCCCCCAGCAAACAAATTCGTTACACAACAGCCTATTGGGGTCAAATATTGCACCTCTTCGGGATTTGGACTTCAATTTATCACCTTTGCTGGCAGCACAATCTATGGCTACAAAATATAACTCACCGGCACCAACTACTACCGGACCAGCCATCTCCATGCAGGAGGTAATTTAAATATCTGAATTCACTTTTATCACCGCGATGAATCCGTAGAAGTATAACTTTAGGAAGTTAGAAAAGGCTGACATTCTTTATTTTGTGTAAAGATGGATTGCGTGGGTGTGCTAGTGTTAGATAAAATATAGTTCTTTATTTTATGTAATCAGTATTAATTATTAAGGTAACAAGAAATTCCATAGAAGAAGCATCATAGTTTAATGATATCTTCAGTAGCTAACCAATTTTATTCTAATTAAAAACTAAAACAGGAAAAATGTTTGTTTGACATCCAGTATAGGTCCTGAACTTGTCTTTTTAAATTTTTGTGGGAGTGATGTTTTTCTAATTTAATCATTGTATATCATTGACATCAAGGTGCTGATAATTTGATGTTGATTGCTTGGTCTTAGCTTTGCCTTATTTTCCTTCACATTTTCTGAACACGTATATCTTTTCAGGCTCTGAAACAAGGAGTTTTCTCGAACACTCAATCTGCACAAAATCTTCCAAGTAGTAGTATTCCGACGGGTTCCCCTCTACCTCAGCAATTAGCTGTCCACCCTTACTCTCAGCCAACTTTATCTCTCCCGCCTTTTGCAAATATGATTGGCTATCCATATTTGGCACAAAACTACACTACTTACCTACCGTCAGCAACCTTCCAGCAAGCATACTCAAGTAATGGACCGTTCCATCAGTCTGCCGCTGCTGTACCCGGAGCTGGTATGAAGTACTCAGTGCCACAATACAAGAGCAACCTGTCGGCTACAAGCTTACAACAACAACCTTCTTCAGTGATCTCTGGTTATGGAGGCTTTGGAAGCTCAAGTAATCTTCCAGCAAATTTCAGTCTTAATCAGAATGCTGCCTCTGCATCAACAAATCTTGGGTTCGATGAAGCTTTGAGCGCACAGTACAAAGATGCCAGTCAATATCTGGCCCTCCAGCAGGTAACCATTGCAAGCGGCCCTTGTGTCCTTGGAAATTTTGTGTGTTCTCTAGCCCAATTAATCTCATTTCTGCTGATTGATGTTTAGTTCATTCAGAAGTGTTGATTTTGTTATTCCTTTCGGGGTGACAGCTCTGCAATGTGGCTTCATGGGGCTGGTTCAAGGGCGACGTTAGTGCTTCCGCCTAGCCACTTTTATGGCCAGCAGGGACAGAGTCAGCAGGGTGGCTTTCGCCAGGGACAGCAGCCTCAGCAGCCCTCTCAATTTGGAGGTCATGGGTACCCAGCGTTCTACCATTCTCAGAGCGGCCTGACGCAGACGCAGGAGCACCCCCAGAACCTGGCTGAGGGAAGCCTGAACGGCTTCCAGGCTTCACCGTCACAGCCATCTCACCAGAGCTGGCAGCAGCACACCACCTACTGAGCCCTGTACCCTTGTTACAGTGGCGTTTCACTGTTGCGGGCCAAGTTTGGCGCGCGCGTCCTAACTCTTGCCGCGGAGTACCTCGAGAGCTGAGGAAATGGTCACGCCATTCAACAGTTTCAGGAGAGCGTTTTAACATGTTGCGTGTGCCGCCAAGACTGATTATATGTGCCGAGGAGCAGTCTTGTAACTCTTGAGACCTAACTACCCTAACAGGTGCCCTTTCTGGTTTCTGAAAACTTTCTTCTTGACCTTTGAGCTCCTTACGTTTCTGAATGTCGCGCGAATACTTCTTTTGTCTGATGGAGAAACCCAATACTTGACCTCTTGTGCATTTCTTCATATTAAAATTGAAAGTAATCGAAGCAATTTTATACTGTAAAAAATGCCATGACATCACATGATCTTATCAGCCGAATTAGCATGCTGGCTGATGTCTGATTTACTAAAGCCTTGTTTGGAGGGAGTTCAGTCTTTTGGTCATCTAAATCACAACCTAGAGAGATCCGACACCAGGGGGCGTGCTGCTGTTGCTGTGCTGCTGTGGCGGCCGGTTAGTTTCCTTTGCACGCACCGAAACCGAAACGAACTAACCCTTCGGTTTAAAAGGCAATTGTTTGAAAGTAATCCTGATCAAGTAGTTTACACTTCGGTTTGCTGTCTCTGAGTAGTTTAGAGTTGGTCTCCAGTTTGAAATAAAGTAGCAGTGTCATTGTCGGATAGATAATAGTCCTAGCGATAAAAGAGTCCGTTTCAGTTACTGAGTCCGATTTGCTTCAGAGCTTTGTTTCCGAGTCGCAATTTAATTCAGTCTGTAAAAGCACCTTTAAAAGGAGAATAAACAGAGGAAAGCTGCGAGGTTGTGAGCAGCTCAAAACGCTCTGTATCTTGGTTCGCTCTGTTTTGCAATCTCAAATACTTCAAAAGGTGTTCCGGCCGCGCGCTGAGTTCTCCCTGAAGATTCAGCGTGTTGTCGTAACTATCTGTCGGTTGCTGAATATTGAAGCTTTGACGGACCGGGCTAAGCTCGTCTAAGCGTCGATGTTTTGAGCAAGTTTTGCAGGATGATTTGGTGAAGAATAAGAAGAGTATTTGAGGATCGGCGCCAACAGCAATCACCCTCACCTTCCTCTCGCGCCATTTTTGGCAATCGCTTCCTCTATTTATGCTCGCCTGCAGATCTCCTTCCTTGCATCGCATTGACGTCTTGGCATAAGCAGAGCAAGGAAGAGAGAAGAAACAGAGCAGCCGCCGCTCGATCGATCGCGACGATGGTGAAGTCGGGCGGGAGGACGAGCAAGGGGTGGCAGCGCATTGAGATCCGCCGCATCGAGGACAAGGAGCACCCGCAGGTCACCTTCTCCAAGCGCCGCTCCGGGCTCCTCAAGAAGGCCTCCGAGCTCTGCACCCTGTGCGGCGCCCGCGTCGCCATCGTCGTCTTTTCCGAAGGCGGGCACGCGTTCGGCTTCGGCAGCCCCTCTGTCGACGCCGTCCTCCGCCACTACGGCCCCCTACCCGGCGACGGCGCCCTCCTTGACGACGGCGACCTTCGTGAGTACAACAAGGCGATGGAGCTGAGGCAGGCGGCGGAGGAGACCAAGGAGCAGGTGGTGGCGGAGAAGGCGAGGATGGACGCCGTCGGGGAGAAGGTGCTGCAGGCGAAGGCGGGGAGGCGGTTCTGGTGGTAGGCAGACATGGAGGCTCTCGGGGAGGCGGAGTTGCCAGAGTTCACCAGGACTCTCCAGTGCCTCAAGGACAGCGTGCGCCGCCGCGCGGACAAGCTGCTCGCTGCTGTGCCGACGCAGCAGTAGGGCCGGCTGGCAGAGAGAAGCTTCTTTTAATGAGGGCACGTACAAAGCCATTTAATATGACGTCTCTTAGTGATGAGGTAGACATGCTTCGCTCATGTGGTAGGAGAAAAGTGCAAAAAATGCTAGAGTCGACTCTTGGTGAAGAGACGACTCTTCACAAGCTCCTAGGCAGAATTAGAGAGGAGCAATATTAAATAACATGTTGGCTCTTGTGCATGTCCTTTGTATGCATGCTTATCTTTTTTGCTTAGAAGAATGTGCTAAGAGACACTCTTGACTCTCCATTGTACATGCCCTTATATGTGCTATTAGGTTAATGCTGGCGTAATAATGTGACCAATGTTGGCACTAGCGGTGCAGTGCTTCAATTTACTGCGTCGATTCGAGGGAGCGACTACCGTTTGTAAATGGCAGCATAACCTGTGCAATACTACACGTCTAGCCAGTAAAGTGGTGTTTTGATTAGGGTTATTTCATTGAAATGTTCTAGAATCTAATTTAAATTTAAATTAAATCCTAAAATCTTTTAAAAAATTGTCACTCATCCGAACAAGACCTAACTAGTATACTTTGCGTATTGCTTTCAGTGTGAATATGAAGTTGTCCTATTGGTAATTCTATTCAATGGCTTCCATGTTTTGAAGCCATCGCTTTTTTTTCTCACAAACTTTTTTATCACAAATCTAACCTTTATCCCAAAAAATTTATAAAAATAATTCACTCCGCAGAAAGGTTCCTAACAGTACAACACCTTGGCAAGTATCAGACAGATAAATATTCTTGTAATTAATTAATCCTTAATCACATGACTGATCACTTAGTTAATGATTATGCCCGATTAAATGACTAGATTTAATGCTACCAATGTAGCATAGCCTGGTAGGTGCTCATTTCGAGCACTTATTGTAGGGTATCCCATTATCGGTATGGGATACGGTAGGCGACATGCACTTTTATAGCTGAGAGTGGAGTTATTTTTATAATTGTATTGTAAAGAAGGTCGAAGTTAAAAATATATATATATATTTTTGGGGGGCGTTAAAAAAAAGGGTTGAAATCACATATTCTTCTCTTGCAACGTGGTATTAGTTATAACTAATGCCGATGGTACTTATGGCTACACCCTTTATACCGGGAGGAATCGGCGAGAGACCAGGGGGGCCATGTGCCCCCCAAGCCTATTTTGCAAAAAAACCCTCCGTTTCTTCAAAATTACGAATAGGTCCTTCCGAATTACAAATAGGTCCTTCGCGATTTCTTGTGAGAGGAAGATTATTTTTTCCCATCGCATTTGGGTCCCTGGCGCGGTATTTTACGGAAAAACCTCCCGTTAAATTCAAATCGCGAACAAGCCCTTTTCTAATTTTTCAGGATAGCGAACAGGTCCAAAAATTAAAAAACAGGCCCCTACTCCTTACGTCTAAGTCCTTTCTTCGTTTTTCCCGGAAAAAAATATTTTCGCCACGAAAAAAACAGATTCGTCTCTGTTTTCCCGAAAAAAATGTTTTCGCCACAAAAAAAACACAGATTCGTCTCCGTTTTTCCCGGAAAAAATGTTTTCGCCACAAAAAAAACACAGATTCGTCGAAGGTTTATAGGAACTTATTGATTTGCCATTTCGCAAAAAAAAAACAGATTCGTCTCCGTTTTTCCCGGGAAAATGTTTTCACCACAAAAAAACACAGATTCGTCGAAGGTTTATAGCAATTTATCGATTTGCCGACGGGTTTTTTCCGGAAAAAATGTTTTCGCCACAAAAAAAATACAGATTCGTCTCTGTTTTTCCCGGGAAAAAAGTTTTCGCCACAAAAAAACACAGATTCGTTGAAGGTTTATAGCAACTTATCGATTTGCCGACGGGTCCTAACCGTGGTTTCCTAAACAAAACGCGGATTCGTCGAAGGTTTATAACAGCCCATGGATTCACCAACGGGTCCTACCGATCCATTTTATTTAAAAAATACGAAGATCGAAAATTCAACCAAATTTTTGTTTTCTAAAAAAAACACAGATTTAATCGAAGGTTTATATCAGCCTATGGATTCGCCGATGGATCCTATCGACTCTACAGAACGGCGCAGCGTAGCGCGCTATTATTGCTAGTATTTATGGAAACTAATCAATCAAGAGGACATGCTAGGAAAGTCACAAAACCAATTACATAATATATCTAATAGACTTTTCTTTTCTGAGGTCTCTTTGATATTGGTGTACCTAATAGAATTGATCACTTTTTAGCCCTTTTTTTTTAAATTTAGTCCCTCTACGACCGTGTTTGCAAATTTAACCTCCTCCCCCACAGCGGAAGGTGCGGACGATGAGCACAAAAGCCGGCGTTGCCGCACCCCAGGAGCACAAGAGCAAGCTCTCCCACGCCTAGAGAGTGCAGCTGGCATGCTGCCGTGGACGGGAGCGCGGGAGGGTCTTCCACGATAGGGGAGCGCGGAAGGCCGGTATTTCCATGGTCATAACAGAGCTATATTTACAATTCTGTTTAGAAGATAACCAAATTTGCAAAACAAAAGATAAAGAGGGCTAAAAAAAAGCGATCAATTTTATCTAGTACATCCATGGAGTTAGCTTGGACAAAATTCAAGTGCCCACAACGTCCGGGGACAAATGCTAAACGGCTGTACGATCTTCTGGCCCAGCAAGATTGAACATTTCTTGTTCTGGGCCTTTGTACTGGTTCCGGACGCCCACCTGAATACCGGTGAAGTGAGGTCACGGTCGCATCACGTACGGTACAGAAGCTGCTTCCATATGCACGCAATGGTGCGTGCACCAGCATCTCCTTGAAATGCAGGTATAAATTACTAAAACTAAACTAACTATGGCTACTTTCATGGCTTTAGTTTCATCTTCCATACTTTTCATTAGACCATGAGTCAGTGGCGTATCCAGAAAGGAGGGGACTAAGGCCCCGTTTGGCAACTTGGAACCGGACTGTTTCTCCTAGAATCTGAAATAAATCTAACCAAACGGAATAGGACTCGGAACGTTTCAAAGCGAATCGTTTCTGATTTTTACACGCCGTGGTTGAATCGGCTAGCAACCCGTTCCTCCGGATTCTGATTCTACCTGAAACGTTTCTACCAAGAATCGGAACCGTTTCCGTTTCTACTAGAATCTGGAACCGTACAAAACGGGGCCTAAAATTGAGACCTACAAACTAATATATATAAAGAGAGAGTATTTTTTTAGAACATAGAACATAACAGAATGATATATATAATATAAAAATACCAATACTTATCTAACAGCCGCATATAATATAAATACGTAACATTACAAAGAAAAAAAACGTACCGATCATTACTTTTTAAGAGTTGATAGTTGATATTTACGGGTTTTTATGTTTTGAAAACGTTGCGTTGCAAAATATCTTCCATGTCTATCTTGGAAAATACGTCTCGCTCGATGTAGCATACCATGAGATCATTTAACCAGTCATCACTTATTACGCAAATCTGTCTTGATAATCTTCATTGCCGAGAAAGCCTTTTCAACTGTAGCTGTGCCCACAGGTAAAACTAATGCTAATTCAATAAGCCAAAAATTCACTGAACCGATTATTTAACTGGGTAGCTTCCCTAAATTTGTAGATAAATTTTTCCTAAATTTGTAACTTAAAGGGGGAGGAGGGGACGGGTGGGGCTCCAGCCCACCTACGCCCCCCTCTGGATACGCCACTGCATGGAGTCACACGTAAATACCCTTTTAACTGGAGAGCACATATCATGGGAAAGAAGACACTACAATTTGTGATTGCATCAACACACAAGGGCCAATCAGATGAGGGTTAACAAAACCGAATCAAGATTGAAAATCGAAGATTCCGCAACACCGATTTATTGCAAAAACCAAACGAAAATGTCAAAAGCTGAAAGATTTTGATATCAAACTTTTTTGAAAAAAAATATCAAAAATCAATCGTTTTTCACCAAAAACTATTCGATTTGCACCGAAAATTGACCAGGCCAACTGAAATTGTTTGGCAATCGATTTTTGTCGATTTTCTCCGATTTACGTTGTACAAATTTTTTTTGAATCGGTCCGGTTGTAAGTACCGAACAGATTTGATACGGTTGAAAACTGCAATAATCGAACCGATTATCATGATTTTATTAACCCTGAACCAGACAACTGCCCCCATTATGATCTTGGCCATTTTTTGTGCTTTTTATGCGCAACTTGCTAGGTTCCGATGTAAGTTTTCAAGTGAAATCAGCATATCATTGTTTTTGTTTTTTTTTTTGAAAGAACGCATATCATTGTTTTTGGGCGTACAGCTCGTATTACTGCTTGCCTCTCGCGAGCAGACGATGATGACATGATGTATTAGTCCGCGTTAAATAATTAAGCAACTTGATTGGGAGTTAGGATACCAGAGAGGCCCATCATGCCCTCATGGGGGATCAAACTGATCGAGATAATGCTCTGAACCTCCTCGCCGATTCCTATTTAATTTAGAGGCCTTGGTACGTCTATGTGTCGTTCATTTCTCATCCCGACACGACACGCACTAAGAAATGTTCTGTACCAAGTATGGACTAAAAGTTCTGTACCAAGTATGGACTATGGAGTACAAAATATCAAGCGAGCACAAGCAGAGACCGTGTGTAAACTCACAAGAGGACATGGACAACAAGGGTCCCAGTACAAGTTAGCAGCAGCTGCCTACTGAAAGACATGCTTTGGTTGTAATGGTGACTTATACTACGATTAAGATCACTTGGGTTGCCCTTTCTCCTACCGGCCAATTTTGTATGGATTATGTTCTCGCAAGGTCCAAACCAATTCACTCCAGAGTGGAAAGTCCTAAAGAAAAAACCAGGAACATGCCGACGCATCGAGATGACGGCTGCCTCCACTCTGAACTGCGACTAATGTATAATAGGACCTCGTCTGGATAACAGTTGACCTGTTCCATTAATCTCTGTTCTTTCTTTTCAATGTGCGTTTCTCTTTCTATGAATTCTTGTGAGAGTCAACGGTGTTCTTAAATGGACCGTTCAAGCGCATGCAATCGTCAATCTGTCGATCAATTATGCATGATTGGTTGACCAATCATTTTTGCCTGTATAGCTTCAAGGTATAGTTTTTTTTCCATTAGGCATGTTAGCTTTGACCGTGGACCATAGTCTCTAGCGTTGTAATGCAGGCAGTATGCTAACAGTAAAAGGAAAAGAGAAAAAAAAAAGACAAAAGCTACTATTCACACAGAATTTATCTTTTATTGTTTCTTCTAACATATAATTTTGAGCTTGAAGTTCAAATTGTTAATAATGCTGCCACAATATGTAGATTGCATATCCATTTTTTCTTAAATTTTCATGTTGATTTAGTGGCTAAACCAAAAGGTTTATATGATTTCACTCAAGAGTAAGTTTTCACGTGATATCTCTCTTTTTACATTGAGGATCAGTTAACTTCATTGCAAGTAGCCAGTGCTTGCATACAAATAAAGGATTTTTTTTTGCAACAAAAAAACATTAGCTAGTGGGGGGTTTGTCAAAAACTCATTTGCATATCAAAGTTCGTTAAAAACCCACTCATAAGTTTTATGTGGTGGCAAATCTTCTCTCCCCTGCACGCACACGCACACTCCAAACGTCCAATTTACTTGTTGAAGCTCTTCCTACAAATCAAGAACTACTAACCTGGTTGTCTTCCATTAATGGAATTGTGTCTAAGTCTATCTAGACTGTGAGAATCCTCTTGCGTGACCGCAACCTCAACAATCGTCCTTCTTCCTTGTCCCTATATTCACCCATTCTTATGCTATGCTTTACTCCCCCATGCTCAGCTTGTGCTCTACCATGCACTAGCACATTTTCCTTGCTCACATTTCATAGGACCAATCTACTGAGATTACCATGCAAGCGTCATCTCCAACGAGTAAATTGGCCGTTAGGGGGCGGATTGTAACCACCTAGAACTTGTGGGTGGGTTTTTGATGAACTTTGATATGTAGGTAGGTTTTTGACAAACTCCTGCACCTGCAAGTGGTTTTTTAAAAAACAATCCCTATAAATAATATTGTGCCCTATTGAGGGCACGTATAATGGAGGTGCTTAGCAATCGAAAGGGAAATTTTCATAAACACCCCTATAATTCATCTACTTTTCAATGGGCCCCTATATCTAATTATCATTTACTTTGCCCCCATAAGTTAAGTTGGCATGCAAATAACCCCAGTTCACATGTTAGCACTATTTCTTGTACCTTTGGCACTTATTTTAGTAGTGTCAATATCTGTTTCAATGATGCTAATATTTATTTCAATTATTTGGGTGATTTTAGTACTTGTAGTTCACCATTCCATTACTAATTTTTCAGTGCTAAAATCTTGTATTACAAATACTGAAATCACCCAAATCATTGAAACGAGTGCTAAATATAATTAAAGTCATGATAAAATAGTGCGGACATGAGACCTAGGGAGTCATTTGCAAGCCAACTTAACTTATTGGGGCCAAAGTAAATGAAATTGAGATATAGGGCAAATAAAAAAGCATGTGACTTATGGGGTGTTTATGGATTTTTTCCCAAAAAGAAAAATACCTTTTTGTGTCACATAAGATAGATAATGTGCTTATTTTGTAGCAACGATACTTGAGTAGGCACTGGTTCTTAACAAATGTTTGTGCATATAACTAGTTGGCTATGATTACTGACCAAGTCAATATGTTATGATCAAAGTATCTCTAAAAGGTAGGTCCATATTTGGAGGCTCATTTAACATAACGGTTATGTCAACAAATCATAATTCAAATGGGAACTAATTCTCATTAGTAATAAACTAGTCGAAAACCATGATGATCAATTAAGACCAAGAGACGACCAGTCTTGGACAATGACAATCAGTCTTATGGTTTTATAAGCCCCGGCCAGATAAACTGATTAAAAGCCAAGGTAATTCCCCACGTGATTAATGTGAAACAATTATTGGCGTATGTGGCAATTTATGTCGGTTGGTCAAGGGAGGCGATAGTTGAACAAAAAGAAGACGGTTCAAGACTTAACTAAGACTCATACGTGAAGTCAAGATACGACTATACTAATATTAACTGACACCCTTTAGATTGGTATAAATATGGAGGCCTATGTGCCTCAAAAGAACAATCTGACCACAATCTTATTCTTATAACCACCCCAAGGTTCACAATATTGAAATCACGATTTCTGAATGATTTTTTTATTTTCAATTATCGGTAAAAATAGGTCAAAATCAGCATAAACCGAATGGTTAATAAATCAAAATTTTGAAAAAAAATAAAAAATCAAAAATCAATCGATTTTGGTGAAAACTAGTCGTTTTGACCAAAAACCATCGACTAGCCAATTGAATGTTTCTTAGAGACGATTTTTTGAGCGATTTTCACCGATTATCGACCGGTTTATGTAGCATAATTTTTTATAATTTTTAAATTGGATCGGTTTACCGAGCTTTTTCTACTACCAAACCGGCTTAATACGATCGATTTTTGCATTTATCAAGCAGTTTTCATCGATTTCGTGAACCATGAACCACCTTACTTGACCATGCTCTCATATTTTATTTATTTTCCCGTAAGTACAATAAGGAACTCTGGGCTCCAATCATTGACGCTACCTCTATTAATAGATAAGACAACCATCTATATAAGCTCTTATAGCTTGTGTTATACATGTAAATTTGGCGACATGGTTATATTGTAGGTGTATCTCTTTAAAAGCATCTCTAATAATGACCACCTTAGTGATAAAAAATAGGAAAAATGGATGATTTACCCTCATTCACTTATGCTACCACATGTCAGGCCCCCTCAACCAGGGTAATAGCCTTACATCCTGCTAGATTTTTATAGAATGTTTGAGGCTAGTACAGAGCTCACAGATTACAAGTTCTTCCTTGGGTTCTACTGCTAAACACTTGGTTGTCCGTCCCCCCGTCCCATGCACTAGGATGCCCTTATATAGGCCAGGCCATCGGGGGTAGGTAAAAGGGGGGTCATCATGCTGATCTTCATACATTTATTACTCCTTCCCGTGCTGTCCCGTTCCTCCAGCCTCATTAAGCATAAGATTAGAAGTGTAGCACAAGACACTTATCTGGCTTATGTACCACAGGGCGATCAGCCCCCAGGCATCGGGCGACCAGCCCTCAAGCACCTGAGCGGCCAGCCCTGAGCGCCGGGCGACCAGCCCCCAAGCGTCTGGGTGGCACGTGGAGACGCTTGAGCTTTTCGTGAAGTAGGTCGATACTTCTATGCTTAGCCTGCGTGCATACATAACTACCAGAAGGATGAGTAGACGCTAGGCAAGGCATACGCAAGGTAGACCCAAATAATGTAAGTCCCAGCATGGGATAGTCCTGGTCCGCTCTCTTTGGTTTTTAAGTCCTTGTGACCCTCCTGAAAATCGAACTACGGCGCTGTGTGTCAAAGCAACGGGCTCCCAGCAGGGGTACCAGGTCGACGGTGCTCGCGGTGACGACCAGCGGTGCTTCAGAGAGCCAACCCGAGGCGTGCGAGCCGTGTTTGAGCACCGCGCCCAACTCATCCCCCAGTCGCCCGTCCTTGTCGGACACAGACGCCGAGTGTCGCCACGGATCACCAAGGAATTAGCAAACATACGGGACCAGCGACACTCATGCGAAAAATTGCCACTCAGGGCATAGAAAGGGACAACAATGGTAAAGCAAAAGCCTTCTAGGCAACAACTTTACTAACCGCCAGTAGCCGCCGATCAGCCGGGGGAGAGACTTACCTCAAGGCTGACCAAAGCGAGCTGCTGGGTACTTACAATTCTCTCATGGATAGAACTTCCGCAACAACTCTATGTTGTAGGAATTCGCCAGTTCTTCGCCGTCCTCAGTGGCCAACCGGACTGCCCGGGGTCGAGATACTGAAACCACCTTAAAGGGGCCCTCCCATCGGGGAGACAGCTTGTGCAACCCGGCATGCGTCTGAATTCTGCGCAAGACCAGGTCGCCCACCGCCAGTGTTCTCTCGGAGACCCGGGTGGCATGGTACCGCCTGAGGCTTTGCTGATACCGGGCGGCGCGAAGGGCGGCCCGATCATGCACTTCCTCCAGGAGGTTGACTTCTTCTCGCCGGAGATCTTCTTGGCCTTCTTCGTTGAACGCCGAGACACGCGGAGAACCGAGCGACAGCTCGGAGGGGAGAACAGCTTCCGCCCCGTACCACCAGGAAGAAAGGCGTCTCGCCAGTGACCGACTGGGCGTGGTGCGAAGCGATCACAGCACAGTCGGGAGCTCCTTCGTCCATCGCGCGCCCCGCCTGTGGAGCCGATCAAATGCCCTCGTTTTAAGGCCCTTCAACACCAGTGCGTTGGCGCGTTCTGCTTGACCATTACTCTTGGGGTGGGCCACCGAAGCGAAGCATATTTTGGTGCCCATTTCGTCGCAGAACTCCAGAAAAGCCGCGCTGGTGAACTGAGTTCCGTTGTCGGTGATGATGCGATTGGCGACTCCAAAACGGGTAAAGATCCCGCGCATGAACTTGACAGCAACAGTAGCCGTGATGGCGCGCACCGCTTCGACTTCAACCCACTTGGTGAAATTGTCGATGGCAACAAAGAGGTGGGTGAAGCCCCCTGTGGCCCGCGAGAACGGACCCAGGATATCCAGCCCCCAGACCGCAAACGGCTAGGAGAGCGGGATGGTTTGCAGAGCTTGGGCTGGTTGGTGGATCTGCCTGGCGAAGAACTCGACAAGCCAGATTTCCTCACCACCGCAAGCATCCCGGAGGCGAGGGCCAATAAAATCCTTGGCGAAACGCTTTGCCGACTAGCGTTCGGCTGGATATATGGCTCCCGCACATGCCTCTATGGATATTACAGAGCAGGCTGCTCCCCTCTTCCCGAGTGATGCACTTCAGTAGAACTCCGTTTCTACTCCAGCAGTATAGGTCCCCACCTACCAGACTATAGTACTTGGCCTTGCGTGCAATCTTCTCAGCTGAGGCATCATCGTCGGGGATCACTTGGTCACGCAGGAAGGATAAGATAGGATCCATCCACTGACCTTCTTGGCCAAATGTGGTGAACACTCGGTGCTCGCCCGGGTACTCATTGGCCGAAGCTTTTCCCCGATCTTTGCATCGGCAAAGATCGCCTTGCCTCCCTCTGGGCTCGAAAATTTGGCGGCACGCCGCCTTCCTCCTCGAATCGGAGGCAGCGGCAGCGTGCCGCTTTCCCGCCGAGCCAGAGGCCGCAACGACCATGCCGTCATCCCCACCTGAACTGGGGGCTGCGACAGCGACGCCATCATCCCCACCTAAACCGGGGGCTGCGATGGACGGTCGCGATAGCCTTTCTTCGAAGACCCCAGCCGGAACAGAAGCTCTTGAGGACGCAAGCTGTGAAAGCCCGTCCGCAAGGTGGTTGTCGCGTCAAGGGATATGAACATACCCCAATCCTTCAAAGTGGCGCTCCATTTTTCGGACCTCCGTCAGGTACGCCGCCATGGTGGGGTCGGAACACTGGAACTCCTTCCGCGCTTGGTTGCCAGCAGGCCCTCATATTCAGCCATGTTGTTTGTGGCCTTGAAGCCGAGGGCGACCACATACAGAAGGATGTCACCGGTCGGAGAGACCAGGACAACCCCAGCCCCCGCGCCCTCCAGCCTGAAGGAGCCATCGAAGAATAAAATCCAGGGAAAAGGCGCGGGTGCTTCTTCGGCTTCAGGAGTGGCGGGAGTCCACTCGGCGACGAACTCCGCCAGGTTCTGACTCTTGATGGCGGTGCGGGGTACAAATTTGAGGTTGAATTCCCAGCCCACGACCATTTAGCATCTGACTTCTACTTCACGGTTGTGGAGAATTTCCCGTAGAGGATAGGCCGTGACCACGGTGATTTCTCGCCCTTGGAAATAATGCCGCAGCTTCCTGGATACCACCAAGACCGCATACAGCATTTTCTGAGCCTGCGGATATCGAGTCTCCGCTTCATGCAACACCTTGCTGATATAGTAGACCGGCTTTTGGACGCCTTCCCTCTCCGCAACCATCAAAGACTGGCCACCACCTCGTGAGTGGCAAGAATGTACAGAGCAGCGGCTCGCCCCATAGGGAGACCAAAGACCGGGTAGAGGTGAGGTATTGTTTCATGTCTTCAAATGCCCTTTGTGCCTCATCCGTCCACTCAAAGTGGTTAGTCTTCTTCAACAACTTGAATAGAGGCAAGCTTCTTTCTCCTAACCGGGCAATGAACCGCCAGGAGGCCAGCGACCGCCGAACATCAACTGCTTTGAGTCGCACTGGCAGCTTCATGTGCTCGATGGCCGCTATCTTGTCAGGATTGGCTTCAATACCTCGGCTGGACACCAGGAAACCCAGCAACTTGCCAGAGGGCACACCAAACACACATTTTTCTAGGTTGAGCTTCTAGCAATTCTTCCAGCTTCGTCCTTGCCTCGGCCGCCCATAGGGCCAGACGTTGGCCCCCTTGCCTTCGCGGCCCGCGCACACTTATGTGCGAGGGAGAAGAGCTCGGAGGTGGTGCTGATGGTACGGGTGGCCATCTGCTCCTTCATCTTACGGTCTCGAACGCCTCTTCGAAAGGCGACGATGATCGATTGCTCCGAAATGTGGGGGATCGTGTTGCGGCAGTGGCAAAACCGCCGGATGAAGTCACGCAACGACTCCCCCTTCTCCTGCTCCAGGGTCCTCCACGCCTGGCTGCGCAAAAGAATCTTGAAAATTGGCGACAAAGAGGCCGCACAACTCCTCCCATGAGTGCACCGATCCTTGAGGGAGGTTTAACAGCCAAGAACGGGCAGAGCCCGTCAAGGCCGTTGGGAGGTAATTGGCCATGATCTTTCTAGATCTGCCAGTCGCCCGCACCACCGTGGTATAGATTTACAGGAATTCCTCTGGGTTGGTGGTGCCGTCATATTTCTCTATGGACGCCGGGCGGAACCTGTCGGGCCACGCCACGCGGCGCAGCCGTCGGGAAAAGGCCTGGCACCCGACGCCATAAAGGAGCTCACCGCTCACCGGAGGCCTTGGTCGAGATCGCCCCCGAGCGCGGGCTCGGCTCCCGATAGAACCGGAGGAGGAACCTCCTCCTTGATGCGAGAGTGAGAGCCACGGAGGGGCTCTCACCATCAAAGGCTATCTGCTTCCCGTGGCAGCGCTCCTGGACCGGGTGGCGCGGCAGGCAACCACGGAGGTCATCACCGCGCTGCTGGCGGCTTTCATCCAAGTGCGTTCGGAGGTCCCCACGGTCCCTTGCGGAACCGGGACCAGCTCCGCGCGCGCCCTTCCCTCGCCTCCAGCCAGCCTGGCCAGAGCTGCTTCCGTTAGGGCGGCTAGACGTCTGGGTGCGTTCAGCACGCGCCCCAGGCAACGGTGTACCAACGGTACCCGGTCGGTCGGGGAGCCCTACCCGAAGTTGGGCCGCGTCCACGAGACCGGCGATGCTCCGCAGCCACGGGGTGGCCGGAGTGTCTCCTGCGAGTTCCACTTGAGGGTGGTCCAAGAGGAGGCGAACCGCATGCAGGTTCTAGGCAGGAGTGGCTGCCTCCATGGCCAGCCAACGCCGCACGGGGTGCTCCGCCGCCTCCAAAGGAGCAATGATGCCATCCTGCAGGGGCGGGTGAGACGATCCCTCGTCCGGCGAGACTGCCGGGACGCGCCCTGGGCGATACTCGCCCCCGCCGCTTCTTGACGCTGAGATCCCGCCATCTCCGGATGAGCGGGCTTGCTTCCGAACAAAGAATACCGAAGTCCGCCGGGAAGTTGGCCGGGAAAGCCAACCACTAGCCCCCTACCTGGCGCGCCCCTGTCGGCGTATTCCACCTGACAAGCCCGGAGTCTACAGACCGGGTTTGGTTCAGTAGGAGGGCGTCTTCGCGGCTGGCAAACCCTAGCGAGTGAAAACCCTAGAGACTCCCACACGAAGGACTTCGGCGTCTATGAACTAAGATGACACGAAGATCTTTACCCAGGTTCAGGCCCCCTCAACCAGGGTAATAGCCTTACGTCCTGCTAAATTTTTATAGAATGTTTGAGGCTAGTACAGAGCTCACAGATTACAAGTTCTTCCTTGGGTTCTACTGCTGAACTCTTGGTTGTCCGTCCCCCCTCCCCATGCACTAGGATGCCCTTATATAGGCCAGGCCATCGGGGGTAGGTAAAAGGGGGGGTCATCATGCTAATCTTCATACATTTATTACTCATTCCCGTGCTGTCCCGTTCCTCGAGCCTCATTAAATGCCGACGCATGGCTTCGCCCGGTTCGCCCGGTATGTGACCCCTTTGTGACTGGTAGGTGAGAGGCGTTAGAGGAATGGGCTTGTAGCAGAAATCCTCACAGTCAAGGGACCTGACACAGCAGGCCTGCCTCTGGCAGGGTACGATAGGGGAAGTAGACTTCGAGGTGAAGCCACCTCGCCCCACCTTTTTTGTGCTATGGGCGGGCGGCGTGCGTACTTTGCCTTTCTCACGGACGCCACGTGGGCCGGCACTATAAGTTCAACCTTCATTAGTTATGGTTTTGGTGTTAATGACAAATCTAATATTGTGATTATCCATTTATGTAATTTTGTTATTAATGACAAATCTTATATCAAGACTAACTCGTTTATTTAGAATATCCTTGATTAGTCTCATCGCATTGAAAAATGGAAAACCCAAGGTATGTATGCGTATTCATCTTAGTATTAGTTGAATACTTTGGAGTCAAGTTAAAGTATGAATGTCCCTATTATATTAACCACAAAATGTGCATTATGTTTCCCAATCCATATATTACATAGATGCACATACTTAGGGAGAGTTTGTAGTTTAACTTGAAAGTCTCTTTGTATTGATCTAATTCTTATTGACACATATAAGGATCAAGACAAAAAAACTAAATCCTTGAGTATATATTTGAATTGCCTAGTTATAGTATACTCATGGTAATGTAGGATATACTCCAATATGATCAAATTGAATATGTGCATATTATCTTCAAGTCAATTATATTTATGCACATATACATGTGGAGTTTATTCTATAAAGTAATGATCATTTTCATATAGCCTACACATAATGGATCATTACTTTTCATCAACATGAGTATATGAAAACTTGTGTAGTTAATATATACTCATATCAATTTAAATGATAATTTAAATTGAGTTCATTTGTCTTATTAATCATTAAAGAACACTTCATCATGTGTTGATGGTGTTCCGTAATTAATTGAGGACAAATGAATAGTTCTTAAGTATAATGAAGCATGTGTTGCATTATTGTACTTAAGACACATTTAATCATTCAAATTGATTTAGGTTGTGCTCAATTGATCTAAAGGCATACATTATGTGTTAATGGAGTGCAAGAGATAATTGAGACAACCGTGCATCTTGGACTAACTATTTTATGAGTTGTGATTGAGTTAGGTCCAAAGATGGATGAGATGATTGAGAACGGGATAAAGAAGTCATCATGTGTTGATGAGCTTCAAGAGAAGATCCCGAAGTGAAAAGAAGGGTAACGATCCCAGGGGAGCGTATGCGTGTATGATCATAAAGACCCCAAAGGGGATTGCTTGCGTGCGGCGGCAAAGGTATAATTAGATAGGCTAAGAACTTTGTAGTCTTTGAGTCTAAGGTTTTTATCGCCTACTATTAAGAGGGGTTGTCTCCTAGCTTGAGCTTCATCATGTGTTGATGATCTCAATCCGCGTTCACTCAAGCTCAAATCATTTGGATTTGGTTTTTGCATAAGGGTTAACCATTTGGCATGTGTTGCGAATGGGTTAAGCTTATGTTTGCTTGTTGTTGGTTTATGCTCTGATTTGCATGTGTTGCAAAGAGAAAGAGCATATGCATTTGGTTTTCGCATAATGCTTTGATTTGCATGTGTTGCAAATAGGATAAGCTATATGTGTTGGCTTTTGCGTGAAGTTCACTTTTGCATGTGTTGCAAATGTTAAAGCTTCATGTTTTGGTTTCGTTCAAAACAATCTTTCAAAATCTTGTGGTTGCTTGGAGCTAAGTTTTGCATGTGTTGCAAAAGGAGAGAGCTCAAGCTTGATTTGATGTTTGTGTGGTTGTATGGAGCTAGAGGCTTGCATGTGTTGCAAGTAGAGAGCTCATACATGTGATTTGGTTTTAAGTGTGAAGTTTGATTTGGTGTTGCATGGAACTAGAGAATTGCATGTGTTGCAATTAGAGAGTTCATGCACCTTGATTTAGTGTTGCTTGGAGCTAGACTCTTGCATGTGTTGCAAAGAGTAGTGCTCAAGCATTAAATATGTTTATTGTATTATTTGCAAGTTCGTTGTGCGAATAAACTGAGGTTTATGAGTCCGGAATCCCGAGAACATGTGAGTAGGGCTTGCAACGGGTGCTGGCAAGTTGACTGGGTCTTGCGTTGACCTTCACATGGCTAGGGGGATTAATCTCATAAACTCGAGTTTGATTTGCTTAATACGTTTTGCAAATAGATTTGGAGTCGGTTGCGAAATGCGTTTTCGCAATTTGGTTTGAATTCCTTGAGCATGAGCTAAATCGGTGCAAATGTGTTTTGTACGTGTGTATGATCATGTGTTGATCATCTTATGGCTCAAGGAATGGTCTTTGGTTTTTCGGAAAAGAGTTTGCGCGAAAATCCGCATTTGAAATTTGTCAGGGGCGGTGTGACCGGCCCCTGGTCGGTCGGACCGGCCGGGCGGTTGGACCGGCCCGAGTCCGGTCGGACCGGGCGTGCGGTGTGACCGGCCCCCGTGCGGTGCAATTTTTCCAGAGAGTGTGTTTTGCTGATTTTGTACAGGCGGTGCGACCGGCCGGGGTGCGGTGCGACCGGCCGTGCAGTGCGACCGGGTGATGTGCGGTCCAACCGGCCGTGTAACGGTCAGAAATTCGACCGTTGCCCTGTGAGGGCCGGTCGGACCGGCCGGGGTCTGGTCGGACCGGGTTTTGCTGATTCTGCCCGTTTTTACCCCCAAACGGCTAGTTTTCTTGTAGGGGTTATAAATAGAGCTCTTGGAAGGTTTGGGCAAGAGGTTGGCTGTGTGTGGGAGTTGTGTGCATGTGTTGCTCTTCTCCATTTGCTTCTCGAGCTTAAGAGTGAGCCTTAATTGCATGAGTTGCAATTAGGAAGTGGTTTGAGAGCCTCTTGTGCATGTGTTGCACTTGAGAGAGGCCTTGGTGCATGTGTTGCACGAGGTGATCACCGGGAGCGCATTCGTTGTACTCGGTGAAGTTCAAGCGGAGGAGCGACTTATTACTCTTGGAGGTTGCCGACTCCTAGACGGCGTAGGCGTCGTGCACGGGAGCTCTCAAGGTGTGAGAAGCCCCGGCAAGTTTGTGAAGGTTCGGGTTGAGCCTACGCGCAAGTGTGAAAAACCACGACTAGTGGAAAGAGGCGGGTGCTCGAGCGAGAGCCAGTCCAAGTGTGGGCTTGCCTCAACGTGGACTAGGGGAGACCGGCAAGTCTCCGAACACCACGAAAAAATATCGGTTGCCTCTTTTACTTTCAAGTATTTACATTTCTAGTATATTGTTCAATTGCTTGATTGTAATAGAATTGCTTAGTGTTAATTGATTGATCAATTTAGCAATTCTAGTTTAGAGACATAATTTAGTTAGTGCACTAGTGAGCCTAGTTGATTTAGGTTTTCATTGTCAAAACTTATTTATCGCTTCCGCATATATATTTGATTAGGTTTTGACTTAGGGGTGTTTAGAGCGAATTGTTTAGTGAGCGATAGAATTTTGTAAAACGCCTATTCACCCCCCTCTAGGCGCATCCTCGACCCTCTGAGCACTGGCGGCGGGCGTGCTCGCCACCCGCCTACCAAAGCCGCCACGGGGCGGGCGCCGGCGAGCAGGGCGCCCTCGCCTTTGCTCACCGGACGCCACGTAGGCGGCACTGGCTGGCGGGCGTGCTCGCCCACCCGCCTGCCAGGCCGCCACGTGGGCTGGACGCCGGACGAGTAGGACGTTCTCGCGCGCCTGCTCGCCGGACGCCACGTGGACCGGTTTTGTGCATCGAAGAGGATACCCCAGCGTAAAGCACGCTGACAACCGCCATCCCACCTCCCCATTGTGGGAACCAGCCACGCTGCCTGCTACCTAGCCGTCACAGCCTGCTGAGCCGTCGCCGTCTGGTCAGAAGCACAGCAGCGCCATGTGGGCAGCCTCCTCGGCTGCCTCGTTAAACTCTGTATTGGTTGGAGGTGTATCAGAGTGAAAATTTTGGATTGGGGAAGTAGCAGTGCTGTCCTTATTTTATGAGATGTAGTAAATTTTATAGACTGTTGGCAAATCAACATGTCTGTATTCATAGTGAAATTTGTGGACTGGGGAAAAGAGGATGTTCGTAAAGTTTTTGGATGTGTTGTTGAGTGGCCTTCTTTGTCACTGTGTACACTAGCCTAGCTGATTATGAATGAATAAAAATGTGTGATGAATATTAAACATGTGTCAGTGTGTAACATCTGGCTTGAATAGTGTCAGGTGATAGATATATACTTCCTCTACTGAATGAATGAATGCGTCACACAAGCACCTATGCAAGAAAGTGGCAGTAGCAAGTCAAAGGAAATGGCAGTACCAGTTAAGGAAATGGCATAAGCATTCCTCCGCAACTACATCCAATCAGAACACAAGCAAAATTCCAACAACACATGACAGTTTATAAAGAAAACCTCAATCGGATGTTCAGTGCATGTGTTACTAGCAGTTCCATTACATCGTTCCTTGGCTAACTGTGTATATCGTTCTCTCTCTCTCATGCTTCACTGACATACACTGCCAAAAGTCCACGAATATGCATGCATCCAGCAGTTTCTTGTGAAAACCTCCCACCTGGCGTTGGAACGGTTGGATATTGATCGGACGGTCTATGTTGTCCTAATGCACGAGTGCACGAACAGTACCTTGTGCATAGCAGATTGCCTGGCTAAGTCAACAATGGTAGAGAATTTATTGGTAATGTTGTCACTTGTCTCCCGTGTTTGTTTCTAGATCTGGTGAAGTTCTTATAGACAACATCAAGAAAAATACACACAGTTTAACGTAATTATACGAAACAACAACAACAATTAAACTTTTTATCCCAAATAAATTGAGGTAAACTAGAAACGAAATCCAATCAAAATCAATAAAATATTTAGATTTTTATTTAATGAAAGAGAGGCAGTTTAGCTTTACATGATCCTAAGTTTCTTTTTTTAATAGATGGATCGACACTTGATCGTCATCCTTAAGACCTTCAATTGAGTTGACTAGGCTATGAATGATCGTCACCACCTTTGTAATCCACTCTTACATACATGCATCGATGCACATAACAATACACACTTGGCAGCTAAATATTAATTCGAGAACATGACGGTACTGACAAAAAAAAAGCAACCGAAATGGCTTCAACTGCAGCACGCATGACAGCCAGCGATCGGGTAAGTGCTGACCACAACAACTCAAAAAAAATCTTGCCAACTTTTTTCTATCTCAACCTTGCTGATTACGCTATACGACGCGTGCTTGAACTGACAGAAAACTAGAGATATATATGCGCAGGAATTTTTACTGCAATCCTGTAAGGGTGTGTATTTCTTTTGGACGGCTTCGATCGGATTTTTCTATGTGCTAATTAACTAGAGCTTTCACCAAGTGGAAGGACAGATGCTGCCGTGCCGGGTAGAATATATTCATCCTGGATATGCATCTGCAGCTGTGAGATACATATATATATGTGTATGCATTTTGCAAACATGAACCGTCGAAACAACTCGATCGCAAATGATCACGCAAGATATGATTCTGGCAATGCACTATGTATGTACGTATATATATCCAGAGTTAAATAATGCTATATACACTCCAGACCACAAGGGGCAAAATAATCGAGAAATTTGCACACGTGGTACCCGGCTACCACTACCACATGCACTTCCATATTTTGCATGTTAAAGTATATTTCACCATCCGAGACTTTGAACCCAGTTGGTAAATTCGAGCAATAGTGGCCTATGTGTTCGTTTTTAGCCATTGAATTTTTGATCAGACTGTCTAATTACTTGAACCCATCGAATTAACCACTGTGCGAAAGACAGGCACATGAGCGACGATCGATATTGCAATAGCAGCCCAGAAGACATGTACATTTTGATTCGATTCCATTGAAGTGGCCTGGCACATAAAATTATTGGCCGTAAGAAATGTGAATAGGTGTACTTTAATTTCTTTTGGCAAAATGCAATATACCCTTGATCGACGCGTGCAAGCTTTGCCACTTTGCGTAGCAAAAAGGGAGCGCGTGCATATATACCAATTCACCACGCACATACTATATCCTGGCCTCCAAACTTGAGCCGTGATCGCATCATATCGCTCCCTTTTTGTATCATGCGTCCTCTCTCCGATCATTAATTAATCAACTAACGGTTTTCGGTCGAGTCTGCAGCCATCCAATCGATCGATATCGTGTGCAAGTTGCACGCCTTTTTGACAATTGCGCTTGACACTCTCCTCTCGATGATCGTTTTCGTTCTATCTTCCCCTCCAGATCTCGATACCGTGTTAGATTTCCCTATTTGGTTCCAGCCAACAAGTTTATGTGCTTTATGTCGCCCAATTGCAGATGCGCCAATTGGATGGGCAAAATTGAGTGCAAAATCAGTGAGAGTTTCAACCGAGTTTCATTCTCATTAAATGATATGACACATCATTATGTTTGGTGACATAGCAAGGTAATTATGAAGAGAGGGATAGAGAGAGTTTCATCCAGATGAAACTTAAGATACACGGTTACCTAGACAAAAGCTGATGTGGAACTCTTAGAAATTGAGAAATAAAACTATGCACTGGAAATGGCCTAAGCGCATACACGACGAGGTATCAGATTTATCAATTCTTGCTTTTGGATGTTGAGAAAAGCCAGCCGAACTTTGCAAATGTTCTCCGCATAACGGATGCCCCGGCCCTTTCTGCAGGTGCATGCATGTAGTAGGCAGCAGAATTCGCTAGTGTCGCAGTCCAAAAGGTCAGCAGGCCCAAGCTAGTATATATAGCGCATATATGATATATCCCTCCCTTGCATCATCGTATATTTTGCACAGGATAATAAATTATGGAGCTTTTTTCTTGGAGAACTACTCGTGTCACTTTGAACTACTCCCTCTGTTTTACGATACAAATCCTCGACTAAATGATCATCGATCAAATAATGGAAAGAGAAACAAATGCAAGATCTTGAAAAAGATATTGAAGACTCCGTCTGGCGTCGTGGTGGATTATCTAGTTGAGCAGAGGCTTTTAGATGTCTGCATGTTTTGCTAACTTTTTTGTAATCAATTTGCAAGTGGACATGTCGTTATTGCGTTCCGGAATTTATGAGATGAAATGTGAGAGTGTAACCATCGGATAACAAAATTATGTATCTAACTTTAATCTGATTTAATTACCAAACAAATTAATAGACTTTTTATAACTCGTTTTTCACCCCAGCTTAAAAACACATGACAACTATAGCAAATGAGACGAAAGTAATGGCCAATAGGACGGTGCATGTCAATTTACAAGGTGACTTGTGCTTTCTTGTGTATATGCACATCTTTTAACCATTGGATCAAAATCAGACACGCGCACATCTCAAAGTTGATCTAGACGTCAAGGAAATCGATCTAGTGTTAAAAAACAGATAACTTAAAAATAACAAAACTGTTCATTATGAATAAAGTAGCATTTATGCCCTAGCTTCCAAGAAAACACTAAAAAACAATACGCACGAATAGAATTTTACTAGCAAACGAACTATAACTTGACTGTCAACTTCTTGAAACGGTATGAAAGGAAATCGTAGCCTTTCTTAATTTAATTTTTCATCGGTTACGTACGTGCGGCAGACGAGTAATTTTAGAAAGAATTTGTGAAGAGAGGAATCCCTGTGATGACTTAATTTATCACATACGCGATAATACAAATTACTGCAAGTTGTTCTTGAAAGGGAAGCAATTCGATGCATTCCAAATGACATGCGGCGGCGGCGGCAATGAGCTGACTTCTTCAGTTCTCGCTTGTCAGTATACAAAAAATATGTGCATGTCAACGATGGAATATATATAATCATGTACTCCTATTCCTACGTACTCTTCCACTAAAGCTCGTTCTCTTTTCTTTCAAACATTCGAGCAGCTTGCTGATATTCAGTCGCGCCGGTCACAATTCAAAGGGTTATGTGCTGAAAAACCATGTGAAAACCTATCCATATTTATGATGAGTTATTCATAGTGTTTAAATATGTAGTGCTCAAGTTTGAGTTTGTTTTTTAATTCTATTTTAAATATGAAGCAATTTGAGATGTTGTCAGGTCAGGACGACACTACTTGCTTTGGAGGCGCGGTAGTGCTAGCCAGGCAGCACTACCGGCCTCAGAGTGGCGGTAATGCTGGCCTATGGTATCACCGGCTATAGGAGCGATAGCTTTTTCACAGAGAGGTGTACCCTCTGGGATTTAGCAAAGCAGCACTACTGGCGTGCTAGGAGTGATAGTGCCAGGGGAGCAACACTACCAGCCCAAACGCGCGGAAGTTATTTTCCAGAGTAGGTCTCTATTGGATTCCAGGGATTAGGGATGGCAATCAGATCCGCGGGTTCGGGTACCTGCGGGTCGTGCACCCGATGGGTTCAGATTCGGATATGAATTTTTACCCGTGTGTTCTGCGGGTCGGGTATAAACTACTACCCATGGGTATCCGTCGGGTACCCAAACTCCTACCTACTATCCTCAATTTTCCTCAATTATATATATTGCTTGTATAATTGTTGCTGACTTGCTCTTTATTAAATATGATTTGTGATTGTATAGTTATGATTTTTATGTGATTTGTGACTATATAGTTTCTCTTTATTGAATGTGATATGCATCATAGTTGCTGTATTGAAGATACTGCAATATTGCACAAACCCATTGGGTACCCGCTAGGTTAGGGTATAGTTTTTGACCCGATAGGATATTCAGATTCGGGTCAGGTTTTCTGTCGGATTGGGTTTTGTAAAACCTGCACCCGACCAACTTGTTGCCATCCCTATCAGAGATATCGGCACTACCTGCCCCAGGTTGGCGGTAGTGCTGTTTTTCAACGAGATGTGAATTAAATTTTATTGATTTAATTGCATATATTTGTGAACAGTGCTATATGATGTGTTTCTTTTCTGTGTTAGTTGCAAGACTATGTGGCTAGGTCATGGTGAGAAGGTGAGACTAGGACCAGACCAGAAGAGTTGAGATCCATAACGGTCGAGGGACGTTAGAAGATGATTGAGGCTAAGAAGTGGTTGCAAGCCAAAAAAATAAGGAATTAGAGCGTGAAGCACTGGTGATGGACATGTGGCAACGGCATGGATTGGGATTATACTCAGGGAGGAGTTGAGGTTCAGAATGGTCAAGAAAATTGATGCCGCTATGGTGAAGCGAAAAAGGACACGTGGGTTGAGTGACTTAGGCCCGTTTGCAAACGAGGACGATTCGGGAGATCTGGACGAGTGAGAGGCTTGGTAGAAAGTCATTGAGGCCACACAAAAAGAGCGAAGCATGGTAATGATTGGAAGACCGATCATTAGAGCAAATTGAAAATTTTTCCAATACCGATGGTCGAGACAGTTTGGAAAACTACGACGGTGGCCTAAGTGGTTTAGATCACGTCAAAGTGGGTTTTGACCCAAATTCAGACTCATAGAGCGGATTTGACATCAATGTAATAGCCGTTTTGAGAAGTGTACTTGTGTAAGTGAAAAACCTATTAAAGTTATTGGGTTTCAAGTTAGCCTATGTAAGAGTAGATGATATCCACCTTAGTGTCCAAGTTTAATGTTAGGGCTGCATCTACTATATATGGAAATATAACAGGAGGTGAGAATGTGAGACCTTAGACTTAGTCACTATGAGTGTTAAGATTCCCTACAAGATTTTAGTGTTCTTGTTTGGATGTGTGAGTGCTCCTTAAAGGTTTTGTTCTTAGGTGAGAAGTTTTGTAATCACCCATCTTACTCTAAAGTAAAGATCAAATTCGTGCTCAAGTTTTTGCCTTAAATTTTGATCTTCTTCTTTGTTTTACTCTTGATCTTTTCTTGTGGTTTCTTTCTTTCTTGATCTTTGTGTTGCTAAGGATGAATGATTGATGAATATATCTCTGTAGATCATCCCCCAATCATCTAGGCAAATCTCTTCTTGATCATCCAAGTTTCTTAAAATAACCGGTTTTTGCTTGAGAATAAAGGATTTGAGGTCGATCTTGATCTTGGTCATTTAGGGATAATCTTTTTGGAGTTCTTGCTTGTTGTGACATGTGGGAGGTCATCTAAAATCATCTTGATCATTAAAGCTCCACGAGCAAACTCATAGCAAAGTTTTTGCTTTTGACCCGGTTTTGGGTGCTACCTTTGTAAATTCAAAAATAGTCAGAATTTTGACATCAATTCTTGTGATTGAATGTTGAAATAGGTTCCTGACACCCATAGAAAGGTGCATACAAAGTTTTACGGGTTTTCGATTAACCAATCAAAAAATACACTGATTTTTCTTTTTGAAGTCACGCCAATACTATTTATTTGTCTACTTTTTATTGTTCACGGGCACTACTGCTACAATAACCTACTAGTCATCCTAGCACTACCTACTTCTGTAGTGCCATAATGCCGCCCCAGAGCTAATTTTTCTGAAGATTTTCTTCTTCTGCCCTTTTGAGATCTTTGGAGGTTTTGGTTAGATTTTTTGAAAAAAATTTGTTATATAATCATTCACCCCATCTAACCGCTATTTTTGGTCCTTTAGTGGCAAAGAGAGATATTTAGCCTTTTTTTCTACAAACAAAATTAACCACTACACTAATTGAGTAGCATGACCACTCTCAAATACTATCATCACAGCATATTCGGCTCCCCTTGCTCGGGATCACACCCATCAAATCACTTAATTAATCACTTGTGCCACAAACATGCCGAGAAAGAGGTGCTAGGCAGGGGTACCGGTATCTAGCACCTGCTGCCAAGCTTAGGGTATGCGGTAGCTCATATGTTATGGCGCTAGCAAGGTGCTACGGTTCAGAGGTATAACAAGTAACACATATAGTCTCTATCTGTTTTTACAGTATGAGATATAGCTATTTTTATAAATTCATTTATATTTTGGAAAAACAAAGTGTGTGGCTGAAAAAAAACTTATTTTTTTACTGGAGAGATCGTGATTCGTGAAGGCGTCCTGCTCTTGCTGTCCTGCAGAGTAGGACACATGGAGCCCCGAAACTAACCCACATCAGGGACCTGCATGCTTTTCTCGGGTGAACCATCCAAAGGACGGGCACCATACCCTTCAAAGACACTTGTTCGAGGCATCTTTTCAGTCTCATGAAAGTGCAAAGGCTGACCACATTCTGTCAGGCTCACCAGGCCCCAGATCAGGAGGCTAGTAGAGCAGCCAGCTAGCTAGCTACCGAACGATGAGGCAACCCGACGCACCACGTACTAGGAGTCTAGGATAATATCTCCCTGGCCGTTCGTAGCATGCGCAGCGCAGTCTCCTTGCTTCTTTCGGTTCTCTTTTTTTTTTTTTTTTTGGAATATATCCTGTGTAATCATAGAGTTGGTGAAATTATGGTGCAACTCAACTAGAAAAAGTTTCAAAATTTTTTGAAAAAAAATCATGGATGTACATCTCAGCTTACCCCATCTACATATAAAATTTCATGATCAAATTCGTCCTGTGCTAGAAGTTACAAAAAAGACAAAGTTGATCATGAATTACTGCTCATGATCAAGTTTGTCTTTTTTATTACTCTTAGCACAGGACGAATTTGATCATGAAATTTTATATGTAGATGGGGTAAGCTGAGATGTACATCCATGATTTTTTTCAGAATTTTTGAAACTTTTTCTAGTTGAATTGCAGACCGCTGCTTTTACCAAATTGCCTAATTACACGTAATATTTTTCCCCTTTCCTTCCCCTTTCTATCGTGCACAGTAGGCCCAAAGCGCAGCGGCCCCATAACTTTTTTTTCCTGAATACACACAACCCATACATATTACACCAACTATACATATTCCATACATACGCAAGAATTAATTAGAGGTTCTACATCCTCAACATATTGAACCACTGAATAAACCACTAAACAAGCACATGTATGTGTTCCATTTTTAGTCCTCAATTTCAACACCATAACCTGACCCGGTCAATGCCCTGGCCCCAGAAAAAACATGGGATCCTAGGCACCATGCATGACAGCTTGACTCCGTATCCGGGTTTCGAATTTTTGTTTCAAAATTTTTTCAGCACCTACTGAAATCACTTCGGTGATTCTGAAAATTTTGGGATGAAATTGCTATCGAAAAATTTGAATATTTGTATAAAATTTCTGCAAAGTTTGAATTCTATACAAATTTTAACCAAAATTTGTATTTTGGACAAAATTCAGATAAACCCATCGAAATGTTACTGGGTTAAAAAAAAATTCAGGACCCATAGATTTTCGCCGAAATTCGAAACCTACATTCGTCTCCCTCTCTTGCTGGCCACTCCGGATCGTCTGCCACAAAGATGCAACAGCTGATCAGAGGCGAAGATGTTTTGAACCATCTGTCTGTATGGTGCAACACATTTTATTGTGGATATGTCCATTCGTGCTCGTCTCAATCCTCAACAGCTAACTTTGAACCATACAGACAGACACCAGTTGAAGAAGTGACCAAACAGTGCACCATGAACCACGCCGTTGCATCAGTGAAAACAGAGGATATATATCCTTTTCACTTGTGCGGATGAACGGTGGTAGCTCGGCACCACCAACAAACGGAGGTCGCCACCACGCTCCGTTCCAACCAACCACCCGTCACTCGCCGGGATGGGGGCGAGCGCTCACCGTGTGCCTACCCAAAGGCGAACGTTCCGCCGAAAGGCGGGAAAAGGAGAGGCGAATTCTGCTGTATGCGCGGGAGAATATAGCCCCGCCCTCTTGACCAAAACTGTACGACCCGGCCGGACGGAAAGGCAAGCTGGGAACCGAGGCCAACCAAAGAGTTCGGAGAAGGCAAGCTGTACGACCCGGCCGGACGGAAAGGCAAGCTGGGACCCGACACGAGGGGCACCAAGTGGACCAGCTTGGCCCCCGGGGGCGACGCCAAATCGGCAGCGCTGCGTCGGTTTGCCGAATCGAACACGCCGCACGGGCCACCGGTACCACCACCCCGCGCGTCCCCCCTCCCATCGGGACAGCCGCGCTGCCCCGCCCGCAGAACAACTAAACTACTCCGGCCGGGACAGGTGACATCGGCCACCGCACGCGTTGGAATGTTCTCGCCGTCCGGGAGACATGCGCCGCTTATTTTAACCGCACACACCTGCGGTGCGGTGCGGTGCGGTGCGGCCCTGTCTATTTCTTTGCGAATGCCAGTAGGCCTTGTTCGTATTCCCTGCCCATGAGCACAGGAGCTGCGCTGCAAACGGCTCACCGCAAAGATTGTAGTCGTCTCAAAACGGCGGTCCCGCGTGGCCGCGACGCCAGCATGGCCTATCTAACATTATTAGTAACAGTTTTGTCCCTATGTGCCATGTCAATTCCCGTAGCAGCAAACTTAGCTTACTCCAAATACATGTAATTTTAGCTTTAAAATTTTATTTCTAAATACATATTATTTTACAATGTTGAGTTGATTTTTTATCATTTTTTCTTATACATCCTTCATCCTGAGCTATTTTTAATGTTATTTACTCTTCGTATATTAGAGTGTGTTTGGTAGGGCTTCAGCTCCATCAGATTCATGGATCTAGTGGAGCTGGATATTTCTAATCCAACCAGATCTGTGGAGTTAGAGCTGTGAGTACATTAAGAGTGTTCAGATGGATTATCTTATTTACATTTTAAAAACAAAAATATAAACTTAATTCACTTCATTTTAACCTATAAATTTCAGATCTTATGTGAAACTAAGATCTAAAACTCTACCAAACAAACCTTCAGAGTAAAACACACAATCTAACAGAATAACCTAGATAATATCTATTTAGGAACAAAAACAGTACCTATCGTTCTTCTGTCTCACTCTGTTCCCTGTATGGCCATATATATATATATATATACGCGACCCAGCGAGGCCCCCTCCGATAAAGATTAGCTAGCACCAGCCACGCACTACAAAACACAAGCAAAACACCCCCCAAAACACAGGCAAAATATAGGCGGCAGAAAACAAATACTCGGAACAACAGGTGCGCGCAAAACACAGGAGACGAGAGGAGATGAGAGGGTTTTACTGGGGATAGCAACAAGCCAAGCGCATGAGCGTTTTCTGATTTGCCGTGGAATACTCGTGCCATATAAAGTGGAAGCTGAGGAGGCGTATTAGGAAGAGACAAAACAAGGTCATAGGCGCCTAATCCGGATTGGGGTTGGGGCGCTAGCTACATGACCAACCTTGCCATCAGGATTGGTACGCTCGTGCGCTCTCCCATGGCCGCCGCGAAGAGTGTCCCTCCGCCGCAGCGGTCATTGCGTATCCAGGAGCAGCCGGTGGGCCGTGCGGGAATGGGTACTACGAGGAGCGGAGGTTCGTGTTCTTCTAGCGGCGGCCGCGTGTGGGGAGAGGAGGAGGCCACGAGGCTGGTGGTGATCGTCGGCACGACGGGCACCGGGAAGACGAAGCTGTCCATCGACGCCGCACAGGCGCTCGGCAGCGAGGTGGTGAACGCCGACAAGATCCAGCTCTACGCCGGCCTCGACGTCACCACCAACAAGGTGCCCCTCGCCGACCGCCGCGGCGTCCTGCACCACCTCCTCGGCGCCATCCGCCCCGAGGCCGGCGAGCTCCCGGCCTCATCCTTCCGGTCCATCGCCGCCGCCACGGCCGCCTCGATCGCGGCGAGGCGGCGCGTGGCAATCGTCGCCGGTGGGTCCAACTCCCTCATCCACGCCCTCCTCGCGGACCGCTTCGACGCCTCCGCCCGGGACCCCTTCTCGCCCGCCGCCGCTGAGGATTGCTACCGCCCGGCGCTCCGGTTCCCGTGCTGCCTCCTCTGGGTCGACGTCGAGGAGGCGCTCCTCGCGGAGAACCTCGACCGCCGCGTGGACGACATGGTGGACGCCGGGATGGTCGAGGAGCTCCGCGAGTACTTCGCGACGACCACCGCCTCCGAGCGTGCAGCGCACGCCGGGCTGGGCAAGGCCATCGGCGTCCCCGAGCTCGGCGACTACTTCGCCGGGCGCAAGAGCTTCGGAGGCGCGATCGAAGACATCAAGGCGAACACCCGGCTCCTGGCCGCCGCTCAGGTGTCCAAGATCCGCCGCATGGTCGACGCCTGGGGCTGGCCCGTCCACCGCCTCGACGCATCCGGCACCGTCCGCGCGCGCCTCGCCGGCGCGGGCTCCGCCGTCGAGTTCGCCACCTGGGAGCGCGACGTGCGCGGCCCAGGCCTGGCCGCCATCCGGAGCTTCCTGGCTGACCAGACACCGCGCAGCGACGACGCGAACGCCAATGTCAAGGAGGTGGTGGTGGAGGAGGAGCCGCTGCTACTGCGGTTGCCGCGGATGCAATGCTGCGACATGGTGGGGTGAGCTGCACTGCTGCAGCATCAGCAGCTGCCGCTGGTGTTACTTCTCAGGGCGGAGTTATTCAAGTTACGGCGCGAAGGGTGGGGGGCCTTTGGGTTCGAGGGTTTTGGCCGCCGATTTTGGAGGGTCCCGGCGGCGCCTTCTGACACTGGCCGGTGGGGTCAGAGAACGCCAGGCACGCAGAGAAGAGAGAGAGAGAGGGAAAGTGTGTGCGCGCGTAGCGTTGTGTAGAAACTAGAAAGAGAGAGAAGCTGCGTGTGTGTGGGAGGTTATTACTGCAGAGTTTGCGAATTCTTTCTTGGAGAGGGGGGGATTTCTTTTCTTCTTTCTTTGGTTCGTCTGTTTCCTACCACTGTATGTAGCACTAATCCACTCCGCTCTGTTCAAATTTCGAAATATATATGAGTACAGTCTAGAACTCTTCGGAAGCCTTGTGCATTTTCGGTTTGGTTCTTAATTTGCATTGGATCACCTGCTCCATTCCTGAAACTTTCTGAATCTGTTCGTTTCCTCCTACTAGTATGAAGTGGCTATGCCACGGTGTACTGTGTTGGGCTTGTGGGTTGGTGCCTGGTTTTCTCGCTGTTGCCAGCTAGGAGAAACAAACTCAAGTCCTCGTTCTTCTTACGCATGGCTTGCTGTCGACTCTGCTTGGACTCTGGAGCATTACTAGTACTCTGTACTAATCTGTAACCTTGTGTGCGACACTGCTGCTGTTCTTTTACTCCACGGTCAAAAGCAGAGAGAGGTCGATGGCATTATGGGATTTTTACACGGTCCTGCTGTTGTCGTTCTTCACTTCCTTTTTCTTTTTTTGCCTCCCACTTGTTACTTTTGGATTGCTAATTGCTATTACATCTTTTCGTCTTGTTTGGATGCTAGACAATCTACACTTGTGTAAGGTTTTCACCGGGTCTTTTTTTAGTCAAGAGACCGAGACCAAGGCTTACCAGAACATTTTAGCATCGTTTTCATCTGCAGGTTCATTTCCAAAAAATATTTGTTGGATTTATTTTTTTTTTCAAAAAGAAAAAGAAAGGAGTGCCTGTCATCTACTGTGATAACGTACTGCTAGTACACCCCGGTGTTTGTGCGAACGTACTGTGTTGGCGACGAGGCCGACACAGCCCAAGTTTTTATACAACAATGTCGAGGATCAGTTGACTGTTCCATTGCTTCCTATCTCGCTTATCCAACACTCGACGCAAACTGAACTTGAATGCCACAAAGGGTGATGATTAGTGCCAGTACTGTATGTCGCTTTACATGACTGTACTCAGTGTCTTTCTGTAGTGCTAGTACTGCAGTGAGTATTCTATTGTCCTGTGTCTTAAGTACTGTCTAGCTGCAGTGAGGTATGCCAAGTTTCCTGAATCAACAATGTTCAGGGCTTCAGGCAGGCAGATCCTCCTCTCTCTGCAGACTGCAGCTAAGGAATAATCAAAAGAACCTACAAAGTACAGGCTTGTGAAAACAAAGCCTTCGGTTTTGTGTGTGTTTGAGGAACCAATGCTCTCCAATGGTTAGCACAAGAATAAGCAGCCATCATAGCAGATAGCACGTTGGAGCAAGGCACTGGAGTATGGACAACGCGTGCACCCTTAACCGAAACAGAGAAGAAGATGGAACAAGTATGCGAATGGCGAGTATGCATGGAACAATGCGGAATTGCAGAGCCCCAGCACTTGACAAAATGTTGCCCGCACTGCGCTATACCTCCTGTATTGCACTTCTGAAGCTCTAAAACCTTTTTCTTTTGGCTATGTAAGATTCAACTTGAGCATGTCTCAACAAGTATTGCTAAAAGTAGTAAAAATAAGTTGCATACATGGAGAATTGGAGGTTCGATCGACAGATTTATACAGCTAGATGCTACTCGTATGATTTACTGACCGACTGACCCAATCTATTGGACTAGTTGTGTCAAACAGTTGCTGGATTCGGCATTAGTTTCGGATTCGAAAGATTGATATCCCTTAGATCGGATGTCCCAATTATATTCTCATATAATTCTTGAAAAGACTATTTGGATATTTACGATCCATATTCTAGTAGTTTTAATTAGGCCCAGCCTGTTACTTGTAATCCTGTAACTTGGTTAGTTTTACCGTTGCTTTGTTAGGAGAATAAGGGCCGGCCAGTTTGTTGGGCTGTGCGAGTCATTAGGAGTCTGATACATGCTTAAGTTCATGCAGGTCGTGTCCTAGAGTTTAGGGCGTCGTGGAGTTCGTGGAGTATTTGTTTCAGCGGCTTGCACAATGTAAAGCGAGTGCTGCCACGATTAGGAGTAGTGTTGCTTTTATATTCATGCAATACATACGTGACGCTGCCGGTTTTGCAAAGACAAAATACTCATCCACAACACTGTTCTTGTGTGTGTGAGTTCCGTGCGGGTATAGTCCATCTCCGAGTCCAAGCTTCCGGATTGACAACACAGCCAAATAGTCCAAGCTTGGCTTTCCTCCATGGCTCCACCCTCTTGACACCATTCCATCCGCCATCCCACCGACCGATGTTGGCCATCACCAAAGCTTGACATATAAAAATATGCTTCCACTTGCCTACGTGAATACCTAGTTTTTTTTTGCAAAATATAACAGAATATTTGATACTTTTACAACTTTGTTGGACTACCTGATAAAATGACTTATTAATTTGCGATAATCCTGATGCATGTTGAACTCATACGGTTGATTAATCATTGATATATGTGTGCTATATATGATATCTGTTTTCACGCGATATCTGATAAAAAATATTCGGTACCATGTCGATTCCGCTCCATATTTGCTTCAAATTCATGATTGATATTATCCACACCATATTTGTATTCGGTACTTTCCTTATCCGACTCTAAATACAACATCAAGCTGCCATCTATAAACTCTATAAACTCATTAGGAAAGTGAGGCACCAATACAACATCAAGCTAAATTCATTAGTAAATATGTAAATGCACCAATACTCATTAGGCTGCCATACTGTTAATGTTAACAATTTATATGATAGTTGCCTCATTATTCTTCTTTTCCTTTTTGGTAATGTAGATGTCTCAGGATGATGATATACAAAGCATTCCTGTCGTTAGTGATGAAGTTGTTGGACCTAATCAAAATCAAGATCGAAAGAAACAAATGAATCCCAGATCGGAGATATGGATGCATTACACACGACTGTCAGATGACCGGAATAAAGCTAAGTGCAATTATTGCTCTTGGATGCTTCTCTGTGATCCACAAAAGAATAGTACCTCCTCACTTATATCTCATACAAAATCTTGTAAGAAGCATCCTGATAGGAGCAACAATCAAACTCAATTATGCTTTCAACCTAGTGAAGATGGTCAAAGTGGTTGTGTAGTTCCTTGGTAATACAATGCTGAAGAGGTTAGGGCAGTGTTTACTCGCATGATAATCATAGATGAGTTGCCTTTCATATTTTTGAAACATGAAGATTTTAGGGACTTTATGTCCAAAGCTTGTCCTCGGTTTAGTGCACCATTTAGGACAACAATGTATAGAGATGTTCTCCGCCTTTATGAAGCTGAGAAAGCAAAGCTAAAAAAGTTTTTTAAGGACACACATCAAACGGTTAGTCTAACAACCGACACATGGACTTCTTCGACCCTTCAAAACTACATGGTTCTCACTGCACATTACATCGATATCAATTGGCAACTTAACAAAAAATACTTAACTTTTGTTTGGTAGACAGCCACAAAGGGGAAGATATTGGGAAAGCACTAGATAAATGCTTACTTGAGTGGGGCATTGAGAATGTGTGCACTATTACCGTAGATAATGCAAGTTCAAATGATGGTGCTATAAACTATATGAGGAGTGCTTTGAAAAACCGGGGTGGTACTTTTGCAAAAGGTTGTCATCTTCACACGAGATGCGTAGCTCATATCATTAATCTTGTGGTTCAAGATGGGTTGAAGACAGTGGCACCTTCTATTTCCCGTATTCGTAATGCTATCAAATATGTGAGAAGCTCCACAACAAGAATGAATAGTTTTAAAAGAAGTGTGCAAATCAGCAAGGTAGAAGAAAAAGATTTGGTGTCTCTTGATGTGTGCACTAGATGGAACTCGACATATCTTATGTTAGACACTGCCGTTGGTTTTGAGAAGGCATTTGAAAGGCTTGAACTTCAGGACCCCTCCTATAAGGCAGAGTTGGGTGTGGATGGAATTCCAAAATATGATGATTGGGTGTATGCAAAAGATTTCAAAGAGTTCCTAAAACATTTCTTTGACCTTACAAAAAAAGTTTCTGGTACACAATATGTTACTTCCAATACTTTCTTTGAAGATGTCGCCGGTGTAAATTATTTATTGTGTGAATGGACTAAATGTCAAGATGGTGATGACAATACTTTCAAAGACATGGCCGTTAGAATGAAGGCCAAGTTTGATAAGTATTGGGGGGATCCTGAGAAGATGAATAACCTAATTTTTATTGTTGTTATTCTTGATCCTAGGTACAAGCTTCTTTTTTCCTATTTTCTATATTTTCTGAAGATACGACTTTTTTTTCATATTCACCCACTAATGTTTTTAATTTCCTGTAAGGACAAAGCAATCTGGTTTTTTCCAGTGGCAAATTAACAAGATATTTGGCACTATTAAAGGTGATAAGATATGGGAGAAGGTACAAAAGTCACTCTTAGATCTTTTTTGTGAATACAAGAATGCATACTCTCAAGTTGGATGCCAAGGTACTAGTGCTACTAAGCAATCAACTAGTTCTAATAAGCCATCATCTATTGCATCTACAAATATTATGAGGTCTTTATACAACAAGAGAATGAAAGTTACAAGTGGAGGTGGTGGTAAATCTGATTTAGACAAGTACCTTGCTGAAGATACAGAAGATGATATCAAAGATTTTGATATTCTCTCTTGGTGGAAATGCAACTCACCCCGCTTTCCTATCCTCTCACGGATGGTTTGTGATATATTAGCAATCCCTATATCAATTGTTGCTTCTGAATCAGCTTTTAGTACTAGTGGTCGTGTTCTTGATGATTTTAGAAGCTCCTTAACTCCGTTAACACTCCAATGCTTGATATGTGCACAAGATTGGTTGCGTTGTTCAAAGCGCATTAACATTGAAGCCAATCTAAGGGATTTGACAAATTTGAAGAAGGTGCTATAACCTACACATAATAATTCTATTTATCTATTTATGGGTGATGTAGATTGCTTAAAATTATCGCGTTCTTTTTGTATTATGTAGGTATTGAAATGGAACGCCAAGTTGATGATGTTATCACAACATCCAGTGTCTTCTCTTCGGATCGTGCTTGATGCTTGAAAGTTGAAAAGATGTGACTTTTGTTATTTTTGGCAAATTGGGTTGTTGACAAATCTTCTGCTGATGGTTATTTGCTATTTTTTGCAAACTAGTATAGCACTAGTATTTGCTAGTCAAATTTGGCGGTCAACTCTTTGAGATATGTGTTACTGAACATGACGGACATGGTCACATGAAGGACTTGATTACTCCTTATTTTGGCAGTTCAGAAAGAATCAAGAACTAAGCTAGTCTTCTAGGTGATGAAATAGTCATGTTTTTTAGTTGTTGGAACTTGTTACAAACGGACATGATTCATGAAGGACTTGATTAGTTGTTTTTACATGGTAATTAGTCTAGAACTCTGGATTCTGAAGTGCCATTTTGCGTTTGCTTGGATGGAAAGCATTTGATCATTTCTTTGTGACTCTGTGAAACTCTTATTGTCGGACCATGAATAGAGTGGTAATAGCTGTTAAGGAAAATAACTGGCCCTTGTATGCTGCAGTCTCCATTAGCAATTTAGCATGCAAATATTGTTCCAAACTTGCCAAACATGACAGATCAGGAGCAGGAATTGTTATTTCTCCTCTACTGTCAACGTTTCAAGCAGAACTAGCAACCAATAAGGTTTTGAGTTTTCAAGATATTCCTCTGACGGCAAACTCCTAGGCTGTTGCACTGCATCTCTGGCTGGGTTATTCAGGAAACCGAGAAACCAACAAATAGCTATTCGGGAAACCGGGAGGTTAACTACATCTTTAAAAATTCACGTCAAGTTTAGTAAATATGGTATTTGCCGATACCGTACCGATATACATTAGGATTTACCGATACCGAACCGTATTTATAACAAATACCGTATTTATCGAACTAGCAATACCGTATTAACCGAACATACCGTACAAACTGAACCGAATAAACCGATAAAACTGAATGAACAGTCCTACCTGTATTGCACTTCTGAAGCTCTAAAACCTTTTTCTTTTGGTTATGTAAGATTCAACTTGAGCATGTCTCAACAAGTATTGCTAAAAGTAGTAAAAAGAAGTTGCATACATGGAGAATTGGAGGTTCAATCGACAAATTTATACAGCTAGATGCTAGTCGTATGGTTGACTACTTGTCCGTAGGGTGCAATCGTATCAGACAGATGCTGACCGACTGACCCAATCTATTCGACTAGTTGTGTCAGATAGTTGCTAGATTCGGCATTAGTTTCAGATTCGGAAGATCGATATCCGTTAGATCGGATGTTCCAATTATATTCTCATATAATTCTTGAAAAGTCTATTTGGATATTTACAGTCCACATTCTAGTAGTTTCAAGGAGGTTCTTATGGTATCATTGTCTTTGCTCCCATTTTTATACTCTGTGATTTAGAGTGGGGTTCGGTAGTCCCCCGTGATTTTTATACCCCGTTAAGTCCATCAGCTTTTTAGCCCCACCCACGGATTCTTTTATACTTCGTGATGTACGCCGGTGATGGTTATATTTACAAAATATTATTTTAATGGATGTCCATTGGGAGAAACTCACATGCATCTATAATGAGAAACTCCTATGCTATTACCATTCTACCATGAAACTTACATAACATCAATTCTTGTAACTTTTTATTTAGTTCAAATCTCTCATGTTACCTATAAATAGAGGGTTGTATGCATGAAAGAATAAACAAGAAAGAAAGAAAGAATTCTCTCACTCCTATATTGTTCATAATTTGAGTAATCCACTACATTGTTCATATTTTGAGTAATCTATTAGTTATTTTATATCATGTTATCAGCACGATCGCCTCTAAAAGGCTATCATAAATTTCACGTACTAAAAATGCTTTGATCATTGTTTTCTAAGGTAAAGTATTCTTTCAATCCCTATTCTATGCTATTTAATTTGCACACTATAATTCATAGTTTTTATTTCTATGTATTGTAGTTTACTATGTCGAATCTTGCAAAACTTGAATTCATGGCTTTAGATATTACAGGCAAAAATTATTTGTCTTGGGTGCTTGATGCTGAAATCCATCTAGATGCAAATAGTCTCGGCGAAACAATCAAGGAGGGAAATAAGGTGTCTAACCAAGAAAAGGCTAAAGCCATGATCTTTATTCGCCATCACCTCCATGAAGGGTTAAAAGCTGAATACCTTACGGTGAAAGATCCCCTTATTCTTTGAAAGAAATTAAAAGAAAGGTATGACCATCAGAAAACTGTAATTCTCCTCAAAGCTTGTTATGATTGGATGCACCTGAGGTTGCAAGATTATAAAATTGTTTGTGAGTATAATTCAACCATGTTCAAAATCACTTCACAACTTTTGTTGTGTGGAGAAAAGGTTACATATGAGGAAATATTGGAGAAAACATACTCTACATTCCATGCTTCAAATTTACTCCTGTAGGAGCAATACCGGGAAAAAGGGTTCAAAAAATATTTTGAACTTTATTTCTTGTTTGCTTGTGGCTGAACAAAATAATGAGTTTTTGATGAAAAACCATAAGGCTCGTCCAACTGGTTCAAATCCATTCCCTAGAGCGAATGCGACAAGATATAATAGTAACAACAGAGGACGCGACCGAGGATGTGGTTGTGGATATGGACGAGGTCGTGGTAGAGGAAATTATAATGTTTCCTTCGAAAACACAAATGGTCCCCAGAAGAGGCAATAAAAGGGAGATATAGGGAAAAATGAAAATGATAAACCTAAAAATATATACTATCGCTGTGAAGGCAAAAATCATTGGTCGTGTAACTGTCATACGCCAAAACACCTTGTGGATCTCTATCAACAATCGCTTGAAAAGAAAGAGAAAAGGATAGAGACCAATTTTCCCAATAGTAATGGAGATAATGAATATTTTGGCAAAACTCAAGAAGTAGACAGCGGTCAATATGATACAACTCATCTTGATAGCTCCGACTTTCTTATCTAAGAATAATTTTTTAAAGTAGTTATTTGTAACATTCTGGTTATAGAATGTTAGTTTAGCGACAAGCATGTGCATAACAGAGTTGTATGCTACTATGGTTTTAAAATCCTGAAAGCATTTAAGGGTCCACTCACGCTGTGCTTTTGGCAGCAGGGTGGGTCTTTGCTGGTTGTATCTCTCATTCAGGGAATTTCATAGTACCAGTGGGTCCTTCTCCATCAAATATTCGGTCTTCAAGTTCGGATGGAGATGGTTTCTCAAGAAATACAGGGTTGCACACTTGATGGCATCTGGAAATGCAGGACGTTAGCTTCAGGTTGAGTTATGGTAGCTACAAGAAATCGAACTATCAAGTTGATCTTGACATCCATTACTCAGGTGAATTAATTGTTACCATTTATGTGAGCTCAGTAAATTCTCTCTTTGCAATGTTCGACATATTCTATATGCAAGCAAAATTGGAATTTTCCTTCTTGCAAAATATTATTTTGCCTACTTGCCATTAAATTAGTAAAGTTTGATTTATATCTATTTAGTACATAATTATTAGCATTTTAAATAATTTTCTGCTAATTATCGGGCAATTTTCAGAATTACCGAATAACAAAAAATAAAAATAACATATATAAACATGGAAATATGCCATGACAAAATAAACCCAGAGAAATGAAGCTTCCAATGTGCGACAAGTCTATGGTTAGACAAATTTATAGAAGCCAATATACCTAAAATTTTAATTTATTGAATTTAATATAATTTTTCAGAATTTATTGACTATTTTTCGAAATTACATAGAACATTACGATCCTTAATACAAAATTTTCATAGCCGCAATATCATTTTGTAACTTAACCAAACTTCAAGGGCTATAACGCAAAAAAGCTATGGGCCAGAATAATTGGGTGATCGAGTTAAAATTTCAACCGGTCGTGTAACCTTGGGCCATGTAGGGACCGTGGCCCACAAAGTTAGGCCGATCGGCTCACTGGCTAGGTAAGGAATTTTTTTTTAATCGTTTTTTCAAAACTAGTCGCCCGCACTGAAAAATAGCGGAAATACCCTCCCGTCGCCCCTAGCAGGGGCGATCGCCGCCGCGGCGGCGGGAGGTCCCATAACAACAAACTCCAAACCCTAACGGCGAAACGTAAAAAAAAAAAAGGAAAATGTCTGGTCGGCACAGCGTATGACCGATTATATAGTTTTATTTTTTGGCGATTTTTTGCAAATTGTTTGTACAATAATTGTTACATTGAACCAGGAAAAATTAGGGAAAAAACTTGTTGTCATGTAATGAACCGGAAAAATTATTTTAGTCCGTTAGTGATCGTACTTAGTTTTTGATAGCCTCGTAGGGTCCGTCGAATATGGCTGAAAAAATAGGGAAAAAGCACAGGCGGCCTCGCAACGTGGGATACCACTTTAGTACGGCGAGACAACGGACGCTAAAATCGGAAAAGGCACTCGCATGCACGAAACCAATCAAATCGTGGCCACTTAGGGGTTTTCGTAGTCTCATGGGACAAAGCGGACACGGTCCAAAAAACGGAAAAATCAAGGCGACCTCGCAACGCTGGCTACCACTTACGTCGACGGCGAGATGGCGGACGTTGCCCGACTTTTTGTTGCGAAAATCATAAAAGGCCCTCGCGCCACGAAACCACGGAAATCGTGGCCACTTAGCGGTTTCGAGTCTCCGCAGACAAGCGGACATGGTCAAAAAATACATGAAAAATCCAGGGCGGCCCACGCAATGTGGGCTACCACTTACGATGGGCAAGATAGCCGACGTTGCCTCGGCATTTTGTTGCGAAAATCGGAAAATGCACTCGCGACCACGAAACCACGGAAATCGTAGCCACTTAGGGTTTTCGTAGCCCAGCGACAGCCGGACATGGTCAAAAAATACAAAAATCAAGGCGGCCTCACGCAATGCGGCTACCACCTACGTTATGGGCGAGATGGCGGACGTTGCCCCCGCATTTTGTTGCGAAAATCGAAAAAGGCACTCGCGCCACGAAACCATGAAAACTTTTACGAGATCAGAAAATTTTGAAACTTTTTATGGAGGTTCCTGATAAATCAGTGATATTACCATAAAATTTCAAATGATTTTAATATATGAGGAATTTTTAAAATTCAAACAATACATATATAAGGGCACATACAAGAAAGTTCGGATGATAAAATAAGCAATGGATTAGATTATATTATATTACATGGCATTACAACAGTGACGAGGTTAATAACGAAAAGCATTGCTCGTCATGGTGGAACAAATGATCGTTCGCTTATCCGGTACAAATGAATGATGTAAGACATTTTCTGCATATTACCTGACCCGTGTAAATATTGCGACCAGTCCTCGGACACCGCTCAATCCCTACTATGAAAGAACTCCATGGGGTTCCGCAGTTCTCCCAGCTGTCGCCCATTGGGTGGCCTATGCCGTACGTCTCGGGTGTATAAGACTTAAATTTTGGTTGTTGTTTATGTGGATTTCTGCCCTCCCATATGGGCATGTCATCCCGATTCCCGGCGTCCCCTATGTTAATACCACCCGGGTTCCCAGGTGGTCCGCGCAACGCGTCGAGGATTTGTTGCGTGGTGCGGACCTCGGCCGGCTGCTTCCCCTTGTCCCTTCTTCTTCGAGAGGAGGAACCCTCGGGCACCTCTGCTGTGTTGGCCGTTGGCGGAGACATGCGGAGACGCCTGCTCTGTTTCGGGTCGCACTCCACTATATGGTGCAGGAGGTGTGTGTTGGGCTTATGCTTGGACAATCGGAAGCGTGCCCCGCAGTCAATGCAGTATGCCCGCTTTGGTGGTTGCATAACACCGTAGGCGTACTCGGGTCCAGCTTTTAGGGCGGTAGTGGCACCACGGAGAGGGTTGCTCCCCAGCTTATCCCATGCAGTTGCTCGAGATGTGGGTGGTACGCCTCCTGGTCCACCCAGTTGAAGTACCAAAGACTGCTCATCCTCGGCCAAGGGGCACCCCAGAGAATCTCCGGTCCGCTAGATCACCTGGCAGTATCAACCACCGCCTCCGTGCCATGTACGCAGATGTCGGGGCTTTGGGTGGCCCCGGAGGAGGTTCCTCCTCGACTTGTTGATGTTCGAAAGTGTCCTCTTGAAGTCCTGTGTGCGATGAACTGATTTAGAACTTCTACTTTGTGAGTTCAACATGAGTATGTCGCTGAACCCAGTAGAGGCCCATTGTGGGCCAGTCGATCTAGGGGAGGCCGTGGTAGAGGTCCTGTGAGTACAGTGGCCACGGTCAACCTCGAGCCTCTCAAGGAGAAGTGCTCCAGGACCACAACAGTAGTAGTAGAACGCACCGTCAACAGCGCTGTTTGGTTACCTTGAGACTGACCTCGCCTCAGACCCAGTGCGCGAGCACGGCAGAGCCCCACGACCATCGCACCATCTGTGGTACAACGGCAAAGTTAGACATGTCCCGTCAGAAGAGATTTTAACGAAATATCTTACAGTTCGCCGGGTGTCGGCGATAAACCGGGCGAACTCGATCAGTGCCGGTCCACCGTGTCCCCGCGGCGAGGACGGAACAGTACCAACCGAACAGACTAGCGAGTGCGCCTCGGTGGCGTGCGAGTCATCTCGTCGGCCTCCGGTGGAGAAACTCACTGCGGCATTGATGCAGATTGTCGCAAGACTCGGTCGATCCGTTAAGTTGCAATGAACGAGGTACTAACCGTGAACCGGAGCAACCATATACGGACTCGTGCTTCTCATCTCGCTTTGTGGGGCACGACGGGCGGCCGCGGGGTGTCGATCCACCTAGGCGGCGCGCCTCCAATCGCCACGCCAATCGAGGGGGGCGTGGCGCACAATCGCACAACCCCGCAGGGAGGCCGAGGAGGTACGACACGCCCCGCATCGTGGGAGCCATCTCTCCGCACGGCAGTGGAACGTGTGTATCTCCGGCTCCACCGGCCCACGAGAGCGGTCGGCGAGGACCGGTCGACGAGAACCGTGTGACGTCGCGGGCCCTCCACGATCGTCTGCTCCACCATCCCAGAGAACGGAAGTAAGCCGGCAGCTCAGAACTCGCACGTAGTGTGTAGCGTCGTTAAAATTCCATTAGCGAGTAAGTAAAAGAGTCGAAACTTCGGCGACTTCATCGTGGAACCCAGCTGGTCGATCCGAAGAAACTCGTTCGACACCCGAGACCGCAGTGTCCCCAGCCGCCGCCCCTCAACTGCGGACAACCTAGACCGGTGGGTCAAGTCCACGTCTTTGGTCTAGCGGCCGAGAAGGCGTCGAAGACGCCCAACTCTCGCCATCGTCGCTTTGCACTGCGTGGTTACAAAGCAAATTCATGGTTAGAAAGCAAATTCATGGTACACGTTGCAACTACAAAAAGTAAATGAAAAGTAATGCAATGTTCCATATTCAAATATTACATTAACGGGATAACAAATATCCGTACATACACTCGAAAATACATTGACGGGACAACAATTAAGCTGGTACATAGAATCGAACATACATTGACGGGGACAACAATTAACTGGTACATGGAATCGAAAGTACATTGACGGGGACAACAATTAACTGGTACATAGAATCGAAAAAAACATTGACGGAGACAACAATTAATCGGTACATAGAATCGAAAATACATTGACAGAGACAACAAATAAGCGGTACATAGAATTGCATTATCCACAATTACGACGCCCTCCGCACTCGCCCATATCGTTCCCTAATACGCCGGTCCTTCGACGCCCGACCTTCGCTTCAACATTCGGATGTCCGTACCCATCGATGCCTCGAGGGGGCTGCCGTGAACGATCCATCGACCCGACCAGTACACCTCGTTATGCCACGTGTTGAGAACACTCGCTTGTAGTAGTAGTGGGAGATGTCACGGACGACATGATCGGTGTGTCTCGCTTCTTTGCGGCAATCACGTCAGCAGCACGGCAAGTCAAGAGGCGTGGCTTCCTGGCAGAGCACTCGCAGCGGCAGCTCGAGTACGCACAGATGGGAAGTCCTCTGCCGGTGGGCACCTCTTCGACCGGTCACCGCGAAGGCACGTGGTACCTCCGCTCCACGCCACTCTCCGTGTGAAGCGATGTGTCCGTGCCTTCCGTGTCTTGTTTGCTATGTACGTAGAGACAACCGCCGAGTACGACAGCGATTGTCCGACATACATGCCACGGAGGCCTTGTACCGCTCAACGAAATATCTTTGGGTGCCTAGCAACACACCTCAACAATGCCCACCAACGGAGGCATCTCGCGCCTTTCATTACCCGGTTGTAAATCTCCGCCAGTTGGTTGTCATTATTCCATAGCGGAACCGCCCTCGTCATCTTGAGAATGGACCATTTCTCCAACGGCTCGTGGTCGATCCAAATCCGTGAAACTCTTTATGCTTGCCCCGCCCACGCCAGATGTTTGGTGCATCGGTCGGGGCGCACACAAGGTCAGGGGTCATCTCCTTGCTCGTGGTACACCATAGGGTTCCTTGATTTAACTAGCGCCATCCCTTGGATTCATGATTGCTTCTTGGTTAGTTCATCCAACGCCCTCCACAATGACTCGAACTTCCTCCGCCGGTTCTGCTTGCCTACCGCTTGAACATGTTCATAAGTTCCTTGTTCTGGAACCGACGGAAAAATTGGCACCCATGTGCCTCATGCACCACCGCTCTTGAGTCCGCCACTTCATTTGCTCCCATGACGTCGGACCCTTGTTGCATATCCACGATCGCCCTCAAGAACCTGCATGTCGGTCATGGATGACACATACATCGGGCGGTCTTGCACAATCGCCATCTTGACTCTTTCAAGAAACCAAGACCGACTCTCGTGTTTTCCCCCTCCACGAAGGCCAATGCGACCAGAGAACTCGGTTGTTGGCGCCCACCGCGATTGCGGTTAGAATCGCCCTTGTATTTCCTCAGAGGAATGTGCCGTCCATGCAAATGACCAAGGCGGCAGGTTTAAGGCATTAATGCATGCATCTTGGGCGAAGAAGGCTCACAGAAGACCCACTTACCCGCGCACGCACCATCCGCGGGAAACTCCGCAAGGTCGATGACCGTACCGGGATTCCTACTTGATATTGCCCTGAGCAAGTGTGGAATATTCTCGTAAGAAGCCTCGTATGTCCCGAACCGTATTTGCAAAGCTGTTCTTTTTGCTCTCCAAGCCTTCCGTAGCTAATCTTGTCTCAAACCTCTCTACTACGGCTCGATAATGGATCGAGGCAGCGGTGCGGATTGTCGACGATCCGACCATAAAACACATTTGCCACCCAAGTGGACGACAGATTGCGGTGTTCTGCTCCGCTTGCTCCGATTAGCGGTTATGTTCGTCACTATGGAACATTTCCAGAGTCCTCCACTTCCCTTGTATGCATGCACCGCCATGGCACGAATCAACTACGCACTTCACGTCGTAGTCTTTTTGTCGGACTTCACTACCTCGAATTGGCGCCAAGAGACATTGACCAAGATTTCACCGCATCCATCACGGCCTCCTTGTCTTTATATATGGCCCCTGCGACCTCGTTCTCATTATACTCCCATGCATCTCTGCTCCTTCATTCATTGTCGTCTTGAAATTATATTTAGTCCACGCCCGGACAGCACCTCAGAGTATTGTCCTCCTCGTCCGGCGTTAGCCATCGTGGACTTCCTCATCCGCACGGTCCTCCTCCTCCATCAACTCAACTATGTGCTCCACCTCCTCCTCGCCGGCCACCCCGCGCCTCCACACTGGCTCCTCGCCTCGATCCGCCGCCACCGCCAACCTCGCCACCACCTTCATCATCGCGTTGTTGCATATCTCTATTCCTCCTCCGTAATATCTACCCGACATCACGCACCTCCGACATCGATGGAGGTACACAACCAATCTACCAAAGAACATGAGCGCCAACCCAATTCTACAACAGACTCCAATATAGCTCCTCCATGCCGAGGTCGCGTTAATAGGAATCACTCTCCATAAAAAGTCCTGCAGACGACTTACTATTGCTCTAACCCGCAAATTAACACTCTGGGCATCCAAATCAACATCCAAATATGAACTCCATCAAACCCTCAGATGTCCTATCTCTCGGCCTAGATATGCCTCAGATGACTCTTGAAAATGCCGACAAATCGACTCCATTCGCCCTGTGCTATCTCCCCATCTCCATAGAATATCTGAAAATACAATGTCTCCGACATATCGCCTACAACGTCGAACCAAAAAATCATCATTTCTCCACCTAACCGCTATATAAATGTCACAATATATTGTCGTCAAATTTTACCCTCTTCGATTTGTAATTGGCTACCGCCATGTTTTTAAATATACTAATTTTTAACGTAATACGGTCATTGACTATAAATAAGTAATTCGATTACCTATATTACATACCGCAAATACTAAATATTAAATCTCTAAAATATTAAATACATAAATACTAAATATTAAATCTCTAAAATATTACATACCGCAAATACTAAATATTAAATCTCTTAACATTACTTAATATTTCTACTATCCAATCCTAACTAAATTAAATTTCTAAATACTACAATCCTAATAATTCTAAAAACTACATTAAATCTCTAAACATTGCCTAATATTTGTACTATTCAATCCTAACTACATTAAATTTCTAAATACTATATTAATTCTCAACATCTCAATCATCATATATCTAAATACTACATTAAATCTTTAAATACTACATTTCTACATTTCAAAAATTATCTGAGACTAACATTTCAAAAATATGAGTACAAAATATTCGAACTTACCTTCAAAAACGACGAAGATTTTTTTTTTTCCTCTTTTTCTTCCCTCCTTTTTTCCTCCTCTTTTTCCTCTCTTCCTTTCCTCTTTCTTTCTTCTTTCTTCTCTCGCATGAGCTCGTACGGCCACGCAACTCAAATGAATCTTTGTTTGCTCGCTACCGCCTATTTAAATCACGCTGATGCTTCGCTTACGGCGACGATCGCCGAGACGCCGACAGCGTGTCCACTCACATGACGCCGACGCAGCGCTTCGTCACCACCATTACCCGATCAAGTGGGACCCACCTTTCGCCAAGATGAGGCGATCGCCGGGGGCGATGGGAGGGTATTTCTGCTATTTTTTAGTGCGGACGACTAGTTTTGAAAAAACGATTAAAAAAATATTAAATAAAAAAAATTCCTAGGTAAGGGTATGCCTATTTTCTATACCCACAATAATTATAAAAATTAAGGATTAGCGGCATATTTCTTTTGTAGTTCACTCATGGGCTTTACTTAGGGGGTGTTTGGGACAACTCCAGCTCCACCAAAATCTGTGAAGTTGGTGGAGCAGGGTATTTCTAGCTCCAGAAATTTATAGAGCTGGAGCTGTGGGTACATTAAGAATGTTTAGGTAGATCATCTTGTTTACATTTTAGATTAAAAATATAAACTTAATTCACTTTATTTTAGCTTATAAATTTCAGATCTGAGCTGGAGCTAGGAGCTGGAACTCTCCCAAACAGGGCCTTAAAGCCTACAACACGATTCTAACTGCCCTTGAGCTTGCTCCAAAGCCCATTAAACACTCCTAGCAGCCCAACAAGGATTAGCACTCCCACAACAGAGACAATGAAGGTGTCACTCTCGGAGAGTCGGAGTCTCGGTATGGCGTGGGTCAGTCCACAATCATCTACATATGACAAATTCAACCAAAGTTGTATCGGGCTGAGTCTCGAGCACATATCTCCTTCCATGTAGGACCGAGGGAAACAAAAGTCTTAAACAAATATACTCGACCTGTAGCCTTCGACTGAAAATCCAATTGTCCAACGAGAGGGTAGAAGAAGAACATGGTACAATAACAATATACCCACACCATGCATCCATGCGATTACGTATGAATAACTACTCTATTGCGCAATTGCAACACCCACACCCTGTTCAAGCAGCAGGCATGACAGGAGGACCAGAAGAGGTGTACCACTTAACAACATCACTTTCCCCCAATATCATATGAATGAATTTAGTAGATATTTTAAACATGTCGAGTAGATATGCATGAGGATAGTTACCGGTTTCAATGAATCTGAAGACACAAATATGGAGGTGTCACTCTAGTGGGACGCACACGCACAGATTAAACAAAACAATTCTTCATCCGAGGAACAAAGTCTGTAGATACAGATGGCCCACCAAAATAAGATAGTCTGTACCAGACATTTGATGTACACAGAAAATGCAGGAGGTCTGAATTCTGCAAACAAGACTCAGCTCAGAGCGTTGATTTGCCTGTCAAGAGTAGAAGTGTAGAACAGTAGCATTACTTACTGAATAATAGAAACCACAGTATACACAACATAGAAACCAATGAAGCAAATTATGTGCAACATGAAGCATTATCAAGTTTAAATCTGGATTCAACAAAAGCACTGCATAGAAAATGACCAGACGAACAAAATATGAATTACCAAGCTCAGCTACATTATTGGAATCAACCGAGATCCAATGCAGTCGTTACTACAACTGCAACTTTAGCAATCATAGTATCGACCGTTGGATCAAAAAATTGATAGCTCAGATCTTTTGTAGTGCTGTTTGGCATCCACTGTAGCAATGTACGGTAGTTTAGCGCTGTTCTACGATCCAGACCGTCTGTTGCTTTGGTCGGACAATGCTTATGGCCGATAACTGCTTAAGTTGCATATATTTGAGTAAAGCCTGATTCACCACAACAATGTCATCCAATTATTCATAAAAACTGATGAACCAAATATTGGATTGTAAGAGTGTAAGAATTTAAGGGGCAATAATACAATCAAGCAACATTTCTGCTCTTGCATACAAGTACTCAACCTGAGTTCCAAGTAAAACGATGGGCAGAAGTTCAATTCTTAATGAACTTAACAAATAAACACTGTTTTATTAAGCAGTGCCAGAACTAGTTCATTTGCATAAGCCATAGAAGCTTCATTCAATGGCTACTGAACATGTTACCTCCTCCATACAGCAGAATAGCAGATCAGACCCCAAAAAAAACAGATACAAGACAAAGAAACAAGTATTACATGGAAACAAGAATGACATGCACAAACTATCTTAGATACTAAAAAATGCAAGAACAAATGAATAAGAGTAGTGAAGCAAGACAAGGACAATGGATGAATAATTCTAAAAGAAGACATTTATGCACATAACACATAGAAGCAAGGGAGACAGGGTGCAAACCTTTTCTAATAACCTGTTTCGTTTCCTACCTGATTTTCACTTACTAAGAAATTTTGAGGAGACCATGGTTATTATTCCACCACAAGTACCATTACCTTCTCTTCCATAGCCATGTCCCATTTTGGATATGATATATGTCCTACCAGGGTAAAAATAAAGCTAACTTTTCATCTGTCATGCAATGCAACTAATTATATCTTTTGTTAGTAAATCCAGAAAGCAATCATCAAGAAGCAAATAGCACCCTAAAGAACACTTCAAAACCACAATGCTATGTCATACTCAACAAATTCCTAGGAGCAACCTGATGCGAAAAACATTATTTCATAAATTTTCTTAACGAAATTATTTCATAGATTAAACCATGTACATAACATGGCAACTTCCCATCACCTAAGGAGTAAGGATATTATCCATTACTACAAGAACAGGATATTATCCATTACTACAAGAACAAACCATACCCCAAACACAAATATCATATCAAAAAGCATAAACATTGCTTCCAACAATTCCCCATAAAACAGAAACCCCTATACAAAATCGCACCACAAACCTAACCTCCCATCCTCTAATCCAGAACAACCAACATAATTATGGGCTGAACATGTTAGCCATCACAGGAAGAAAGCAAAAGATGGGAACATCTGAACAGTTCCTCCCAATTGCAGCTTCACCACGGTGCCGATCACCTCTGCAGGAGGAAAACGCACATGAAGAAAAGAACCAACTTTGGGGAAGGAATACATGACCAAACGAATTCGAACGATATCTCACCTCCTCGATCTTGTACGAGTCAAGGTTTACGTCCGCGAGCGACAATCCCGGGTACAGCGTCTGCAATTCCAAACCAACCAACCAGAATTAAACACCGATACCCAAAATTGCGCATCAGGAAGTACAAGTGAGGCTCCAATCCTTACATCCAGCTGGCGCTGCACGGCGCGCGGGCGCTTCTTGGGCCGGCACGGCGGTCGCGTGCCGCGGATGGCGTGGAAGTCCTCGGCGATCTCCTCCTTTGTCAGTGCGACGGACAAGCCCCTCTTCCTCGCCTCCGCCAGCGGCAGCGCAGGCGGCTGCTGCGCCTGCCCCGTCGCCGCCTTCTCTGCTCCCTCTGATCTCGACGCAGGCGGCGCAGCCGTGGCGGAGCGGCGGGTGCGGAGGTTCCAGGGCCGGGGCGGCTGAGACGCGCCGGCGGCAGCTGAGTCCTGGGCCTTCTCCTTCTCCGGCGATGGGGTGTGCGGGTGAGGAGGAGGGGAGGCGGAGGTGGACGCGGAGGCGCCGTTCTTCGAGCAGCGGAGGAGGCGGTGGGTGCCCCAGCTGAGCGTCGGGAAGGAGAAGCTGTGGAGACGGGTGCGGGTGGACGTCGCTGCACGAGCCGGCGACGGAGACGGAGATGCAGGAGGCGAGGATTTGGCCGCAGGGTGGTGGTCGGAGGCGGCGGCCATGAGGACCATGAGAGGTGGGTGCGGGCGGACAGGAGGAGGGGAGGGAGGGAGGGAAGGGAAGAAGAGAGGTGGGCGAGGGGGTGGGGGGGGGTGAGGTTTTTTAAAAGGGAAAAGGGTGGCCTTCTTTTCGATGTCCACCTCGGCGATTCGTGTAATTCCGATGCGTGGGATGGGCGGATGGTTAGGCGCTAGGCAGGCGGTGCCGCTGTGGGGCAGTTTTTTTGGTGTTCCGGCCCGCGATTTTGGTGGCGTTGCTGCGTCCGCGTACGTGACTGCGCACCGTGGCATCGGCTAACGGCGCGGTGCGGCGTGGCCGGGAGGAGCCTGGGACGGCACGGCGGGTCGATGGGAGTGTATGCTGTGTTGCTGTATGCGTGTGCCGCGTCCTGACCCGCGGAGGCTTGGCGCGCCCTCCGTACGTATGGCCACACGCCGGCCGCGCGGTTGGGTTAAACCGCGCCGCCGTCAGGTGCCTCGTGCCTCTCGGGGTCCGATTCTTCGGTGCTCCTCGGCCGTAGCAAGGATTTTGTGTCCGTTTGCTTGCATCAAAAACTTTGAAATCTCATGTTAACTCTCACGTTATCATTACAGCGTCCTAAGTTCCGTACAAGCCATAGTAAGACGCTCTTTGGGACGGCTTTGGATTGTGCAAAAGCCAGCTTCTAAGCTGCTTTCCAATGAAGCTAAGTCATGCCGTTTGGCACTAGTTTTCAGAAAAACTGCTGTCTCGAGAAGCAAGTAACAAAAATGAACACCTGACATAACTTTCTCATTTATCGATTAATTTAGGTATAATTTCATCCTCAATTTGATTCCCTTTTCATCTCTCTCCATCCATTTCGTCATCCCTAGCGAGAGGACAATGCTTAGGCCTTGGCGCTCTCTCTCTCCTCCCCCCCATTCCACCGCACCCCTTCCTGAGCCTTCTAAAAGCTAATCCATCACCCTAACATCGCCGATCCCACGTGCCACCAACTCTTGCCACAGTCAGGCCACCGGTGCCGTGTTTCCTGACCTCGCTCGACCTCTCCCCCACCTCTGCCTCGGTGTTGGCATAGCAGCACCTCACCCTATCACTCTAGTTTCCAGGGCACATCTAGGTGCGTCTCCCTTCGCCCTACACCTAGATCCCTACCAACGCCGGTGGCCACCATGTGCACTAGCTGCCTTGACCACTCTTCTTCTCGCTAGACTCGCTCCCACTGCCATCGCTGAACGCCGATCTGGTCGTGCCGCCCACCATCCCACCCTCTCCGCCGTCGTCGACCTCCAACGCCTTTGAGGACCGGCACAACAACATTGACAAGGCAACGAGCAAGCATATTCTTTCTCTCTGTTCAACTCAAACAAAAGGCTACGAGTATATAACTTACCAGTGGTATGGTATGTAATTTTTTTACCTTGAGACTAGCTTTTGCTTCTCTTCACAAATGGGTTTGGGCTTGGACGAAGCTAAATTAGAAGCTATTTATTTAGCACAGCTTATGGGTTCTTCCGGCGAAAAACCACTCGAGAGGACGTACCGGTGGGGTCCTAAGACTGCTACACTCTATTTTTGTAGGTTGTTGTTACGATCTTGCCAAAACACCGGAATTATGAACCAAGGAATCACAGAAGACAAGAGATTATGGAAGGAAGAGGAAGAACTTGGATTGAAGAAGAATGCTTGGAGGAGAGTTCAGCGTTCAGAAGAAAGACAAGACAAAAACCTCTTACGTTTTCCCCACGCCTTCAGCCTTATATATGCGGCCAGCTTACAGGTTCACACACACGACACATGGGCTCAGCCCAGCCCAGACATCAACACGCCCACTTACAGTTCTCAATATGCATTCACAATTACCGATTAAGACAACACCCATATAGACTATAACACTCCCCCCTCCTTAGAAGCGGCTTGTCCCCAAGCCGGAACTTGTGGAAAGCGACGTCGGAGATCCTCAGCTGATTCCCAGGTAGACAGACATTCATGAAGCCCCTTCCACTGAATCAATTCCCGAGCCTGAACTCCTCCCCCTTGAGGTACCAACACTCGATCCAACACAGCGATAGGCAACAGAGAAAGTGAAGAGAGACTGGCAAGAGAGTCCAAATCAGAGCTAACCAAGGTAGATGCCGGAACATGTTTCTTGAGCTGAGATACATGCAGCACTGGATGAATTTTACTAGTTGCTGGAAGATCCAATTTATAAGCTACTTCACCAACCCGCTGAAGGACCTTGTAAGGACCAAAGAACCGAAAAGCCAGTTTTTGACTAGGACGATGGACCACTGAAGACTGAATATACGGCTGCAACTTTACATACACCAAATCGCCCACTTCAAAAGAACGCTCAGAGCGTTTCTGATCGACCTGCCATTTCATACGCTGCTGTGCTCGTAAAAGTTGCTGTTGGAGCAACTGGGTGAGCAATTGCCGCTCTTTTAACCAATCTTCCAGATCCGGCAACGAACATGCATCCAAATGTGAGACACCAAAGTGACGAGGAGAATGACCGTAGAGGACCTCAAACGGTGTCTTGCCCAACGCCGAGTGATAATTGGTGTTATACCAGTACTCAGCCAACGGTAACCATTTGGCCCAATGTGTCGGCTTCGAATGGACAGAGCAACGCAAGTATCCTTCCAAGCACTGATTCAGACGCTCCGTCTGGCCGTCAGTCTGAGGATGGTAAGCCGAACTCATGTGTAATTTAGTATCAGTCAACCGGAACAATTCTTGCCATATGTGACTAGTGAATACTTTATCACGGTCAGAAATAAGGATTTGAGGCATACCATGCAATTTATATACATGATTGAGATATTCTTGAGCAATCTGGAAGGCAGTAAAAGGATGTGCAATGGGAATGAAGTGTCCATATTTAGTGAGCTTATCAATAACCACCAGAATAGCATTAAATTTGTTGGAAGGCAGCAGACCTTCAATGAAATCAAGACTCACTACTGTCCAAGCTTGGGAAGGAATTGGTAAAGGTTGCAATAAACCTAGCAGTTTGACATGTTCTGATTTTGCCTGTTGACAGACTTCACAGCTTTGAACAAACTCCGTAATGCTTTTCTTCATATTGGGCCAAGCAAACAATCCCTTGATGCAAGCATAGGTAGCTTGTATGCCAGAATGCCCCCCAATTCCGCTATTGTGTAATGCCTGCATGATGTGATTCTGAGCCAGCTCATTGTGACCAACCCAAATGCGACCCTTATAACGGAGAACACCTTCCAGCAGTTGGAAGTTCTTCTGTTGAGCACCCGGCATGCTTAACTCCACCAAAATTTGTTTAGTGACTGGGTCATCTTCATAACTGGTAGTCAAATTCTGCAACCAGAGTGGTACACTTCGAGATATCGCCTGCACTTCCAACTCGCCAGGCCGCCGAGATAAGGCATCTGCGGCGACATTCATACTCCCTTTTTTATACTGAATCTCATAGTGCAGGCCAAGCAACTTCACAAAGGCTTTGTGCTGTATCCCAGTTTGGATTCGCTGATCCCCCAAATGCAGCAAACTTTTATGATCAGTACGAATAATAAAAGGCTTATGTTGCAAATAACAGCGCCACTTATCGACCGCCAACATAAGCGCCAAACATTCTTTTTCATATGTAGATAGAGTCTGTGTTTTGGCACACAATCCTTTACTGAGGAAGGCTACTGGATGATGATCCTGCATTAATACTGCTCCCACACCAGTTTTACAAGCATCAGTCTCAATAGTGAAAGATTTCGCAAAATCTGGAAGAGTCAACACAGGGGCGGCAGTCAAGGCCTGTTTGAGTGTTTGAAATGCCCTCTGAGCTTCAGGATGCCACGAAAAATATACTCCCTTCTTGAGCAAATCAGTAAGTGGCCGACTAATTGCTCCATAATGCCGGATAAATTTCCGGTAATACCCCGTGAGCCCCAAAAATCCACGCAACTCCTTAACAGACTTGGGAGTCGGCCAATTCTGAACCACTTGGATTTTAGATGGATCAGTGGAAACACCCTCTCTGCCAACCACATGCCCCAAATATTCAAGTCTCCTTTGTGCAAAAGAACATTTAGACAACTTCACTACCAATTGATTCTGCTTTAACAACTGAAATACTCGCTCCAACAACTGAAGATGGTCTGCCAAGGAGGTATTATATACCAAAATATCATCCATAAACACCAATACTCCTTTTCTCAAATAAGGCGAAAAAATTTGATTCATAATACTTTGAAATGTTGCAGGGGCATTTGTTAGACCGAATGGCATAACCAAAAATTCATATAACCCGTGATGAGTTCTAAATGCTGTTTTGTATTCCTCTCCCATGGCTATGCGAATTTGGTGGTATCCGGATCGCAGGTCCAATTTAGTAAACCATTGAGCACCTGCAAGTTCATCTAACAACTCATCTATGATCGGCAATGGGTGCTTATTTTTGACAGTGAGTGAGTTTAACTGCCTATAGTCCACACAAAGCCTCCAGGTACCATCTTTCTTCTTGACAAGAATGACATGGGAAGCAAAGGGGCTACTACTATTCCTGATAATTCCTGAATTCAACATCTCCCTAACTTGCCTTTCTATCTCATCCTTCTGCTGAGGAGAGTAGCGATAAGGTCTTGCAGAAACTGGTGTTGCGCCATGCACTAAAGGAATGACATGGTCATTGACTCTCACTGGAGGCAGACCAGTAGGATCCTGGAATAACATGCTGTACTCTTCAAGCAGCTGACAGACTTCAATAGGAACATCAGTCAACAAGGAATCATCCAGGACAAACACTTCTGGGTGTTCTTCAGAACAAGGAGGACTTACTGTGACAATGTGAGAAATGGCTTGTCGTTTGATCAGGCCTGACAACTTGTGTGAGCCTACTTCTTTGCACTGAACTTCCACATTCTGGACTCCCTGAAGGGTGATTTTCTTCCCTTTATACCAGAATTTAAGCAACTTATGCTGCCAATCAATCCACATTGGTCCATGGTCCTCTAACCAATCAACCCCCAAAATGACATCATAGCTGCCAAGTGGTACCACCTTAACTTCCTGCACAAATGTGTGCCCTTGTACAAACCATTCTAAATCCTTTACCCTCTGCTTACAGGTAATTGTTCCACCATTAGCCACTGTATACAACACTTCATCAATGGGTTGCACCTTGAGATTCAGTTGTTGTACCAGTTGCTCATTAATGAAAGAATTGACAGCCCCTGAGTCCACTAATATAAGCACCTGTCTCTTACCGATCAACCCAAATAATCGCAGTGTATGCCTCCGGCGAGATTGTATTTCCATAACTGATGAGACCAACATCAATGCTCCTTCAGGCACTTCCTCCGTATCACTTGCACATGCATCATGAGTGGACTCAATTTGTAAGGCCTCCAATAGCTCCTCAATTACATGCAATGACACACGCTCAGGACAAGTGTGTCCCGCTTTACTCCATTTCTCTCCGCAGGTGAAGCATAACCCATGCTCTTTCCGATATGCCTTGAGAGCACTCAATTTCTGATCTGCTTTACCATTCTCCCACTTCTTTGGAACCTCTGTTTTTTTAACTTCCTCCACTTTATCTCCCATTTTCACTTTATCCAGAGGGCTATTGAACCGAAAGTACTGTTTCTGTGTGTCAGATCGTCCCACTCCCTTTTTACTTCCTATCTCATTTTCATCTTCTTGCAGTAGTGCCAATGCACTGGCTGTGTCCACGTCAGGAGGACGGTGTAACCATATGGCAGAACGTATCTGACTTTGCAGCCCTTCCATATATTCATGTACAAAGAATGTCTCATCCAAAGTTGGATTATACAGCCATAAATGATGCCTCAATTGCTCAAATTTGTCAGTATACTCAGTTGCCATCCCAGTTTGCTTCAGAGCCCTCAACTGCCTACGGTAGCACTGATACTTGTCTTTAGCAAATTTCTCATTAACCAAATAACACAACTCTTTCCAATCCTCAATCCTTCCCTTGGATTCCATTTTCTGAAGCCACAAAGCAGCAGTACCAGTAAAATTGAGCGCTGCAAAACGTGTCTTCAGACACTCCTGAACACCAAAAACGTCAAAGTACATCTCACACCTCTCCTGCCAAAGCCTAGGGTTCTCCCCATCAAACTTCGAAATTCCATCTTCGGTGTGGGACACTAACCAATTCGGCTGTTTAGTATTCCCGTTTGCCTGCCTTCAGAGCGCTTTTCATCAAACACATGCTGAGCATGGTTAACAAATGGTGGTGTACCTAATATAGAACCATGCTGGGAATGCCTTGGAATACTCTCATCATTAACAATTTGAGGACCCTCCTCTTTACGACCAAAACCCCCATTCAAATGATTTCCAGTTACTAAAGAGGACGATGATCCAGAATTCACCTGAGGAGACCCTGCTTGCGCTGGATTTGGCGCATGCATCGCTTGGCCCGGGAGTCCAACCCCCAGAGTCTTCGTCTCCAGAACCTCCATGCGCGTTTCAATTTTCCTTTGATTCTCCATGATCTCACTCAACGAATCCTTCACTCCTTTGAATTGATCACAGAGTTCCTTGAGCAGGGCCGTACTCGCTTCGCCTTGCTCCTCCACCGTCGCCATTGCTTTGGTCATCTTTTCCTCAAACGGATTCGGTTTCTTCCTCGGCGCCAGTGTGGATCAGAGGGTACGAATCAAACAAGCCAAGTTAACCAAACTCGGTAACCAAGGTTTATGCGGAAATCCTCAGGATCAAATGTTCAATCCTGATTTCTTCCAACCCTCGCCTGGGACTTTTACAACTCGGCTGGAGTGATCGAAACGGGCTCTGATACCAATTTGTTACGATCTTGCCAAAACACCGGAATTATGAACCAAGGAATCACAGAAGACAAGAGATTATGGAAGGAAGAGGAAGAACTTGGATTGAAGAAGAATGCTTGGAGGAGAGTTCACGTTGCTCGAAGAAAGACAAGGCAAAAACCTCTTACGCTTTCCCCACGCCTTGAAATTTTATATATGCGGCCACCATGTGTTCACACACACAACACATGGGCTCAAATTTCACCCGGACATCAACACACCCACTTACAGTTCTCAATATGCATTCACAATTACCGGTTAAGACAACACCCATATAGACTATAACAGTTGTAGAGAGAAATAACTTCACGTCGCAATGGCGATGTTGAAGTCAGGCTAGAGAAAAACATTGCTACGAATATGATGCACATGCACCGTTCTCTGAGTAGAGGTAACTATGAAGTGAAATACACGTAATTGTATCAGCAATGGCACGCAGCATGAGTTTCGAAAGAGCAATTCCTGGTTCACTTTTTAAATACAAAACATGCCACACGAAGTAGCAACATCAACAAAAAAAAATCATTTGAAACAAGCCACTAGGAAGTTTTAGACTGTGGTGACCACCGGGTTAAAGATGAAAATCCCTCGACGATGTCGACAAATAGTGTATCAGCAATTACGCGGCGCATGGACTAATAAAGAAGATTTTGCTAGTAAGTTTAATTTAACTTTAATAAGTTAGCGGAAAGAAGATAAAGATTACAAGGATCTTAGCCTAAGTAGAGGCAAAGATTGGGCGATCACAAATGAAATCCACGTCGTACATCTGTAAAGGATCCCTTTTAATTCTTGTCTTTGGACCAAAAAACATCTATAAGTATACAAATAAGGAAGCACATCCTGTGCACACAGGGCTTTCCGTGTACACACTGTGCACACTAACTAATAAAAGTCATGAAAAATTCTGAAAAAAATTGTAGATGTACTTCTTGTCAAAATTTTCTCTTTTTATAACTCTCGATATATAATAAATTTGATCTTGAAACTTTATACATAGGTAGAGTAATATATGAAGTATATTTACAATTTTTTTTAGAATTTTTCATGACTTTTTTCAGTTAGTGTGTATGGTGTGTACACGAAAAATCCTGTGTGCATCGGATATATTGCCTATAAATAAATAGAGTCGCTAGGATTTAAATTTGTGACCTCCATCTATCGCGAAGAAACGCTCTAATTAACTAGCCTACCTGTGTATACGACCGCAAACCCATATTTATTTATTTCTTTTTCCTCATAAGGAACCCCTTTGGAAGAAAAAAAGACCTCAAAATTCAGAAAAGTAAGCCTTAAACCTAGCTGGCCCTGGTTTGCACATCTATCTTTTTTTTAAAAAAAAGGACAGCAAAGCCGTGGATTATATTAGGAGGGAAAGACTATAAGGTGCAGGATATTGCACCAAGATAGGCTTACACAGATCACCCGAGAAACTAGAAAATAAAAGAAAAGAAAGAAAGAAATCAAACGTGACGGTCCAGTAAATTTTTTAGGTGCTCCGCACCCTCAATAATCCAATTTCTGGCCTTTTCTTTGATGGACTGTAAGATCTCTTCAATGGCTTTGTCTTTGCTTCAAAAAATTCTGTTGTTTTCGCTCTTTCCACCATTGCCAACAAGTTAGGATGATCAGCGACTTTAGCCTTTCCGAAATCTTGGATGGCAGTTTACTAGATGAAGATTCCAGTCTGGCAAGCTAAGAGCTGCGGACGGATCCCACATGTCCGGCGAAAGAGACGGCAATCGAGCCCATGCAACGATGAGTTTCCACAACCTTCGAACTTGGGGGCATTTTATGAACAGGTGTTGCGCAGTTTCCAGGTTTCGGCAACACATTGAGCAAAAATACTGATTTGACCATCCCCTGCGTTGCAGTCGTTGCGCTGTTCAAAGCCAATTTTGTAGAGCAAACCATAGGAAGAGTTTGCATCGCGATGGAGACCATGCTTGCCAGATCGTAGTATGAAAAGATTTGAAAGTAGCTCCTACGAACTGCATGCGATATGCCGAGACGGCGGAATAGACGCCCGTAGCAGTTTGCGCCCAGGTTATGGCATCGTGAATGAGTGGCTGGAGTTGTACAGTTTGCAATTTCCGCCATAAGTTGACATATTGGAGTAGAAGGGGAATCGTTAGATTTTGTCGGATATCTCGAATCCAGTTGTTGTTTGTGAGGGCATCCTGCATTGAACGTGACTCCCGCCTGGAGAGTCTGAAGAGGTCCGGCGCATGCATAGCAGGTGGTGTACCCTACAGCCACCTGTCGGTCCAAAAGGCCACCTTTTGACCATTTCCAATCGTTATTTTTGTAGCCACGGAGAAAAGCTGTCTATCTGTCTGGTCACATGGAGTGGGCATTCATTCCGCTGCACGGCCTTTCTGGAGCCACCCAAGTGAGCCACAACCAGCGAAGACGAAGCGCTCTAGCGAATCTGTCGAGGTCGAGAATTCCTAGGCCCCCCATATGGGGTAGCCGACACACCGTTGTCCAACGAATCTTGCAGTTCCCACCGTGTAAGTCGCCGTTCCCTGCCCATAGGAACTTTCTTCTTAGCCTGCCTAAATCGGAGATGAATTTTTTGGAGGCCCTGATCGCAGAAGGAGATAAATCAGAAGCGAGATGAGCACTGCTTTGACCAAGGCCAGGCGTCCCCTCATTGTGAGGTTTGCACAGCTATCGGATCATAATCCAACATTCTCCGTGACTCAAACAACGGTGCGAGTCGGGGTGGGCATTTGATTTTTTTTCGATTTAATCGGTTCATTTTAAAAAAATATACGGTTTTTAAAAACTAGCTACCAAATTTCTCAGATTAAAATAAAAATTAAACCTAATTAACTAAAATATTTCGGTTCGATAATACGGTTTCGGTTTTAGGGGGTTCGAGGGCACGCAACGCAATGGAACTCTCGCAGGCAGCACGCCGGCCGGAGTCGAGTCCAAACCCAAAAAGGAAACCAAACTGCAGCCCTCCCCAAGGCTTCCTCTCCAATCCGATCGAAGAAGAGACGAAGAAAAATCGATGAGAAGGAGGCGTGCGAATATATGTAGAACACATGCGATTGCAAACCTAGCTGCTCGCTCTGCAACACACAACAAACATTTACTGCCTCTTTAATATCCCCCTCTTTGTTGCCTCGCCTCGCCAAGCCAATGGAGTCCGCACAGGCGACTATGGCCCAGCCGTCCCCAGCAATGCCAGCGGCGCTAGCGTCCTTGTCGCAATCGAGGGACCCCCACCTCTGCAGCAACTTCGACCTCCCCGCAGGCTGGGGGTGCCGCAGGCTCATGGCCTTCTGCAAGGACCTTGACGTCCTCGTCACCGAATCCGCCGCCGCAGAGTCCAAACCCAACAGCTCCCGATCGCCGCCGAAAGGAGCTGTGCTTGCGGCTCCGGCGGCGAAAGAGGGCGCGGCGGCTCAGGAAGCTTCCCGGAAGCAATGGAACCTGAGGGACCGGAAGGCCGGGCGGGACTTTGCGGAGGACGCCGGGCAGCACAAGAAGCTGTGGAACATGGACGGCGGCAGAAAGAGCCGCGGGTTCTCGGTGGAGCTGACGCGGCAGGAGATCGAGGCAGACTTCCTCGCGATCACCGGCCAGAAGCCGCCGCGCCGGCCGAAGAAGCGTCTCAAGAGCGTCCAGCGTCAAATCGACGTGCGTACGACGACACAAACGAAGAAATGCTAATCCTAAATTCTTGATTGCGTTCGCAAAACCCTTTTCAGTTCTTCGATTACTGATCAGTTCGTGCTTTCTCTTCTCTTGCGCCGCAGACGTTTTGTCCTGGCAGATCGCTATCGGAGATGAGCCGTGATCGGTACAAGGTAAACGAGGTATGCATAAAAACTCGATCTTTGATCCCTTAAGCTCTTGTTTGGGATGTTTCTGACGCTGATTCTATTCTGAATTGGTGCAGAAAGGGGGGTTCTGAGTTGCTTTCCGGAGGTGGAGATGGATTTCCGGGGAGCACGATCGAGCATTGGCTCATCGGAGTTAGCAGAAGAGAGATTCAGGGTTAATCGTTTCGGTTTGTCGATCCTTATGAAATTGATTGTGTATGTCAAACCCTTACCCTATATATGTTGGGTTTTTTCTTGATTTATTGGGGTTTGCTTCTTGCTTGCCCTGAAGCCGGATACTCTGGTTCTTTCTATATGGCTAGCGCGGAAACAAATTTTGCAGAAAAACGTCAAATCTTGATTTCCATCTGTGAGAAATATAATAATAGATTCTTCATCAATTCTTGATGGCATGTACTAATCATCGTCATTGGTTTCAATCCGGTACTATTGTGTTCCATCTTTATTTGCACTCTGCATGCAGCTCCTAGCTAGTACCCCTACTCTGTTTCTGTTATGTGGTTAACTTTGTTTGCCACAAACATATCTCCAGCACTTCATCGTTTGTCAGAGAGAAAAACACTGTCCTTCCCTGTCTTATCAATGTCAGGAATTGTTTAGTTTGGTACCACAGTTGGCTTCGGCAAACCCTGCAACAGGTTTTACCGTTTTAGAGAGCATCTTGTTGCTTTTATGTAACATCTGGTCATTTTGCCGTTAACTCTAGACTGATCAATCTGTTTGAGGAAGCAGATGATAGAAATGCAGAAATAGACAACCAAAATCACTTGACAACGGAACCTTTCCAAGTCCAGATTTGAGCCAAATCAAAGCCAGGACCATTTTGACAATTCAAGTTGGGACTTCAGAGGATGATACTCTTACATTTCATCCATAAAATGAAAAAGAAAACACTCTCAATCAGAGAGGGAAGGGGGATGTGGAAGTTATTACTTCTTTAACCATCTTTGCCTCATTTTTTTTTTCAAATGTAGATTCCTTCCGAATGAAATTACAAATATAGACCTCCCGTACTCGCTTGCCGTGGCAGGGAAAAGTAGTAGGAAACCCTACCAAGGCAGGGAAAGTAGCAAGAGATCTGCTACGATAGACGAGTGAGGAAGGCATTTTTCGCTGTATCAATGAGGTTATATTTACAACTACACTCGAAATGAGGCCACGTTAAAAAAAAAAGCAAGAGGGTAAAAAAAACGATCATTCGGAGATGTGTAAGTCCGGTCCTGATGATTTCCCAATCATTATTCTGGTGTCTCGAATGTTTGCTCCCTTGGTACTTGATTGCTGAAAGCGACTCCTTAAACAGTTAAACTACGAGAATATAGATCCTACGTTTACAAACTTTTTTCCTTTGAGAACTAGTACTATATTTTAGTTTTACTTTACCCTTTACAAAAATGTCACACTGCCACGCTAATCTTGGATGGTTGAGTTTAGCTCAACTGATGCTACCAAGGACTTGAGGCACCAAAGAGTCACCGTCAGGGATAAACTTTTCGTTTGAAGAAAAATTTCGCCAACCTCCGAAATTTCGGTTTTTCGGCCGGAGGACATTCAAAATTCAAATCCGGTTTGATTTTACCCGAAATTTCGCCGAAATTTCCCGAAATTTCGGTCAAAATGAACAGACTGAAAATTGGTTCAAACGATGTCAAAAAATTTTGAAATTTTTTTTGTAGGTTTATGACACATTAGAGATGTTCTCATAAAATTTTCAGATGATTATCAGTTCTGTGGATTTTTAAAAAATTCAAATATTGGTACTGTCCCGATGAAACGTTGATTGGCAAGTTTGAACCGGATGAAAAATAGTACAAACGATGTTAGAAAATTTTGAATTTTTTTTTGGATATTCCTGACATACTTATGATATTTATATAAAAATTTTAGATAATGATCAAATGTGAGGAATTTTAAAAATTCAAAAACAGAGAGAGTTGAAAACTAGTACTTTGAATGTTAGAATTTTTATAAATTCCTGGAGAAATATTTTGAGACAAAAATTTTACATAATAATCCTTAGCTCAAATGAATTTGAAAAACAAAATTTCAAAAAGTTATAAAAATATTTGAATTTCCTGATAAATCCAAAAGAGAAATATGTACATAGTACATTGTCAGAATTATTGTAAATTCTGTGAGCAATATTTGCCTCTGAAATTTATACAGTACGAAGATAACTCCCTATCCATCACGCATTAAATTCATCAATAAATTTAAGACATGATTACTAACTGATTCAATGAATCCATCATAGCTCTGTTCGCTGAATTGATTTTTGAAATATAATACTACAAATTAAGTTAGAAATCCATCATAGCTCGTTCATTGAATTGATTTTTTCGGCAGTACAAACGACGTTAGAAAATTTAGAAAATTTTTGTGGAGATTCCTGACATATATATGATATTTGGAAAAATTTCAGATGATGATCAAATGTGAGGAATTTTAAAAATTAAAAATTGGTACTGTCCTCGTAGTTACCGAGCGGCAAGTTTAATCGAAATTAAAATTAGAACAAAAGAGGTTATAAAATGTTGAAAATTTTTCTGGATGGTCCTGACACATCCATAATATTCTCATAAAATTCTCATATGATGATCACATTTCATGAATTTTTAAAAATTCTAAAAGTGCTACTATCCTATTAAAAGGCCGATGATCAATAATAGATTTACTTTACCAATAATAAAGGTTTAAATTTTTTTAAAATTTTACATAAGGGTGAGAAGGAAATTCTTAACATCTCATAAAAATTTTGAATCATGATCACGCTCCAGCGAATTTATAAAATTCGTAGAAGGCACAGTGCCACTTATGTTCTTTCTCTGTTTGATTTTTGAAATATAATACAACAAATTAATTAAGTGCTTGCCGCATTCATATATTTTATTGAGCAAACAAATGAAGTTGAATTTTTTGAAAATTTTATATTATCTTCCTGAGAAATAAATTAATCAACAGTAAAATATCAGAAATTAATAAATTAATTTAAGATATTTAAAAATTCAAAAACGGAGAGAATTGAAAACTAGTATTTTGAATGTCGGAATTTTTATAAATTCCTGGAGAAATATTTTGAGTTGAAAATTTTACATAAGAATCCTTAGCTCAAATAAATTTGAAAGACAAAATTTCAAAAATTTGTAAAAATATTTGAATTGCCTGATAAATCCTTAGCTCAAATGAATTGATTTTTGAAATATAATACAACAAATTAAGTGTAGTGCTTACTGCATTGATAGATTTTATTGAGCAAACCAAGAAAGTTTAAAATTTTTGAAAAATTTTTAGAATAGTACTGAGGAAGTTCTTAATCTGTCATAAAAATTTTAGATGATGATCACACTCGAGAAAATTTACAAAAATCTAACAAGTTTACTGTCCCAATTATGTCCATTCTGTTTTTGATTTTTTGAAGATAACAAATGATGTTAAATTATTTTGAAAATTTTTGTCTATGATCCCAAACAGCAAGGGATGTTATTATAATTTTTTGAGATGATTATCAGGCCTGTACAATTTTTAAAAAATCTGACAATGTTTCTGCCCAAATTTTAAAAAATCTCAAAAAATTAGTTTTTCATCAAATTTTCATGGAACAAGACTTTCTTAAGGGTTATTGGACCCATTCCGTTCAAATCCGGCCAAAAAAATTGAAAATCCGGACTCCAAAATTACTGTGGCAGTTACTGTAGCAAAATCAAATTTTTCAATTTTTGAATTCGGCCGGGATATATAAATTCGGAGGGGACCGAAAACCGAAATTCGGCGAAAATTTGAACCCTGGTCACCGTGCCCTCCCCTGGTGGTGGCTAATTTATGATCTCTCTCTCTCTTATTATGCAGTTTTGTGCCAGACTGCCGATGTCTGACAATCGTACTTGTGATCTTATGATTTGTGTGTCCAATGAGCCCACGCGCTCACGACCTTTTCTAAATGCTGTTTATGACATGCTTCTTGCCAACGCCTACTCGCAACAGTTGATGCAATGCAAGCTTCCACCAGCAGTCCAGCGTAATAGCGAGTAGCGACAATAACTACACAGTTATTCCCCTGTTCATAATTTCACACTCACATACGGGGAAGAGTGTTCTCTTCTGCCTTCTCTTCAACGAGCAACATTTTAATACCAGCCATAATTCGAAAAAAAAAACTGATTAATACATGTCCATCATATGCTGAGTTCCTTCAATTATCACTTGTACTTTTTTTCAAATCTAACCTACCCATTCATGCATTTACAAATATAACCTCCTCTTCACCGTGGAAGACGCGGTGGCGATACCTATCACTTGCGCGTCTGAGGAGCATAAGAGCTGGCCGACACTTGGGAGCTCGGCCGACCATAGGAGCTGCATGACCCTTGGCAGACTGCCTTTCCGTGCTACCTGGGAGCGGCATTGGGCGTTGTACACTCGCCGCCTACCACGGCAAGACTGCCACCCGTGCTCCCAAGGCACAACAGGGATAGGTGTCATCTGCCGCGTCTTTTACGACAAGGGAGAAGCCTACATTTACAAATACATATGTTAGACTCTGATACCACTTATTAGGGATAGCGACACGACACAATATTAGAGACAAAGATTTAATGTGAAAAAACTCTTGCAGAAAAAAAACTATAGGAAACAATCCACTATAATGCTTCAAGATTACAAGTACAGGAGTCGGCTTATATAGCCAAAATTTTTAGTTGTAGGCAAATTGGACTAACAACCTATTTGGATAGAACTAAAAGATATGGTAAGTTGAAATATTGAGTTATCTCTAACAAACCACCCATTAACTTAAAATCTATAATGAAATTACTTCCGAAAAAACCCCGAAAGGTAATAAAGCACATAAATACAAATACGTTAAAAGTCGAAACGACTATTAAACAAGGAAGACTGGAAAGTCAATCCAAATACTTATAGTGCAAAAAACCACCAAGCGTATAAAAGACTAGAACAAGTCTTATTCAAACGCTTCTAATGAAGCAAAATTGAGCAAACCACCAATAGGTCAAGAGAAAGATTAGAACAGTCAATCCAAACACACAGCTATAACAAAGCAGACGAAGAAATTTGGGTCTTCAAGAATTCATAACCCCAGTAAAATTTGAGCCTCTACAACTGACCTTTTGAAAGAAACACTCAATCATCAAATGGTAAAAGCCAAGACATCACCTATGGTGCTGGAATAGATAGCGAAAGAACTCATATAATAGATTTTTGGTATGCTATATATGGAACATAAAATTCAGCAAGCTGCATACTGAAATTCTATAATATGGTTGAAACTGCTCCTGAAAAATGTCAAGATGAAAAGAACTATCATGCTGTCATAATGGAGTATAAATTGCAGTAGACCCTTCATATCGAGCAAAGATAACAAAATCAACGTTGTAATATCCACGCAGAAACAAATTCTTTCTTGCATTTTAAACCTTCATCTCAAACTGACATTGGAGCAAAACCTTCACTAGAAAAATTCTGAAGAGTATAATATTACCATCAGAGTGCCATCAAATTCCAAATGAACTTGCCATAACCTCCATAATGCAACATATTCAAACTGTGAATAAAACACCACATAATGGTGATGTAACACCAAGTTCCAATAATGGTGATGAAACACTAAATTTAGTTGTCTTCTCAATTGATATTTTTCAATTCTCCAAATAGACGATGAAACGTTAAAGGAACCGTCGATGAAATGTTGAATAAATTGCCAATGATAAATCCTGTCTAAATTACAATGAAATCCGCCAAAAATATACATAAAAGTATTAATTGTAATGAATGAAATCCGTCAAAAATATACATAAAAGTATTAATTGTAATGAATGAAATCCGCCAATAATACAAGCTAAATTAAATGCCAATGCGGGCGCATGGTAGCTGACCAAACTCCCAATTGTCTTGTCACTCTTATGATCCAACCAAAGATGCAAAATAGCATTAATGAACCGAAGGAGAGGATATCTCCTTGCCAACTAGCTCTGCCCACAGAGCACAGGACCAAATCCCAAAACATTGCACGCATACGTGCACTGAGGAAGCTCTTTGGACGGTGGGCATGCAGCAAGGTTAGATCGGAACAGGGGGCCTCGTGGAGCTTAGCACGGGACAGTAATCATCCGAGGCGTCACCGAGAAAGGCTTGGAGGAGTTGCTAAGGAGCTCAGGAAGCTACCATCGGGAAGATGTCATCCCATCTGAGAGCCCCTTGGATGCTTACACGCACGGCGATCTGAAGGCCGATGAGATCATGCGGGTAGAAGCTCTTGTCCGAGAGCCCCATCACCGATAGGCTCTGCCCCTTGATCTTTATGTGGTCGAAGATGACGTAGGACGGGAACTCGCGGTCCATGGTGCTGGCACCGGTGATGAAGATCCAGGGCGCGACGTTGGAAACGGTCTCGGGCTTTGGGCCCGAGTTGCCGGCGGAGCAGACCACGGCGATGCCACGGCGGACGGCATGGAAGGGACCGATGGCAAGGCCGTCGTTGGAGTAGTCGCTCGGTTCACCGTCGAGGGAGACGGACAGCATGTGCACGTCGTCGTGGATGTCGGCGTCGGCACACGCGGTACGCGGCCACGCGTGCGTGTAGGAAGCCGCAGTTGGTCGTGCCGGTTTGACATGACGCGCAGTGCCGTGGCAAAGGACGGGTCCAAGCGGCGGAAGAGGACGCGCGGCGGTGGGACGACGTCGCGTCGGGCCAAGGTGGTCAAGGCGGGAGATTGCGACGGGTATAGATCAGAACACCCAGGTAGCACTCTGACACCATTTGTTAGGCTTTGATATCATTAGTTAGGATAGCAACATAGCACAATATTAGACACAAAGATTTAACGTGGAAAAACTCTCGTGAGAAAAACCACAGGAAATAATCCACTATAATGCTTCAAGATTACAAATATAAGAGGTTAGCTTATATAACAAAAAAATACTAGTTATAGATGATTTGGACTAACAATCTATTTGTATAGAATCAAAAGATATGATAAGTTGAGATATTGAGTTATCTCTAACAACATACGTGAGGGTTAGATTTAAAAACAAGGTTCATACGGCTAGATAAGCGATGATTTCGTGATCTAGCTTTCAAATATTATTTCTTATTATTTTTTTTCTCATTTAGCACTTAGCTGTCAACAAGAATGATTTTTCTTGTGCTGCGTTGCATGCATATTTATATAACTCTACATATTTTGTAGCCGTACAACCAGCCACCCCCGAAAGCTGCCACGTGTCGTTTGGCACGGTAGAAACTACAGTGTTAACATTTTGTACCATTATGGCTAGCCACCGAAGCTGCCACGTGTCGCTTGGCTAGAGTTTTTTTTTCCAGGTTTTTTAAAGAACTTCCCCTCTCACTGTTCAGATTAAACTAGGTATTATCCATATTTTATTTTTTTTAAAAAAAATCTCTCTCTACCTGTGTTAAAATTGAGGCGTCATCTGTCTTATTACCGTGTGGGATTTTAACTAGTACAGTATTGTTTCCTTATCACCATTTCTATTCTCAAAGACCAACCAAATCTTATCCTGCACTTGGTGAAGATGGTGAGGAACATACGAAATAAAATTTCCCAACTTAATCAGATGTGATGCACTGCACAGAAAATACTGATCTATACATATATACAACTAGATGCGTAGCAGCCTGCGCTATGCTGTCAGCAGAAAAGAATTATTAAGACAGTTAGAGATTTTAACTGAGAGAGGATTTTTTTGGGAATACCTAAAAAACAAAAAGTGCTGTTGAAAAAATATATTTCTTTGAAATTATTTAAAATATTCCTTTAAAAGCTTTTGAAAACACATAAATCTTTTGTTTTTACGATAGCTTAGACATGTTCTCAGGACCGTTCTCACAAATGTTAAAAAAATTATAAATGTAGTAGCTCAATTAAATCAGTAAAGTTGTTTTAAATGCATTAGCAATATTGTCAGATTTTTTAAAATCACAAAAGTTTGATCATAATTTGAAATTTGTACGGTAGCGTAGGTATGCTATTAGGACCCTTCTAAATTTTTTTCAAGAATTTGCTATTTTAGTAGCTTAATTAAATCAGTAAAGTTGCTTTAAATGTATTAGTAGCATTGTCAAAATTTTTAAAAATTGCACAAGTTTGATCATAATCTGAATTTTTTATAATCGGTTAAGCATGCTCTGAGGACTCTTTCCGAAAAAATTGCTTTTGGTGAGATTTGAACTCAAGACCTCATGTATAAATCGCAAGCCTTCTCCCATTTGAGCTAAGTGCCATTTTTAAAATAGGATGCGTAATAAATTTATGAGGCTACGTAGTATGGCCTTGAAACTACAGTGAACAGCACGATGTGGTGGGTAGGGTAGCTCGCTATTGTACCTCTCCGACAACAGAGATTTATATAGATTACAATCCATGTCAGAGTTGCTGTGTAATGTTTTTTTGTGCCATACATTGGACTCCAATGACAACTTTATCCCCATTTCTCCGGATCTCTTGCACGTGACTAATCACCATATAGTTCATCGTCAAAGAAGCCAAGTTTCGGACGGTATCCATTGGGCGACGCTTTACACGAGGGGCAAAAGAGAATCTGCGAGCTCAAGGGCGACAGCGCCACACCTTACGCTTGATCTCCTTGAAGCAATCACTTGTTCTAACCGTGTGACAGACTATCCTTACATATTTAGTCCATTTCAAATGTAATTGTAAAAGTAATCTTCTCTTCGATCGTAGAAACACTGGCAGGTGATACATCATCATCTGCTACGATCCCGTAGCATGTAGCACATACTTGGAAAGAGCACCTATCGAGTCATGGGACCTCAGCTGCATGAATGCATCCATTTAAATAAGCAAAAGTCACTAATTAAGTGGTTAATCAAGCGAATAATTAATTAATGATTTGATCAAGGTGATTACTTAATTAAATTGAATGATTAATGACTCAATTACTTGTTGAGCCATAGGAATAGGATCTCGGTAGGACTTGTTGTTGTACACCAACACAACAAGATGATATATATCACCTGTTAATGTTTTTGCGGTTAAAGAGGATACTGTTTTTATGAATACATTTCGAAGAGGACTAGATTAAAAAAACAATTCGTAGAGGGCTGGAAATGTCAATACTTCGACCTCCTCATGTAATACCTTTTCTTTTCTTTAATTCTCCGTTATGGACAGCCAGATTAACAAGTGGTGCTCCTAGTCAAATACACGGTCGCCGCCTCATTATTCCTCGCCACACCCCAATCCGATCGAAGGAACAGAACATACTGTAAATTTGCGTGGCCTTCGCTGCCAAGATTCCGAGGCTGTGCAAAAAGTAGACTGTACTACTACGGATTGGTGGAACACTTGAAGGAATGAACTTGTAACAGTAGCTCTGAGGTTAAAACCATCATTTGTTTTTGACCGATGTCTCGATTTAAGATAGCAGTACTCGACGTAGCCCCATGAGCGTTATTCAGGGCTTCAGGCTACTGGTTGTTTCATCGGCTCCAGTGAGTGCGAATTAACTGCTCCAGTTGACACTGGATGCAAGTATCATCCACTCATCATCGTGGTAGATCAAAGGCAAGGGAAGCTCTCGAGCACCAGTAGGATCGGAGACGAGTGCAGCCAGCGGCACGGGCACCGCCTGCCGTGGTGGGTGGGGACCGCGCGCGCCCGTCCCACCGCTCCGGCGGAAAGAGAGAGACCAGGTCCAGGAACACAGGTCGGCGTTGCGCGCCTCCTGACACGCGGGCCCCACGCCGAAAATCCAAAACCCACCACGTACGAGGACCCGTGCTGCATGGACGCTCCCTGCCCGCTGGACCCGCCTCCCCCCCTTTCGCCCTCACGGGCATCGGTACGCCAGCTTCCACACCGTTTGGTGGACGTAACAGATTGGCCTCCACCCAATTCCCTTTTACGTGGATACCTTCTGTAGCCGTACACACGGGGATACCTGTATGTGACAACTGGGGTCACATTTTTTAGGACCCACAGGTCAGTGGGAAATATGTATACGGCCATGGGCAGAGGCGGTTGGCCTCTAGGGCCTAAACCTCCGACGCGCGAGTCCTGGCTGGAGAATTACCAGGCTGCCCCTCCCGCCGCACCGCACCCCCCCTCTGCGACCCGTAACAAAACGCGAGGGAGACCCCACCCCCTGTGGCCTCAAAACCTCCTCCTCACCCGCTGTGTCTTTCGTCACTCCTCGCCGCCTCGCCCAGGTAAGCGGCCGTCTCTCCACGCCGCTGCCTCCGCGAGCCAAGCTATTGCCTATGGCTGCGACAGAAGATCCGCGGGCGAAGCCGCCCGCCGCGTCGTCTACGCACCACCTCGAGCCGTGGGCGCATCAGCAGCCACCTCCCGCTCACCGCATGCCCGTCCTCCCCGCCGTAGCCTCTACCGCGGGTGGAGCCGCGGCCGCCCGCTACCGCCGCCGCTCGTCGTCCCACCGACGGGGCAGCGACGCCGCCGCCGCCCAAGTCGTCGGCGAGGAGCCTTATCAGGGCGGGATCGAGGAGCTCCGGGACAAGCTCATGGGCCACCTGCGCGACGCTGCCGACCGTCTCCGGGTGCCCCAGCCTAGTCCCCCACCGTTGCCGAAGCCCGCGAGCCCAACGCAGGAGTCGGGGTCGGAGCCCGAGCCCGAGCTCAAGGCGCCGCCTCCGCCTCCACCGCCGCCCCCGCAGAAGCCGCAGATGGTCGTCGCTGCGAAGCCGTGGAAACTGCGGGAGCGGACTAGGCGGCGCCCGGCCGGCAGGACATCATGGGCTGGGGCGGCGGCGGCGCCGCCGGCGCCAGCGTCGTCGAGGCGCCGCAAGCGTGCCCCGTTCTCCGTGTCGCTGACGCTGGAGGAGATCGAGGAGGACATCTACGCGCTGACTGGCGCTCGGCCACGACGGCGGCCGAGGAAGCGGCCGCGCGTCGTACAGCGGCAGCTCGATGTAAGGCGAATTCTCCATACTGCCCCTCCCCTTACGAACCACTTTATCAATTAATTAATTACTCAATTACCCTTTTATTTATCCCCTCGATACGATTTAAGCTTACTTAGGAGTAATTAATATCCTAACATAATTGTCGTGTGCAAGAATGATACTCATCAATCGTGTGCTGTGCTTGTGTTGCGCAGTCGTTATTCCCCGGGCTGTGGCTGACCGAGATCACCGCCGACGCCTACAGAGTGCCCGACGACTAGCTCGATCCCGGCCGGCCGGGGGGCGCCGCCAGTTGCCAACCCCAAGTCCCACCAACCTCACCACATCGCGTCGTGTCGCAGCTCATGAGCCGCACCCGGATTTATAACTAGGTTTAGTCGTGTCGAGCCGGTAGGTGCTCGTGCTTGTCATGTCCCCAATTAAGTTTTTCATCCCCTATTTACTTTCTTCTCCATAAGGTGTTCTCTGTTCTGTTATCTCTCTCTCTATTTTGTACAGTAGTGGCGTGCCTGTAATCTACTAATTCATGCTAGTACCTGTACTCAGTCTCCCGTTATCGTTCAGCCTTCAGTTGCAGCCTGTGCTATATACATGCTCTGCTTGCTGTTGCTGCTGCCGCTGCGCGAGTTGCAATCCGGTCTGTGTTTTCTTGGGGGTTACCCAATGGGGGCGGCCGTGCGGCTGTGCTTGCTTATATCTAGAGGGAGGCGGAGCAGCGGTTAGGACATGGGAGAATTAAGCGGTTGGATCCGGCATTTTGGATTCTTTGGACCCCTTCGCCGCTGGGGTCCGACCCGGGAACGGGACGGGACACGCCATTACTCAACGTATGCAAGCAACGCATCATTGCAGGGAGCTATCTAGCTACTCTCGCTTGCTAGAAAGGAAAGGAAACCTGCCACTTTTAGCCAATCATCCAGCTAGGACTAAGATAACGGTACTGCTCACAATTTGTATCGTTGACGCTTTAGGTATTGTCACAGCGAAATTACTAATTTAATCTCACTCCCATCAAGGATTTGGTTCTTATCACAAGTGACAACACCTCCTCTCAAAGGCTGGTATGAACTTCTTCCTTCCTCAACTTTCTTTCTCTCAAAGTTACTCTACTTATGACAAGTGCATCACATTCTTCATTCTTCTTTCGTCCTCGTTCCTTTTCCCTCAAACTCAAAATAGTTTTGTATTTCAAATTTTTTCCTCAATTTTTTAAAAACAAGTATTTTTAACTACTTTCGAATGTTTTTTAAGTGAATTTTTTGTACCGAAAGTTTGTTGAATAGAAATTTTTCGATTCGAAAGTTTTTAAATAGAATATTTTCGGAGCTGAAACTTTTTTATTAAAAATTTTTTGAGTTGAAACTTTCTAATTTAAATTTTTTCAAGTTGAAACTTTCCGATTTAATTTTTTTTGAAAACTTTTGGACTTGAATTTTAAATCGGAACTTTATGAACCAAAAATTTTTTGAATCAAAAGCTTTTGAATCGAAAGTTTTCTGAGTTGAAACTTTTTTATTTGAATCTTTTCAAGTTGAAACTTCCAGATTTGAAATTTTTCGATTTGAAACTTTTTGTGTTGAAAATTTCCAAGTTGATACTTTCTAATTTAATTTTTTTAGTTTTAAATTTTGACTTGAATTTTTTTTAGTTGAAACTTTTTGCTTATTTTTTTTCAATTTAAATATTCTAATTTTAAATTTTTGTGTTAGAGATGGAAGAAGAGTGGGAGAAATAAGTAGGAAAAAGGAAAGGAGTTGATGATACGTAATATTTTAGAAATATGTCTTTAAATTTATTAGCTTAAGGACTTAAACATGGTCGTACCCTTGTTACAGTCCTGCGTAGAGTTTCCATCAAACTTTCGGGCGTGCGCATGTCTGCAGTGCATATAAAGCACTCACACTGAGTCCTACGTGCTCTGCCTTAATTTAATTCCCTTGGTCAGGTCGAAACAACGCGCCATCGATTATGAAAGCCCGTATCATGAACCGGAATGGACAGCCTAACTTACACATACACACACGGTCGCATCGCACCACACGTCCGTGCCTTCAAATCTTCAATGGACAAATGCGACGAGCCCGTACAGGGTGGAATCGATCGCGACTCATTTCGAGTCCCATTTGAAGGCGATCTTTTCTTTTTGGGAGAGAGAATTTAAAGGCAATCAGGCAGGCGGTGTACTTTGTGCACGACAGCGTCGAGCCCACCTGTCAGGTTTAGCCGGTACACAAGTGACAGGCGGAGAGATACGTGCAGACCTGGCCTGTCCTCGAGCCCGCCGGATTAAAACTGAGGGCCCACTTGTAAGTCTTACCATCCCGCTTTCGATGAATACCGCAGCTTTAATGCTGGAGGCCCGCTCGAATTCATGGTTTATCTGGCAACTAGAATTTTTTTTTTCAAATTAGCCCTCTCACACCGTGAAAGATATGGTCGGTGACACCTATCTATTGCTATGTGGGAGGAGCGCGTAAGCTAGTCGACGCCGCGGCAAGGCGAGCAAGCTCGGGAGTGGGCAGCGAGCACGAAGAAGATGCTGCCGTGGCCAAGAGCACAGGAGGAGTTGCTTTCGTGAGGGCCATGTGCCCGGTGCCACGGTCAGCTAGGTTCTCGTGGTTCTAGCCACCTTTCGTGGTGCAGGAGCGTCAGGCCCGCCCCTGGGGTGGGGTGGGCTGGGCGACCGCCTCGGGCTCCCAAATTACCAGGGCTCCCGTCATCTATTAATATAATCAATTTGTGAAGTTCATAACTCTAGATTCGTAGATCTGATTGAGCTGATTCTTGTTGGGTTAGTTTCGAAATTGAATCTAATTTCCACAGTCCAAATTGCATGTCAATCCAACAGTGGGATCTTCAGGAAATAATATTTTAGTAAACGTATGTCAATCTGTTTTTTATCGAAACCGAAGTAATCTTTAATAGTTTGATGAAAATGATTGCAGTAGTGAAGCAATTCTACAAGGCAAGAAAGATTTTGAAGTTAATTACTTTTTGGTTATGATTGATATGGCAAACAGTTTATTGAAAAACAGATTTGAAGAACTCTAAGTATTCAATGGTATATTTGGGCCTCTTCTGAGGTCAACAACTTTGAAGTCATTGGATTATATTGAACTTAAAGATTATTGTACTAAGTTGGCAGAAACTTTATCTGTTGATGATTCATCTGATTTTGAGTTAAATAATCTGATTGCTGAGTTAAGATTATTGCAATTGACTTTGCCAGATAGACCAATGTCTGCTATGGAGATTTTTAAGTTTGTCAGGAAAGTGGATTATTATGCTAATATTTCTGTTGCTTATCGGATCTTATTTACTGTGTCGGTAACTGTGGCATCAGTTGAAAGAAACTTTTTAAAGTTGAAATTATTGAAGAACTATTTGAGGTCTACAATATCTCAAGAAAGGTTAAATGATCTGACAACTTTATGTATTGAGAAGAAGTTATTGGATTGCATTAATGTTGAGGCTATAATTGATGATTTTGTATCAAGAAATATTAGAAGATATTTGCTAAGATGATCTCTACAAAATGTTTGAGGTAAATAATCTCACTTTTGTACTTCCATTTATTTATCGGTAACAATTTCTATAATACACTGAATATTATCTTTTTAGTTGATACATGGTAGTATAAAAATATTTTGATATTTATGTTAGGGGGCCTCTGTTTATAATTTTGCCTCGGGCCCCCAAAAACTCAGGATCGACCCTGGGGAGCGCGAACGGTGACACGTGTCGTCTGCTGATTCATTCGCGGTTGAAGATGGGTCTATTTTTATTATTACATTCAGAAAGAAGACATATTTTTAAAAAATTGTCACATGGCTAGAAAAATGATGGTGTGCCATCCATGCGGTTCAACCGCAGAGCGCCCTATAGTTGGTCTGACACCTCTAGGCCAACTAAGCCGCTGATCGGAGATCGCGGTCGTCATGTAGGTACAACATGGTAGGTTAAGATTTGAACGCCATTTCACTTTGATGGCTTCCGGTTTTTCGATCGGAAGAGCGTGCTATATATGCACGGTAAAAGCTACATATCCGTCTCAGGCACGTTCGATATCTCTTCATTAATTGATCGCCTACATCAAACCCTTTTGGTTCCGTTATGACGTATATATTATCTTTCATATTAATGTTCTAAGCTGTCTAATACACCGGTAAGAAAGCATTCCATTTTAGAGGGAAGGAAGTGTGAAAATGGGGTCTGCAAATGGAAACGAGAATGTCAGTTTGAGTAACGAAAATATCGGTGAGAATCTAATACCTCCAAAACCTATGATTTTCTCCGCAACGTTTGCCACGTTGGTTTGTTTGGTTGCTTGCATTGTATTGTTATAGCATGTTTGTTTTATTTTGGTAAAAGTATGGGTTGTTCGACCATATTTGTGTGAAATGTTGATATCGATAGTATATCGTGACTTGATTGAGGCAATCCATGAGTTAAGGTTCATGCCAATGGGCTAAATCAGGACTAACCAATTCTGTGGAGCTACCACATAAAGATATGTAACCAAGATGTCTTGAGAATTGCTAATTTAAGGTTAACCTCATCAAAGATTTAATGAGGATACTTTGTTCTTGTGACAAGTGGCAGCACTTACTCTCGAAGGCTCTCTCATTGTGACAAGTGACATCACCTTCTTCCATCCTCCACTTCTCTTCTCCCTAAAAATCCTCTCATTGTAACAAATGATATCACCTCCTCTACCCCTTTCCTCCTTTTGATGGTTTCTAAATAATGATCTAAATTATATGGAGTGGTGGAAAGAGATCAATATTATTGAGATCATAAAACATAGAATAAACTCCATTAAATATGTCCATATGAATAATTGGCTTTGAATCAATATGCACATATTCAATTTTAGATTACTTTGAAATTTATCCAATATTTCTATGAACATATTACAACTACACAAGTTTTTATATACTTAAGAATTTGTTTAAGTATAATGATCCTTATTTTATTTGGCAATATGAAAGGAATCAATACTTATGAAACATCAAGGTAAAGTATGAACTCTTCCCTAAATATGTGCATTCATGCATATATAGAATTGAAATATTATGCACATATTAAGGTTAAAACTATAGTAAAATTTACCTTTATCTTGAAACAAGGAATATGTCTAGAAATATTAAATTTGCATTGGATACATACCTTTTGGATCTTCATTTTTTATTTTGACGAGACTAATCAAAAGTATACTCAAAAAACGAGTTAGTCTCATAGTAGGATTTATCAATATAGGATCGTGAATTTTATATCAAAGGAATGAGCAATATAAATCAATGCAACGTCTAACTCATACATTTGGTTTTCATCCTTTCATCCAATTAGAACTAATAGTCTCATAATAAATAGATTTATCATTAAATAATAATTAAATATTAATTATCCAAACCAATACAATCACCAAAACTAAAAGGAGCTCGAACTTACACCGTGTGCTCCTGTGGTCAGCCAGCTACTCTCGTGCCCGCGCACATTGCCGCGGCACTCCCTAGGCATGGCAGGAGACACGTGTTGTCTACTGATCCTTCCGCGATGAGGAGGCTAATTTTATAAATTCGTATGCAAGAGAGCTGGATAAAAAAAGGCCCATAAGCTATGTGTGCACTTGTAACATCGTCACAGTGGATGCCGTCAGTTTGAGCAAGCATGCTGTAATGGATACAGTATCGCCTACTTTTCATCCACTTCCTGATATTAGGGTAAACTCTCTTGTTGACTCATCTAGCCCCACTGTCTCTCTTGCAAATAATCTTGTTGAGATGGTTGTTGATATGGGTGAGGTGCAGAACATGGGGATTTCTGAGCCAATCTTGAAGGATGTGACGATTCATAACATTAATTCCATTCCTGCAGTGCAACTGGTCCCTAATCCTGGTATAAGTCAGAAGCTGTGCAATACCCATCTTGAGAATTTCTTTGAGCCGCGTAGGAGCTTACGAATTAATTCTTTTGCAGCTAATGGGAGTTCTCCTGCTGATGAAGATATAACTTTGAAAGCTATGAGGAGAGCTTCGGCTCGTAATCTGGATGGTAGCATAGATGGGGCAAAGGAACCTGCTTCCAAAATGATGACTTATTCGACCCCTCCGATCTGTCCTCACCAAATTGGTACGACATCTTCTTTGAACTCCCCCTCTATTAGCTCATTACCCAACTCAGTTTGTGCAAAAAGACTTAACAATATTGGGCTAATTGTGGGTAACAATACCTCGACGGTTAATTTGTCAATTAACATGTTAAAGCGTATGGAAGTGGATAGAATGTCGGTTTTAAAAAAGACAGAAGTTAACTCCCAGTATAAAAAAAGTAAGAATAAAGAATGTGACAATTCTTTTATCAACGATATTAATGATGATAGTGAACCTGACAATGACCTTCTCACCCACCTAATAAAAGACGTTTCAGAGGTTGACTTTGATGATGTGGAGCTAGACACAAGGCTATGTGATCTGATGGCTTCCACGCGCAAACATAAAAAGTCTTCCAAGAAACGTAGAAACCTGAAGGGTGGCAATAATTCTAAAAAGAAAGTATCCCAATGAAAGGCCTTTTCTGGAATAGCAGAGGTTTGTCAGACTTGGCTAAATTCAGGTATATTTCTGAGGCAGTTAAAGACCTTAATTTACACTTTATTGCTGTAATGGAAACCGGAAAGCAGGATATGTCAAAGACGAATCTTACGCTACCGAGGGGTGGATTTCGCTTATAATCGCCTTCCACCTCGGGCCGATCCGGGGAATTTTTAGGTGTCGAGCTGACAATCTAGATGTATCCCTTATTGTTGATGGTGAATTTTATATTAAGTTTCACCTCTGCAATAAGTCGGATAATTTTAAATGGATTTTGATGGCTGTTTATGGGCCGGCCCAGGATGATTTCAAGTCAGCTTTCCTAGCGAATTTGGTCCAGGCCTGTCAAGCAAACCCACTTCCCACTCTCATTGGAGGGGATTTTAACATCTTGAGAAGCAGTAAGGAGAAAAGCAACATTAGGTTCAATAACCGCTGGTCTTTTCTTTTCAATGCAGTCATTGATAGCTTTGATTTAAGGGAAATAGATCTAACGGGACGTCAATTCACCTGGGCTAACTCTTTGCCTAATCCTACCTACGAAAAGCTAGATAGAGTACTCATGTCATCTGAATGGGAGCTGAAATACCCGTTGGTCACAGTTCGGGCTCTAGATAGGGGGGTATTTGATCATACCCCTTTACTACTAGATACGGGAACCCCGGTCTTTTCGGGAAACAACAAACTATTCAAATTTGAACTTAGCTGGTTCCAGCGGGATGGTTTTGACAATCAAGTCATCGATATCTGGAACAAAACGAATAAGGGGAAGAACTCAATCCAAAGATGGAATAATAAGTTGAGTGCGTTGCGTAGGTCCCTAAGGGGCTGGGCGGCTCAAACTAATGGGGTTTACAAGAAAAAGAAACTTGATCTCCAAAACATTATCAACATATTGGATACCACTGCTGAAATCAGGGATCTGACCGAGGATGAACATAACTTGTTGGCTCATTCTTGGGATCATTTGACTAAACTTCTTAGAGAAGAGGAGATTAAATATTACCAACGGGCCAAAGCTAAGAATATCCTTTTGGGTGACAATAATACTCGATACTTCCATTTGGTTGCCAATGGGAGGCATAGGAAGAAGAAAATTTTCTTTCTTGAAAATGAGGATAACAGGATTGAGGGTCATGCTAATCTCAAAAACTTATCACCAGTTTCTACAAGGATTTATTTGGTGAACCGGAAGAAAACTCCTTCACCTTAGATGAATCATATAATCTAGATATTCTCCAGGTTTCGGATTGCGAGAATAATCTCCTGACTGCTGACTTTACAGAGATTGAGATTAAAGAGGCAATCTTCTCAATGGAACACAATAAAGCGCCAGGACCAGATGGTTTCCCGGCTGAACTTTATCAGCATTTCTGGGAAACCATTAAAGGGGACCTGGTCCAGATGTTCCATGATCTTTTTAGAGGAAATCTGCCTCTTTTTAGTCTCAATTTTGGTGTTATTACTCTGATCCCTAAGGTTCAAGATGCAAATATCATTCAACAATACAGACCAATTTGTTTACTGAATGTAAGTTATAAGGTTTTCACTAAAGTTGTCACATGTAGATTAAACTCGGTGGCCGACAAAGTGATCAGCCCGACACAAACAGCTTTCATGAAAGGAAGAAATATTCTTGAAGGAGTTGTGATCCTTTATGAAACTGTACACGAACTCCACCGTAATAACCAAAACGGGATAATTCTTAAATTAGATTTCGAGAAAGCGTATGATAAGGTACGATGGCCCTTTCTGTTTCAGACTCTCTGGATGAAAGGCTTCTCTCCTAAATGGATCTCATGGGTAAAGTCTTTCATTTCGGGGGGTAGTGTAGCTGTAAATATTAATGATGATGTCGGGGCCTATTTTCAGACTAGAAAAGGTCTTCGGCAAGGAGATCCTCTATCTCCTTTGTTGTTTAATATCATAGCGGATATGCTAAAAGTGCTTATAAGTAGAGCAACCTTGGATGGGCAATTTGACAGAATTATCCCGCACCTAGTTGATGGAGGGCTTTCAATCCTTCAGTACGCAGATGACACTATCCTTTTTTTGGACCATGATCTGGATAAAGCGCGTAATATGAAGTTACTTCTGTATGCGTTTGAGCAAGCGTCGGGTCTTAAGATCAACTTTCATAAAAGTGAGGTCTTCTGTTTTGGGAAAGCCCAAGAGCATCTAGATTTCTACACTGACTTGTTTGGATGCAAGGCTGGTAATTTTCCAATCAACTACCTTGGCATCCCAATTCATTATAGGAAGTTAAGAAATTGTGATTGGAAGAAGGTTGAAGAACGTGTTGAAAAAAGTCTTAGTAGTTGGAAAGGGAAGAACCTCTCTATCGGAGGACGCCTTGTTTTGATTAACTCAGTGCTCAGTAGTCTCCCGACGTATATGATGTCCTTCTTCTCCTTACCCAAAGGAGTCCTTAAAAAGTTGGATTTTTTTCGATCCAGATTTTACTGGCAAGGGGATGAATATAAGAAAAAATATAGACTTACCAAATGGAGCATTCTATGCCAACCAAAAGAACAAGGAGGTCTCGGGATTCACGATCTAAATATCAAAAATATTGCCCTTCTTAGCAAGTGGTTATATAGATTGCTTTCTTCAAATGGGTTGTGGCAACAAATTCTTCGAAACAAATACTTGGGTTCAAAGTCTTTGGCTCAAGTGGAAAGGAAGAAGGGAGACTCTCATTTTTGGTCTTGTCTAATGAAGGTGAAACGAGACTTTCTTCGTTTCGAAACCTTTATTGTGAAAAATGGATCACAAGTTCGCTCGAAGACATCTGGATGGGTGGATCACCTCACAGTGAACAAAGATCCTTCCTTATATAACATAGTCAGACCAAAATCTCTATCAATTTCAGAAGCATTGAGATCTTCACCTCCTAACTTCTCTTGGCGTAGACTTCTCATCGGTCCAAAGCTGGTTGCTTGGAATGATTTGCTGGCTCGCATTGAAGGAGTTGTTCTGTCACACGAACCGGATATCTTTTTTTGGAACCTAACCTCAAATGGTCAGTTCTCGGTAAAATCTCACTATCTTTGCCTTAATCCTCGTGAACATCCCCAATGAGAACAGTAAAATTGTGGAAGATAAAGTCTCACGAGATTTAAAATCTTCTTATGGTACTTGCGAAGGGGTGTAGTACTTACGAAAGATAATTTAGCTAAACGAAATTGGAAGGGTAATTTGTCTTGTGCTTTCGCCACAAAAACGAGACAATCAAGCATTTGTTTTTTGAATGTCGCTTTTGCTCGGCCTGCTTTGGTGTGTTCTTCATTTAGCAACCGGATAAAGCAACCTCGTTAGCGCCGAACAAATGTTTGGGAACTGGCCTTATAGTCTCAACAAAGCTTCAAACCTTTGTTTCGCTTGGAGCGACAGCGTTGTGTTGGTCAACTGGAATTGCGAAATGATATGGTTTTTAACAAAAAGTCTTCGATATCTCCTTTAAAAGTTATCCTTTTGGCGCCATCGCTCTCCAGTTGGGCTATCCAAATGAGAGGACTTGCGGCGTGGGTTGTGATAGGATCGCAATCTGCAGGTGCATGCGCCAAGTCCTTTTTCTCCTGTGCTCATGGGTGGCGATCTAGCCTTCTTGATTATGGGTCTCTAGAGTTTGCATTTTGCTCTTTGATATTCCCCACCGGCTTCTTTCGTGGGCTGTGTTGTTGTAGATGGAGATGCAGTTTCTTTTGGTGGTGGTTTCTCATCGCTTTTGGTACGGGTTGCCAAGGCCTTCGCCCAGTGTCGCATGGATGGCGGTCTAGTCTTCGGTTTGTTAGCTTTTAATGTGTGTGTCTTTTTTTTTCTTGTTTGGTTGCGTGCTTTATGTAGAGGCGGAAGTAATTTCAGGAGTTTATATCTTCTCGATGTAATTTTCTTGAAATTAATAAAAACTTCCATTATCAAAAAAAAAAAAAAAACATCGTCACATGCAACAGTGGGAACGGAGCGTACACTTTACTGCAGTTTTCCTTAAAAAATCAACCCCTATAATTAAGTGTATACATCCTACTATATATAGCAAGAGTGCATGACCCTCTGCCTTACAGAGAAGAAAACCTACGAATTACAGTGTCGTCGTACCTTGGTGGCTTGGTGCCGCATACATTTATGTGTGCGCATGCACAGAAGCACGTTTCGCGCTTAGCGGCCGGGTCGCGTCGAGGCTTTGTCGCCGTTACATCTTGATACGTACGTCAGTACGTGACCACTGTGCCAACGAAAATAAGCGTGCGAGACACCACCGCTATCAAACGTCGAGTTCGACCGATCAACCCGCAAATGCAAACCCAGGAACTAAAGTTTTTAACTAATATGCAATTATTAAGTGGCTGATGCTGTTGCCAGTAAACCATATAGGACTTGCTACTCCTAGTCTGTCCGAAATTTTCTTTAATTCTAAGTTAATTTTTGTGGCAATTGAATTTGTATAGAAATTGACGTTCTACTGATTAAAAATATGAATTATGCTTAAGAAAAATTCACTCGCTTTAAAAGTAAACAACCCCGTATACTACACATGTTTGTATCTCGCGCGGCAACGCCTTTCACTTGCCGCCAACAAAAAAAAAAAAGAGAAAAACCTTGATCAGCGCGGCTCAGGTCCCTGGCGTTGCGACGTCGCCGTTCCACAGCAGGAGGCTAGCTAGCTAGGGCGTTTCTTCGTGTACCGTGGGGCTGCACACGTCGCGCTCCGCCTGGACCGGTACGTCTACGTGCGACACACGAGATCGGGGCCCGCCCGGCCGATGATTCCTCCTCGCGTTCGCGCGGTGCGGTTTTTCTTCTCTTTTCCGGGTCAAAAATGAGGAGGAGGTCGCCACCGGAGCGGCAGCCGGCGGCACGCATGAGCACTCTGCCCACGCAGCAAACAGCGTCTGGCTTCCACGCTGCTGAGTTGACGACGAGGTGAGCGAAATCGTGGCTCCAAGCAAAAACGGGAAGCCATCTTTTTTCCAGCTCCTAACATATTTTTTCTTGCAAGTCTAGTCCTCTTAGCATATTTCTTGACTGTGGAAGGTTCGTCAGATAATACGTATCACCTGTTTCGCCTATACGTCGCGGTAAAATTTCTGTCGAGCTCCTCTTCCTTGGTACATTTCTGCTCATCAAAACCCACTAAGTAATCAATTTATTTAAAAATCACTTAATTGATAATTTTAATTAATAAAACACATAATTAACAACCTAAATTAATTAATTAACTAACCAACCTAACACCTACTTATGTAGAGGAGCTTGATAGGTCCTGTTGCTGAGCTCCTGCTGTATGAGAGAGCGACAATGTATGTCGGTGTTTCCGTGGTCTAAGAGAGGCAATTTTTGTAGCATTGTTGGCACGGAGACTAAGATTTAAAAAAGAAAAGTATGTTAAGGCTATAAAAGCGTGAAGCTCAGAAAAAAAATGGGACGGGATGGGCCTAAGGCAGCGTTGCCTGTGGGCTATTGGTGAGCTGGGCTGGCCTGTCTATAGCTCTGTATTCTGGTCCTCGCAGTTCTTTTTTTCCGGGCAGTCGAAGAGTTCCAAATAGTTACCGGCCCGTTTTCCTTGCTAAGTTTCGATGGTGCAAACCCTAAAATTACCGTTCTTGCAGATAGTGTTGCAAATTATCTTGCACCTCGGCTGCAATTCCTTTTTTCGTCGTCCGAACTGAACTCCCCAGACAAAATGGAGTGCGTGTTAGTTCGAGATTTCATCAGGGGAGAAAAGCCTTTGGTGGGACACTTTGAGATACATTCCCTCCACTACAAAAATGTTGTTTTAGGGTACGTATAATCAAAATTTATAAACTTTGATTATTGATATCTTTTCACTATTTAGATTGAATGTGTGAAAATAGTATGCCTAGGTTTGTTTCGAAAAGAATTTTCGTAAAAGCATAATTTTATTATGTTTTATAGATCAATTACGGTAGAATTTAGCAGTTAAAGCTATATTTTAATGATTATATTCATATCGAAAGTAAAAAATTTGCATTGGAGGAAGCTGTAGATATGATGCACACTGGTCCGACAGAGATCGACTCACTCCAGTTGTAGCACTGCTGTTGAAGAGAGAACCAGATAACCTCCCTGTTGGCATGTTTATTACGACCCTGTTTGACAGAACTTCAGATCTCAACTTTACTTTAGATCTGAAACTTGTAGACTAAAATAAAATGAATTAAGTTTATATTTTTAGTCTAAAATGTAAACAGGATAACCCACCTAAACACTTTTAATATACCAACAGTTCCTACTCTATAAATTTCTGAAGTAAGGAATACCCTGCTTCAGAAATTTCACGAATTTTAGTAAAGCTGAAGCTGTATCAAACCCCCGTATATCCCCACAAGTTCTTACTATCTTGGTACAAACGCATCATTCATGCCACTATTTTTCTGTTATTTTTACAAAAAAGTCCATATAACACTTCAAATTTTACTCGAAAAACCGTTCAACACTCTCAACAATAAAAACCACACATTTGGCATCTCAAATTTTGCAATTTAATTCAAATAACATCCTGACCAAATTTCATATAGTGGTATTGCTCACGTAGCGTGATGAGTAGACAGTTTTGCTACGTAGGATAATACGATGGGAAAATTTAGGTGAATGACAGATGTGACTCATAAGAAGTTCTCTTCCAAATTGAAATAGAGAGGAATGGAGCTACAGGGGCGACAACCATAAAAGCGTGATTAGGAGTTTGGTGGAAGAGGAGTCCATGTGAGTCTTCCCTATGTATTGACCTAACTTGATCTATATATTATTCTACGTAGCAAAATCGCTCACTTATTATGTGACATAAGTGATAACATTGTGAAATTAGATCAATGTATCATTTAAATTGAATTATAAAATTTAAAAAGTAAAATATTTGATTTTATAGCTCGTGGTGTTAAATAGGCTTTCGATCTAAATTCAAGTTGTTATATGGATGTGTTTCTTTCTTTTCCGAGGAAACACCGTCCATGTCCGTGTTCATTGGACCACTTTAATTTGCGCGGGTGTTTATCCGCCATCTCACGCCTATCTCCACTCCTGAAATATCAGATTACGTACGCGCTCTCTACAGGCCAACAACTACGCGATGATCATCTATTACGGCTGTATTTTCGTTCGGTACGGCACCGAGGGAATTTGTTCGCTTGCCCACGGCGCCGGCGGGAGAGCCAATCATGTCGTTTCAGGTTTATCGTTGACCTGATCCGGAAAAGCGCCACCGACATCTGAGAGAGAACGCGAGAATCGTCGTCAGGGGCTCAGGGCCCGACACTTCCCAGCCGTGCGGCCGCAGGCTGCTCCTTGTCATCGTTGGATGCGAGTGGCCTGCGGCGTAGGCACGGGCAGGTGGCAACTGCAGCCTTGTGCCCTCTGTGCATGGCCATTTGTTGCATGTGGTTTCAGTTAGGGCTGGCTATCCAGGTTAACTGTTAAAAAAATTTAATATAAATTTATTTTTAATTATTATTTAAATGGTTATTTTAAATTCGAGCTAACGAGACACTATCGATCCAAGCCTCATTAATATTTTTGTTTAAAATAGGCTCATTTCAACTTTTAACTCATTAACTGCTACAATCTAAACAATTTTGATTCAAATCTTAATGAGGTTTTTTTGTCGGACCTAGTTTCAACTAGGTGCTTCAACTCAGCGAGTTTTCTCTCTATTTAGATTTCTAACAAAGAAATGCAGTTTTCCTAGCGGGAAAACGTATAATAACTACACAGAATCGATAAAGTTTGATTCAAATACAACATGACCGGTACAATTCCTAACGCTCAGACCTTTCGATTTGAGATCAGATCCACGTATACTCCTACTCCTACGAGCAATTCAAGTGCACATCATGTATTCATGTTACAAGAAGCCTTACTAAATCACTCTTAGTACGATCAGAGCTTTCATTGATGAGAGAAATTTGAACAGAAGGGCGCTACTACCTGCGTGTCACCAGTGGAGTACTTACAATCAATGTACTGCAGTTTCGATAGATGAAAACTAACTAAAATATTTAGCAGATAAAAGAATGTGTAGTCTTCAATCATTTCATTGCCAGAAACGTGCAACAAGTCAGAACTTTAGTCAATTCAATGCAGTCACTAGTCAGGACAGTCAAGGTCTGCAATTGCAAACTCGTATCAGGGACTCAAAGGTCAAAGCAAGAATTTTTTAAATAATGCATTTTTAAGGAAAATTACAGAGAAAATACATGAAAAAATAATTACGTATATATACCTCTATTGCTAATTCATTTGATAACAAAGCATTATCATCAAATGAATTGGCGATAGAAGATCGGTCGCCAATTCAATTACTGGTAAAAGCCTACCGACCAAATGGACTTGCCGACCAAATAAATCAGCGAAAAAAATCATTGGCTAAATAAATTATGTTGTGTCTGTCACTAAATGAATTGACGACATACACATGAAAAGCCTTTTGTAGCCAAATAATTTGGCGGCAGGGATCCCCAAACAAATTCGTAGCGGAGCTTCGGTTGCTAAATGAATTGGCAATGGGACTTTTGTCGTCAATTCATTGGTGGCATATGATTTGTTGTAATTTATTTGATGACAAAAGCTCTATTGTCAAATAAATTAGCGATAGATGTATATTTATGTAATTATTTTTTAATAATATTTTTTCATAAATTTATTTATAAATATATTATCTTTAAAAAAACCTCAAATCAAGTACTTGTCCAATTATTGTTGTAAATCTAAGTATTATTTTAATTTCAGATTTGAATATGAAACATAATTTCAAAATAATCAAGCACAACAGGCTAGATAAAAGACACCATATATTTCTGAAAAGTAGATCCACAGAGGAAAAATAGGAGAATTCTTACGATGAGCTTGATGACGAAAAGGAAGCAGCGCAGTAGCGACCGGCCGTAGAGAAAGTAGTCGACGTAGAGGAAGTAGTTGACGTTGTAGATCGTTCAATAGCAAGATGAAGAGCTCGAGCGGTTGCGCAGTTGCGCTGCACAGAAACCTTATTGCCGCCCCCGTGCAGGTTCTCGCAGCGGCAATGGTTCGGAGATCCCACTCTCCTTGCCTCGCGGTGCACGCCTAGAGGAAGGTCGGTGAAGGACGAGTGCAACATGAAGATGCAACACAGATCACAATGGATGAACGCGAGTGCCAGAGCAAAAAACCCTATCTGTCTGGACGTCTCCAGATTTATAGCCTCGCACCAGTAACGGTTAATAAATTGACCATTACAACACCATTAAATGCTAAACTGACGCCGTTATCATGGTTGTTTCAATTCTCAGTAAATGACCCTATTAATTTACTAATAATAGAAAGAAACCGAAAAATAAAAGGGTTTAAACGTGCCAGGAATTTGATCCACGGTAAATGACCCCATTAAGTCACACGGGAAAAATACGTGGTAATTCGCGAAATATGCTGCGCGTGCGTGCGTGTGACTTTAGCCGTGCTCCTCACCCTCCATATGCCTCATTACAAGGCATGGTGGGAGCTCTAAGTTGGCATTTTACTCTCTTAACTAGCAATATGATATTATTATTTGTAGCTTTGATATTAGAGATAAATAGACCACTTAGACCTCATTTCTAACAATTATGAGCTAGTCTCGAGTCTCGACATTTCTCTCATCCCATAGCTGTTCCAGCATTGCAAGTACAGACGAAATGATTCTGCTTTTTAATCCATTGAAAACCGCGACTCCAAACCTTTTATCCTCGCCTCCAAAGCAGCAGATGACATAAGTATCTTTTGAATTTTTTTAAATAATATTTTTTAATGAAAAATTATAGAAATAATACGCCAAATTAAAAAAAATACAAATATATATCATGTCGTCATTTAAATTGGCGAGAGATCTCTGTTACCAATTCAAATAGTAACAGAGATTCCGTCACCAGTAGTTATAGAGAGCTATCGCCAATGGTCGCAGCACTCTGTTGCTAATTGAAATGGCGACAGAGTCTCTGTCACTATTTCAATTGGCGATAAAGACCTGTCACCAATTTAAATACCGATAAAGGTGTATATTTGTAATTTTTTAATTCGACATATTATTTTTATAATTTTTTAGAAAAAATATTATTAAAAATAATTCAGTATCTTTTTGCGGTTTTACTTTTGGATGGACCCAGAATAATGACAGAGAACGCATGCAGAACAGTTTGCTCCGTCCCCAGTTCTCCACGTGCCTCCAAGATTTGAAATGTTCTTTTCGATTGATATCTTAGATAGGTGAAATCCAAAATTTCACCTAAATCTTAGAATTTCGGATAAATTCGGGATGAAATACAAAAAACAAAATTGAAATCCTTTTTTTCAACTGAGATTTATGAGGTAATGCTTAAGGTTTCATAAAAACTTTGGATGGTGATTACACTCAAACAAGTTTATAAAATTCTGACAAGATTACTGTCTCAGTTTTGTTCATTCGGTTTTTAATTTTTTTAAAAAGAACAAATGAAGTTCAATTATTTTGAAAAATTTTCTGTATGATCCTACACTGCTAAAGATTGTACCATAAATTTTTCAAGGCATGATCAAGCATGTATAATTTTATAAAACTCTGACAGTATTTATACTAATATTATAAAACATCTCAAAAATCCTAGTTCTCCGTCCGTGGGGCCATGGTAGTCCTGTTCAGCCAGTCTTGTTTGTTTGCCAGTTTGCCTCGCTAACTAGTCAACTGTGTGTGCTAGTACATGGTACTCCGTTGTACATTTTGCTGAAACTAGGATAGGGTCCTATAAAGGGACAGGAATACACTTCTCCCGACAGGTATGGTTCACAATGTCAAATACGCAGTGAAGTTTTTATCATTAGTAACTGTATTACCCAAAAATCAGTTATTGAGTTACCAATGCAGCCATATTCGTTGATGCATGAGCTCTTCTTTATATCTGATGATCTTTGTAAGGACCAGTTCATAAATAAAAAAAAGGCTACGATTTGAGCAGTCTTATGCCAGTTCAGTTAGCATGAAACGAATGGAACTTTCTTGACTCAGGCCGGATATAATTTAGCAAATGCCTATTTTTTGGTACCTTAACTCTGTGTGTGGTTTAAGTTTCGTCTCTCATATGCAAAAACTGGATAAAACATTTCATCTAACTTTTAAAACCATTTAGAACCCGTCATTCCTTCTATCAAACAACAGTTTTGACCGATTTTGGCCCATGCGGCATGCCATGCGGATCTAAATTGGCAAAACCGAAAATAAATAATATTTTAAAAACAAAAAATATTGAAAAACAAAAATAACATAATATTTCAAAAAGAAAAATATTGAAAACAAATATAACATAATATTTCAGTAACATATGGGTCCAACCATACCTGTGAGCTATTCATGGACTCTGTTTATGATTTTTTTAAAATAAATTTGAAAATATTTTTACAAAAATATATCTCTATCGTTATTTTAATTGATGATATAAACTTCTATTATCATTTGAAATGACGACACAAGATATGTCACCAAATGAATTGGTGATAGGACAATAGAAGCCTCACCCATGTCAACAAAATAAATTCACAACAAAATAATCCATCGGCCAATTCAATCTACGATAAAACATATCTCTAGTGTATTTTTGTTATTTTTTGTGTATTTATTTTTGTAAAAATATTTTAGAAATTATAAATTAAAAAATCATTGGTTTACCATGGAGATATGGGCACCACCTCATTTCGGCTAGGTGACATGTGCGGTCAAAATCATCTTTTGCTCATGGAAAGAATGAAATCTAAATGGTTTTGAGAGTTGGAGTACATGTTTTATCTAGTTTTATAGATAAGGGACAAAAATTAAACTATGTGAAAAGTTGATGGATAGAAGTAGACTTTTTTCAATAATCTATCCCTTTGGAGTGTAGTTTATACTTTGTTCGTTTTAAAAGTTAATCCTTGCTATTAAATCGCTTCTACTTCCTAGTCAACGTTATACCAAGAATGTCTGCGCGAAGACAAACTTTTTTAAATAATACATTTTTTATTCAAATTTTAAAAATATACCTTCATATAAAAAAAATTGCAAAAATATACCTCGATCGCCGTTTGAAAAGACAAGAGAGAAATGTCTCCCGATGATATGGCGACAGAGACTCGTGTCACCATTTGAACTGATGACAAATGGCCACATCGACACCACATAAGCAAAAAAACCGTTTGGGTCTCCCTGTTACCAAACCATACGGTGATAGAGCATAATTCGACAATTGATTTGGCAACAGAAGAGGTGCGCGCCTCTGTTGCCAAACCAACTGGCAACAGAGATATACTATATAAAAACTAGCATGTTTACTGTAGCCACACGAACTCCCATTTCTTCAGCACAGAGAAAGAGAAGAGAGGAGTGGGAGGGAGAGGAGAGAAAAAGGGAGGGAGGGAAAGAAGAGGAAGGGAGAGAAGGGAAGGGGAGAAGAGAGAAATTTTGTAGCCGTGCGACATTTGTGCAGTTAAATTTTTTTCTATTTATTTTGTTTAGTAATAAATCATGGTAGGATAGCAAAAATTTTAGATCTAGTTAAATTTAGAGGTTACGAATAGATTTAGTATATTTTTAGTAATTTAGTTAGTTTGTACAAATACATGTACGTAGATGTTTTTAGGAATCATAATATATTTTTAAGAATGTAGATGTTTTTACATATAGATATAGATAGATATGTATTTTTAGGATTGTAGATTTTTTACGAGATAGAAGTAGATAGCTATATATTTTAGGATTGTAGATGTTTTTTACAGATAAAAGTAGAGAGATGTATACTTTTAGGAATGTATATAGATAGTTTCTCTGAGATATATATATAATTTGAGGAATATAGTTGTTTTTTCTACAAATATATTTAGATACATATATATTTTTAGAAGTATAGATATAGCTAGATCTAGATTTTTTTAAGCATATAGATATAGTTATGTTAGGTGTCACAATATTTTTAATAAAAAGTAATTAATTCGTTGGTTAATGAAATGGTTCGCAAATATGTCAGAACGAGTTCCATTTAGAATCTATTATGGAGCAGAGGTTGTCATGTATGGTTTTGAGGGTGCGGATCTGAGTAATTTCTAGTATGTGAACAGAAGTTTGAATAGGGTCGAAGAGCGCACATTTTATTTTGTGTTGAATTGGTTGTATTATACTTTTTGGATGGAACCAGATCAGTGCCAGCTCAAGTTATTTTGTCTTTGTAGTATGCGAGATGGTCCTGTTTATTGGGAGTTAGTTGAGATGAAGAGAACCGTATCGTAGAGGTCATATGTGAGGGCGGAGCAATGTGGATGGTATCGGGTGCATTTAGTGCAAGCATATGATAGGGTTGTTGCCCTACAGCTGCAGTTGGATGCCGATGAGTGTAGTGAGCCTTAAAATGAGTTCAGTTATGGTGACATCAAAAATGAAGAATCTAGCCGTGAGCAGCATGTACAGGAATGCAACGAGAACAACATTTACTAGAGTGGTGAACAAGTTGAGGTTAGTGAGGATGATGGAAACATTGAACAAGAAGCACAGGGACAAGTAGACAAAGGCGAGGAAATTGAGGAAATAACAGCAGTGATGGAAGAGGAAGACCGTGAATGAAGAGAAGTGGAAGACGACAATGACTCGGATGAGAAAGATGGAGGCACGGAGCAGCTTGTGCCAACAGGTTAGAGCACACGTCAATTTAATAAGCTGGTTGTGAATGAAAACATTGATACACCTTAACAGTATAGTGACAATGAGGTTAGGCCTAATAGTATGTACCCTCAAAAGAGATAGTGCAGGATGTTGTGAAAGATTAGGCCTTATCAGTAAGAAGGACTTTCAGGGTTAATAAGTTCACCCCACCCCGCTATGATGTGGTGTGCGAGATCCATAGGTGCCCCTGGAGAGTGCACATGTACAAGCCTAAATGGGGCACCCACTGGCTATGTTTGAAGATTGAACAGCATATTTGTATGATTGAGGAAACCCTCGTGGCTCACAGGAACCTGTCATCTTGGTATGTCGCAAATATCATGTAACCAGATATAGTGGAGAACCTCAATTTTGAGCCCCGTGCTATTATTCAAGCAATCAAGAATATATATTAGTATACTATTAGCTACGAGAAGGCATAGAGGGCGAAGCAGAATGCCTTAGAAATGAGATTTGGTAAATTTGAAGACTCCTACCTAATATGCCCGCACTACTCAGTTGCATTCAGGGAAGAAATCTTGGCACCTATTATGATTATCAAGACTGTCCATCAAGTAAGTGGCCGACCAAGAGGCATCTGAAGAGAGTTTTCTTCACATTCGGAGCTTATTTTAAGGTTTTCTATCACCGCCGTCCATTGTTGTGCATGGATGGCACATTCTTGATCAGGAAATATAAAGGGCAAATAATGACAGCTGTGGACGTTGATGGAAACAACAAGATTTTGTATGCTATTTTTGTCTTTGTAGAAAGCGAGAACTATGAGAGTTGACTGTGGTTCGTACGAAACTTGAAGATCGGAGTGGTGAAAACTCATCAAGATGTGTGCATACTATATGATAGGCATACTGGTCTACTTAGTGATATAAAACAGTTTCAAATAGGGGAAGATGAGCCATTTCCATAGCCTAACTTGCAAAGCCGATGGTGCATGAGGCATTTGGGTGCAAACTTCTATAAGTAATTCAAGAACAAGAAACTTATGAATATGTTTAAAAGACTATGTAAACAAAACCAAACGAGTAAATTCAGTACTCTATAGAAGAATCTTGATGAGCTAACAAGAAAACACAAAGAGGAGCAGATGAATAAGGCTAGTAGTAGTGAAACTCAGGATCAGACAGAACCTCTATTCCCTTTGCCAATAGAAGATGAGGAGACGAATCATCGTCGAATGCAAATGCCAATCAAATGTTTCTCGGACTGGATAAAGCATGAACTAAAAGAGAAGTAGTCATTGGTACATGACACTCATGGTGCTAGATACGGTGTTATGATGACTAACTTGGTAGAGATATATAACTGGATAATTAGAGGGATGAGGCGTCTCCCGTTGGTAGGAATTGTTGAGGGAGTGCTACGGGGCATAGCTAAGAACTTTGTGGATATGCATCGAGCTATTGAAGTAGTAATGACAAATGAGAATATATTGTACTCTAGCATGATTACTAAATACATGGATGAGAAGAGTAAGAAGGCAGCTAAGCATAGAGCTATCAAAGTAGATGCACGAACACTGTGCTTCAAGGTGATATGTAGGGATAAAGAACGACGTGGAACTAGAAGTTATCACCCAAGAGTGCATCTTACAGGCTGACTGCAAATGCTCGTGTAACAAACCCCACCTTTTGCATAGACCATGTTCCCATGCGATAGCCATATGTGTGTTATTTGGAATGATACTCGGTATATATCTATGTCAATATTTTACAAAGGAAAAGGTGATGACAACTTGGAGCTAGGAGCTTTATGGTTATGGTGTTGTTAGATCTTTCACCACATCTCCTAGTGTTAATGAAAAGTTGTGGGTTCCTGATTTTGATGCAACAACGTGTAAAGCAGGGTGTCGCAAAACAAGGCATACCAGAAATAACATGGATGAGTCTGAAACTGGTAAGCGCATGAAGAAATGTTCATTATACAAGCAAACAGGACATACGTTTAAGAACTGCCAGCCACAAAATGAAGAAGATGAAGGAGGAGATGGTAACCCGACGATGGGGGAGGGATTGTCGTCTGCAAGGCGTGGTGGACGACATCATCATACTACTGGAGAAGCTATTTGAATTATCATATGCTATATATCAAATTCATATTTTATTGATGTAATGTATGTTGTATGAACTCTGTTTTCTACCTAGTTGTAATTGAGTTGCATGTTGTTGTGACTGTTGTTGCTTGATATGAGCAGCGTAGCCCTTTATTGCATGTTGAAGGTTACGCGTAATGGAAATGATAATCCGTTCAAAGAGGAGAACCTAAGTAAAGTGGTGTCCAAATTGCAAGAGTAGCGTCCAACATTATCGAGGCATAATGTAACAACCTCTGGCCTGAACCTTGTAACCTCCGACGACCTTAAGGCATACTTGTAAGGGTGGCGTCAAAGGTATTTCATAGTATTCAAACTAGCCGATCACCCTTCTGCTACATGTTTCTCTACGAGACTTTATAGATTACTGATGATGTCCGATCAGTATGCAGAGCATATTAAGGTTAGTTATTATCGGGGATTGGGAAATCCCCATAACGACCATCGTACCCCGGCGGCTAGCCAGCTGCCGACCATGCTTACCCTTGGACGGTGTCCCTAAGGAAGATCCTCGGGTAGACCGACCTGTGGGCCTACCCCAATCCTCAGCTAAGCTCGCCCCCGAGCGTGCTTGTTCGGAGGGGTGCGACCGATGACCGGGTCTAAAGAAGGACCTCGGGCATAACCAAAAAGCCGGGCACGGTCCACGAAGACGACATGGCATTAATCACCCGACGGCTTGAAGGACCGTACGGCCACGATCTAAGCCCACTTCGCCCACGTTGCGGTATGGCGAAAAGCAAGGGAACAGTCTCACCTACGACTGGGAGCAATAGTGAGGCGTCATTCCGTAATAAATGATGTAACGCTGTAATCGTCTATAAATACCCCGTCGCATGTAGCGTTTAGGGCTCTCTGGTTCCCAACCCTTTCGAGTGGTGGGGGTTCAATTCTTCCTTTGGAGAATCAAGAGGAAAAACACACATGTAAGAAGTAGAGAGAGAAGGGAGGCCCAGTGCTCCCCAAGCAAACACCATGTAATTCATCTTTGGAAGCTAATGCAACTGCTGGACGTAGGGCTATTATCTCCCCCCGTGAAAGGCCCGAACCAGGATAAAATTCTCTTGTCTGTTGTGTTGTCCCGACCGTCTCGATCCTAGCTCGGCAAGCCCTCGGACGCTACACCCTCCGCGGAAAAGGGGCCCTAGGTTGATCCCTCATTCAACAAGTAAGCTCGTCGGGGGACCGGTTCCCGAATCGCCGACAGTTATTTCCTATTTGTTCACCCTACTAATCTTTTTAGCGTTATTCATAAGTTCACTAATTCGTGTGCTCGTCTTGTGTGTTAGTCATTTCCGAAGGATAAAGAGATGCTGAACAAAGATATCCTAGAATTTCGTAGCGATATATATGCTCTTCGGTAGGGGTGTGATGCCTAGTTCGCGCAGAAGACACAGAAGGGGATCTAATTGGAGGGGTAGATGTTCACTCAGTATTGTTACAACAGAAAATTCAAGGGGACGTTCAACCACCACCAAAGTAGAACTTGATCCTAACTTTACAAATGATGACGACGACGATGATGGCGATTTTATGTCACTTAAACCTCGACGTTCAAGCATTATCACAACATGCCGTTCAAGCACTACTACAACAGGACGTTCAAGCAACAATGTAAGAGTACGTCCAACCAGCACTGAATGAGAGCTAACTCCTAACCATACAAATTATGATATGATGACGATTTCATACCACCTAGATCCACGAACCTTACGTTCTTGGAGTCCTCCGAATCCAGACGATGATATTACATTAAACTCTATTAGGTATCTGAGCGCAGTACCCCGTTAGGAACCAATAGATAACTATTATAATTTTATAGTAGTGACCTATTCCGACAACCAGGGCCATAAAATGTACGATTTTGTGACTTAGTCCTTCACCAGAGGCATATACCTATGTTGTATTCTAGTTTTATGAATTCTTTCTGTATGTTAGGTGTTGTTCACATGTCATGCTACTGTAGTTATTGTATTTACTGCACTTTGTAATATCAATATCAGGTTTTATTAAAACATTGGTTTGTCGTCAAATTTGTCACACACCGAAAGAGAACAAGGAACAACGAAATTTGATTTTTTTATTAAATAAAATTAGCTAATAAATAATTTTGTAAAATACTACATGAATTATCACTGACAAATATAAATTTTTCTGAATTTATTTCACCCTAGTTTGAACTCTAAAATTCTATCAACTATCAAAAGAATACTAACTTTTAATAATTAATCCTCACAAGTTACAGTGAATTTTCGAATGAAATCAGTGCAAAAATATTTCTCATAAATTTAATTTCCTCCAAAAAATTCATGATTTTTAGAATTTATTTGGGTTAGGGGATATGTCGCCAAACCATTTAGCGATAGCTCTTTGTCACCGAATGAAATAGTGACATATTCCTGTCGCCAAATGGTTTGATGACAAAGCCTTGTCACTCTTTTATTTGGTGATAGAGAGTCCACATCAGAGCTGACTCAGCTTTTTCTGCATTTTGCACTCTTGTCGCCCAACCATATGGCGATAGAGGTATAATTTTGTAATTTTTTTGAACCGAGGTATATTTTTGCAATTTGAATAAAAAATATATTATTTAAAAAATTTCTCCGAAAGACACTCTTAAAATACTGTGGTTGCATTTGGCCAAGTGGATTGGAACCTTTGTACACTCGTAGATTTGATTTGGTTTGTTAAGTGGGCTCATCACTCAAGGTTAGACATTTCTTGACTAAGATATCAGCTTCTTCTTTGTTGTTTTGTCTACATCGATGCTCCAAAGTACGAAGATGTCATATATTAGGTCTTGTTTGGCAAAATTCCAGATCCTAGCTCCACCTCAGATCTGAAACTTATAAGTTAAAATTAAGTGAATTAAGTTTATATTTTTAATCTAAAATATAAATAAGATAACTCACCTAAACATTCTTAATGTATCTACAGCTCCAGCTTCATAAATTTTTGGAGTTAGGAATACCCTGTTCCACCAACTCTATGGATTTTGGTGAAGTTGGAGGTGTGCCAAACACTCCCTTAATTTGCTGATGCTATCATGAGACACTAGGCATTTGAATTTTGAAATGTGCATTTTTCATTTATATATTTTAAACTTTTTGTCATATGTGAAGTAGGAGCACCATTCCTACTCCTTCCGTTTCTGAATATGCGTCATTCTAGCTTTTAAATTTTGTTTCTAAATACATATCACTTTACAATTTCAAGATGACCCTTAACTCCTTTTTTCTTTGTGTATCCCTCCTTTTTAGCTATTTTTAATGCTATTTACTACCATGTAGTAGAGTAAAAGCGTCATCCAAAGAACAATAAGTGATATAATAGAGAGAGATTATACATTCTTTTGTAGATATATTTTGGCGTAAGTGCAATATCCTATAATGACCTCTAACGAGTAATGGATTAAGTACTCTCCAAGTGCTACCGTTCTCTTGATGAGCAGTAAATCGACACTTTCTAGTTCAGTTACTTAGGTTGTCCGTATGCAGCAGCTAGGGGGTGCAAACAGAGTGGATAGTTTCACACCGTCCGTCTGAAAAAAATCAGATCTTATTTGGAGTATAAAATTGGATATTCGTGTTTTCTCTCTCTAGATATTAGTGTTGGATCTGAATAGTTTTATTGAATATGGAAATAGATTCGGAGCTATCCGAAATTTTAGTCGGATAGTATTAAGTAAACTTATTTTAGATATCTAGATATCCGCTAACTAGGCAAGCCCATGAAGGTATGGGCCTATAAGTACATGACTACCCTTTCACTTGCCTAAAGTGGGTTGGACTTGGAGGGAGAAATTGGCCTACCAGGCTTTTTCTAATATTAAAATTAGTTTTCCATTTTTAGAAAATTTAGAACAACCAAATAAGCCAAAAATAGCAAATAGACTCGGAATAATTCCAAACAATTTAGGCATATATGTTTGAATATATGGAACTTTAAAAAACACTTTTGAGTTTAATTGTTGCAGTCAAATTAATTAGTTGCATTTTAAACATGTAAAATGGTTGATTGATTCTTTAACGTGTGACACATATGAGTTCTGTTTTTATGTGATATCTAACTAAATATCCGTGATTGAGACTATCCGCATTTGGCTTGACATGTATTCGATCCTTATTTGTGATCGAAATAATCTGTATTCGTATTCAAGTCCGGCATTGTCCGTGTTTGACTTCAACTCTAAGAAAAAATATAAAATAATATATAGAATACGCAATATTCGTCCGTATCCGCTCTGAGTACACTCTATCTACATCCATCTCTTCACTTTGACCTACTCAGTTGGACACAACTCATGCTCTGTATGTGTCTGATACTACCGTCAATGCAATTGCCAGATAATTTGACTATACGAGACTCGGTGTTAACGGTGTAGTGAGTAGAATGTTACCATCTGTATTTTCAACTACTGCAGCTGTATTAGCTGCACACGCAACATTTATCTTTTTCTTTCTTAGATCCTGTTTAGAACACGATAATTTTTTCGGTCCTTATAAAGTTCTCATGAAGTTCTTGTGGAATTCCTACGTTCCAAATAAACACTTAGATTCTACTCCACCTTCAGTCATGTGAAAGTTGAAGTAGAAAACATTTTGGAAAAGTATGAAATTTTCACTCGATTTCATCTTAAGCTGTGGATACTAATAGTTTTGGATCAGACCAGTCCAAACTCCAACAAAACCCCCACAGAAATACAGCTAGACTGGCCGAGCAAACAAACAAGATAGGAGAGATCAGCAAAGAAAGCTTGCCATATGACACAGTAGCCAGCTACACACACACACGAAACAACAGCTTGAGATGTCCCTTCAACTCTGCAACAGTGGTAAGTAAGAGAAGCCTTGCCCCCCAAAGCCTCTCTCTCTCTCTCTTCATCTCTAGGCCCCTCTCCTCCCCTTCTCCCAATTCCAACGTTTGGCTCATTTGCCTTCTTGTTCTAGATCCCTCCACCATTTTTTTTTGTTTGATATAGCATTTGGTTTTGGAAGGGTTCACAAGTAACAAGAACAGTCAGGCAGAGTCTTTGGGTCTAGCTGAACCATGCCAGTTTCTCGAGTAGGAAGAGGAATTACTTGGAACAGTCATATCTTGAGCAAGAGTTGTAATAGTGGGATTCTCTTTTTGTTCTCTAGCATTTGTCCATGTTTGTTCTTGAGCTGTGGCAAAGGCACTGTTGATCCCTTCAAGATTCAGCAAGTCATGAAGATTTGGATGTAGCAATTAATGCTCTTCTTGAGAGCAAGAATTGGACCGCCTAGTTCAAGATTTTTGCATTTATTCTGAGTTTCTTGTAAGTAACCGCAAGAGAGAGGCATTCAAGAAGAGCGGATGCACTGTACTAGACTCAGAAAGAATTGAGTTCGATTTTTTTTCCTTGTGAGCGTGGAGACATGAAGAACGGCAACGCCTCCGCGCCGAACGCCGGCAGCAACAGCCTGGTGATCACCGAGCGGCAGATGCCGGCGCCGTCGTGCGTGGCGGCGCTGTTCCAGATGCTCGCCAAGAAGAAGCTCTTCTCCTCATCCCCCAAGAAGAGCAAGTTGCTTCCCCCAGGTGAGGCTGCAAAAGAAGCTTCATTGCTCTCGTTCTGTGCAAATCATGTTTTTCTTTACCCCACTGTGCAAACCAGGGCAGTTCATTAGGTTTTGTGCCTTTGCTGTTTCAGTGCGCGCACAGAAGTTCTCGCCTGGGAGACCACCCGGCGCCGGGGAGAAGACGCCGATGGCCAAGACGAGACCTCTGTTGGTATGGTACAGCTTCCCCCTTCTTTGTTTTTAAGCATCTCGTTGCGAAGCCGTGGTTGTTTTGGTTCCGAGTGCTAGTCGAAATTTCCGAAGTTTATGCCTGAAAATTTTATACTTACTGCGTTTCCCCAAGCCAAGATTTTGAGTTATGGGTTTTGCTTATGTGACTCATGTAGTTTCTTTTCTTTCTTTAGACAAGAGGAAGGCATTGTTTGCTCTCTCTCTCTCTCTTCTTTTTTGGCGATGAATGGAATCCATAATTGTTTACTTAAATTATTAACTTTACATCCATGATTTCTTTGTTGTGTGTTAGAGCTCTGTTTCCACTTGTTAGGGTTAGCAGCATAGCAAAATAATGAAGATAAAGATTTAACGTGGAAAAATCTTTACGGGAAACTCTCTCTCTCTCTCGGCAATGAATGGAATCCACATTTGTTCACTTAAATTATCAACTTTACATCCATGATTTCTTTGTTAGGTGTTAGAGCTTTGATACCACTTGTTAAGGCTAGCAAGATGGCAAAATAACGGAGACAAAGTTTAACGTAGAAAAACCCTTACGAGAAAAAACCACGGAAACAATCCACTATAACGTTTTAATGTTTACATGTACAAAGAGTTGGCTTATATAGCTAAAAGAGTCCTAATTGTAGAATACTTAGAATAACAACCTATTTGGATAAAACCAAAAGATATGATAAGTTAAGATATTGAGTTTTCTCCAACATTTCTAATGTTTATTTGTACCGTGCCCAAGATTGCTTTTAGTTAGACCTAGGAAAGTTTTATCAACGATTTTTTAGATATAGAATTTTAGTGCCTGTTTGGTTCATAGTCAAATTTGCCACATTTTGCCATGTCTCAAGTTAGACAAGTTTGACCAAGTTAGGCTCTGTTTGTTTGGGCTTTTTTACTGGTTTAAAAGTCAAAAAGTTAAAGTCTAAACAAACGAGTAGCTTTTTATCTGGGCTTTTCAAAAGCCATAAGTCTCTATCTAACTAAAAACCAAAAGCAACTGAAGAGAGGCTTTTTTTGGCTTATTGATGGTTGGTTTTAGATTAATAATACTAAAGTTAGATAAAATTACTCACTTCTATCACGTATAAAAGCCATTAGCTTTTAAGTTGTTTAAACTAAAAAGCTGACTTTAAACTATAAGCCAAAAAACCTAAGCCTAAACAAACTGGGTCTTAGGCATCGGTTTGGTTCATAGCCACTCTTGTGGCAAGTTTCTTTCTTGCCATCTAGTTCAAGTTTCTTTCTTGCCATCTAGGTCCCACGCGTCGTTGACTCAAAAAATGTGGCAAAATTCATTTTCCTAGCCTTAAGCAAGTTTGGCAAAAAAAAAAAAAAAACTATGGTTAAACATGGCAACCTTAGGGCATGTTTTGTTCATAGCCAAACTTTGCGACATTTTGCTATGCCTTAAGTTAGGCAGGTTTGACCGAGTTAGGTTTCCGTTTGGTTCATAACCACACCTGTGGCAAGATTCATTCTTGGCATCCAGGTTCTACGCATCATTGACTCAAAAAAAGTGTGGCAAAATTTAATTCCCTAGCCAAAGTGTGGCTTCAATTTTAATATCCTAACCTTAAGCAAGTTTGACCCCAAAAAAAAAAACTGTAGCTAAACATGACATCTTTTGTATATGAATCAAATAGGCCCTCATTATAGGAACCAAATATGCCCTCGGTACTTCAGAACTGCCAAAAGTACTACCACATTCTGTTGACTTTTTTCTAACCTCCTTTTCATCTTTTTTTTTGGTTTGAAAATTGGTTTCTTTAGATGGTAACCTGCTAGCTCATCCATGTTTCCTTCAGCTTGATTCTGTAGACTATCGGAGGAGTAAAAGTGAAGGCCATGGCACCAATCGCTTGCCAACGTCTGGCCAAGACAACAATGGCAGTGAAATGTGCACCCCGGGTGTGGTAGCCCGGCTAATGGGCCTGAGCTCAATGCCGGCTGTCTGCCATCAAAGGCCAGCCAAAGCCATGGACTCCTCCGAGCTTGGCGGTCACCGGAATGACTGCTCTCAAGGTTTGCCTGGTATTTGTGGGAGCATGGGCACCTCACATCAGAAGCAACAAAAGCCAGGGCAGCGCATAGACGAACGACGTGACAATGCCAGCCAGTTCAATACAGATGCACAGGCATTGTGGTCACGGAGGCATCTACACAAGGTAGCCTCACCTCTTAAGAGCCCAAGGTCAATTTCGAGCAGGAACAAGGCTCGCCTGATTGAAGCAGCAGCCAGGGTTCTGGAACCTGGTTTGCAGTCCAGGAATAGCCATCTGGCTCGGCGACATACACGTTTGGAGTATTCATGCAACGGCGACGGTGCGGCGAGTACTGCTGTTGTCTTACAAAATTTGTCTGATCAACACTCAAGGGATATGTGCTCTGCTGATGTACCGAGATCAGGTGATTGCAATGTTGGAGCTACATCACTTCACAATTCTACTTATCATTGGTCTGAAGAGTATGCTAAGAGGAATGCTTCCATTAGGAGGCCAAACAAGAATGTATCTTGTGAAGTGCAACCTGAAGGAAACAGTAAGGGCTTGCCTGTTAGTTCGAGCGAGAAGGCTAGATTTAAGGACAGTGCTCAGAGGACGTCCGATGCTATCTCACATACAAATCAAGGTGTCCAGAAAATTCAGCCAAGAAACATATCCCGGGAGAATGTTGCTTTTAACCCTCTCAAGCAGAATAACCTGAAGCAGAATGCGTTGCCTGTAGCATGTAGAGCAGCAGATCCAGGACATATGGTTCAAAGGCTGAAACATAGAACTGGGGAGCAAACTGTGATAAACGCTGCCAAGGGCTTTTTTTCTTCAAACAAAAGTATGAACAGCAGTACATCGTTGAGATCCAAAAGAAAAGTAATGGATAGATTTGGCGTGTCACATAGTAGTGGGGACAACAACAAATTGAGCGCAAAAGCTCATGGAACCAGTGGCCTACATAGTGATAGCTCTAACAAACTGAAGCTAAAGACTGCAACACCGAAAGCTATGGAGAAAGATATGATAATTGCAAAAGGCGCAGGGCTGGTTAGCGAGAAGCCAAAGTCTGCCAGTTCAAACTGTGTTAGGAATGACTCGCAGAGACAGGTAGAGTTGTGCAATGCTTCCAGGTGTAACAACTCGGGCATCGTTTCTTTCACTTTCAGTTCACCAATGAAGGTTATCCCTACTTCTTTGCCCAGTGATAATACTAAAGGAACAGGTAGTGCTGTTCTGGGATCTCCAACTGGTACTTGTCCTAAGAGACATTCTCGTAGGGACTGCCAAAATATTTCTTCGCAAAGGGACTTGATTTTCAGCGAAGTTTTACAAGGCACATCAAGTCTGGAGGCTGCAGAATCAGCTTCCTTCAATCATGATGAGTTGAAGAATAGAGATATTCCTGGCGTCAGAGTAAACTCTTCACTGATTGAAAAGATGAGTGATTTCCCTGTCATGGAAAATTCTTCGAGTGATGAATTGCTGTGGCGGTGCAACTTAGTGGACAGTCTGTTTTATGGCTTTGGAGAGCTTCCCAATCCTGTTGAATTGCGTGAAACTCATAAAAAGCATGAGGTTAGTAATGTGATATTTCTTGTTCTTAACCATGGTATAATACTGAGATGATTCTCATGAAAACCGCAAGGATCATTTTTTTCTGACGAAAACTCCTCGATCACTACTATCTGCAGGCTAATGCAAAAGCTAGTAATCCATCTCCATCTATACCCAGAGGCAACAATCAGCGAAGACCTGTATCGATTCTTCAATCTGCAGATTGCATTTCTGGTAGTCCACACTACACTGAAGGTAACAGAACTTTCTTTTTTGTGCATGGGCAAATGTTAGATATGTTGTTTACAAGTAGTTTCTTTCCGCCCTTCGTTTTTACAATTTGGGCCAACCAACAAAAGTTTTGGCTAACAAACACTATCCATGTGCTATCTTAGCTTCTATGTGGCGTAATATTATAAAATGCAAAATCCCAAACCCCAGTAGCTGAGTTACACACTTTGATTTGCATGCTGACTCTTTCGTGTCTCCAACCATTGTCAACAGAAGCTGAGTTGAAAGATAGCCGTCCCTTGAAGGTTTCTACACCACCATTTAGCTTGCAAGACGTAGCAACCGAGAGCAATTCTAGGTGTACAGAACCTAATTTTGGCCAGCATGGTGCGCACCCATTTGAACTGGCAGTCCAAGACAGAAAGCTGATACACCCTGGAGAGGTTACGGGCCTTACGGCAACTGTTGAACTGCTACTAACAAACGTTTGTCGGTCTGGTCGACGAAAATCGAAAGCACCTTTCAAGGCATTCCTTCTCCAGACATTTGAGTCTGCTCTTACCACCTTTACCACAGGTTCCAAGAGCAACACCATCAAGGCCACAGAAGCGAACCCGCCAGGAGATCTCGCATTCGCTTTCGTCATGGAGTGCTTGGACTCGATGTGCATTCAGCTCTGTGACTCGGGTTACAGGTCATTCTCAAAGCTTGCCCTGATCTGCACCGAGGAGAGATTGGCTGCTGAGATCAAGAAGGAAATTGGAAGGTGCAGCGACATGGCTGGGAAGGCCTTGGATGATCTGGCCGCGAGTGACGTCGAGCACGCGGTTGAGACCGGTACGAGTTCCTCGCACGAAGCATTCCAAATCGGTGTGCAGATCGAACGGGATCTGCTCCAAGAGCTAGTAGTCGAGATCGGGCTAGATATGTTCAGGTGTTTGTAACTCCATAGCTCATGGACTCTCATGTTCTGTTCTGTTGTGTAATGCTTTGCCTGCCATAACGTTTGCAAAGCCGGCGTTCGCGGCCTCACTGAGCAGTATCCGATAAGATTGTTGTCAGGGCTAGCCATTGCACAGAAAAGTGTAAAATCTTGTTGCTCCTATCATGTCCTGCAAAGCTTGATTGAAGAGGTGCCTGTTTCTTGCCTTGGTATGGGCTATTATCGCTACAGGACGCAGTCCAGCAGAGGCGTTTTTGACAGCAGTACATACCGGCGACGCCGACCCGCAAGCGTTGCCGTGCTCATCAACAACGTACGTCACGGGGACGAGATGAGAGCAGCTGATAAAAGGCAAGGGAAGTAGCCGTTGTGGGGGTTGAGGCCGCGTCGAAGACGCATTCTTCGCAGAAGCTCATGGAGATCATGACGCGGAACGGCGGAACACCGTACTAAACTGAAAGCCTGAAACGCTGCGTGGGATGCCACTGGCCACGCCGAGCGCCGTTCTAGATCTCATCTCCCCCGTGGGACGTGGGGATCACCTCGTCCGCGGGTTGCGGGGAGCCGCGCGCGCGCGCGCGCGAGAGAGAGAGAGAGAGCGGCCACGGCCATCCGGCGCGCGCACGCCGTTCCCGTGTCCATTACCAGGTCAGGGTCGTCCAATGCCGGTTAGGCTTGTCGCGATTACAGGAGTGCACGACACCGGTGCAATGCATGTATGCATTGGCTGCAGCCTAAAAGTGCCCGATGCCAAGCCGAAGCGGAGCAACCTAGCAAGTGGCTGGCGCCCCAGCGCAGCCGGCGTGGAGCCCAGAGGAACAAGAGCTCCTGGCTGCGCGCGTGGAGCACGTACCGTTTCTACGGTAGAGAAGAGGGCATTTTTATAAAAACGTTTGTGAGGGGGTTGGATTTATAAAAAATACGCTACATGGGCTAGATAAAGCAGCAGTTCGCTATAAAAAATACGCTGCACGGTGGTCTCGCGCGATGGCTCAGGTGATCAGCCGGAGTGGATTGAGGGTGCAGGGCGCGTCGAAGGAAGGCGCGGAAGTTTTGAATGGTAAAGGGGAGAAGGCCGATCTGGGACGCAGCACCAAAGCCCAAGCCGCATCGTGAAGCCCATGAGGTGATTACTGTGACGGATGCTGTAGCAATGTCCTGATTTGCGCTCAGATCTAGTTGCATCTGAGGCGCAGCGATTGGTTCCGTTCTATCATCTGGCTCCGTTACCGCGTCATCTGTGGACTCTGGCCGCGAGAGTTGCACACTAGGGTTTGCTACGGTGTATATGGTGCAAAATCCCGCTGAAAATTGTGGAATCGGGTGAAATTTCGGCCAATTCCTCTGGAATTGAAGTTGGTAGCGGTGAGAGAGCGTGGTCTGGTACTCGTGGAGGGGATTCTAGGGCTTATACAGAGGTATCTGCGGAGAATAAGGAGCAAATCGAAGCAGAAGCAAGCTAGGGTGCGCGTGGTGGTCAGGGCATTTGATTCGGTGGTTGGAATTGCTGTATCGGGTCGCGGCGGAGATCTGGGCAATCGGCAGGGTGAATGGCGCACCACGGGCCGGCAGTTTGGAGCGTTCCACTCTCTGCCGGCGCCGCCCCAGCTGCCACAGGCACCACAACGGCAGCAGGGTTTCCAGAATCGTCAACGCCAGTTTCAACGGCCGTCAAGACGACAACAATATCAGAGGAGGGAGCCTTTCAACCAGGGGCAGCATGAGACGCTGCGATATCAACAGAATCAACCTCCGCAACATAGCAATGTAAATTACCCAGCTGTAAACAATCAAGTAGGGATGCCAACGCAAGGAAATTTTCAGCAGATGCTACAGAACATGCAATAAATGCATCAGAATTCATAAGGGAATCAACAGCAGTACCATGGTAATGGAAACAATCGCAGGGATTTTCAGTACAATCAGCAGCACTGTCAGAATCAGCCACCTTTTCAAGGTCAAGATCTAAATCTGGTTTCAGAACATGCTTCCAGTCAGACTCAGGTGCCAATGGTGGAGCATTCTCAGATGCAATAAGTTTTTCCTCAACAACAGCAAGTAAGCAGCTCATCACAGTACTTGCAACAACAATCTGATTACAGATGCATCACCAATATCACTCGGTGACAGGGAAGGAGGTTGTGACTAATAATCCTGTTGAAGATGGCATGAAAAAGGTAACTTGTTATAAGTGCTGGGAGAAACGAAAGGACACGGGCTTAAAGATTGTCCATATGAGGTTATGTGCAATGTGTGTGGAAAGGATACTCATATCTCCTCTAAGTGTGCTTTGTTAAAACAATCTAAGCCTGCTACTAAGTTCGTAGGATTTGCTGCTCTAGGGCTTGGATGTTTTGTGATTGAGCACGCTGAGGAGGTTCCCGTGGAGGATGAGAGCAACACAATGGCCTCACTGCTCAACAACTAGCACATGATTTTGCTTTAACTTTTCCTTGGAAATGGGAGTGGCATGCTCAGGAAAATGGCCCTGGTATGTTCTTAACGAGATTTCCTTCGGTTGCAAGGATTGGGGAAGTGTCTCCTTTTTCTTCCATAACACTGAGGGGATCTGGAGCTCAAGTGAATGTTTCCAGATGGACTCCTGAAACAATGGCCTCAGGGAAGTTGCGTACTGTGTGGGTAAGAGCTACAGGGGTTCCTGACACAATGAAGGGTTACTTTGGTTCATGTGAAGTTGGATCTACTTTGGGGTGGTGCTTGAAGTGGATATGGAACTACTTAGAACCCACGATCTGGTCAGAATCAAGGTAGGAGTGGAGGGCCCTGCTGAAATTCCTTTCAAAGCCAAAGTCACTTCTCCTAACTTGCTGACATATGATGTCTATTTTACTATGGAATCAATTGTGGAAGTGTCATGGAATAGGAATGAAAGTGCTAAAAAACACAAGGTGAGCTCAGGAGACAGCGAAAAAGTTGCAGGAAATGGAGATAAAGCAGATAGAGATCCAAAAAGGCTAAAAAATCAGGATTATTTAAAAACCTCATCTGGGGTTAGATGGATTGAAGGGAGATGCTGGAGCTTCATCTGCTCAGAAATTTACTAAACCTCAGGTGCTTCAAACTCACTTAATGGGCAAAAGTGGCCATCAAGATCCCCAGGAGAAGAATGTTGTGGTGGGACAAGTGGAACATGTAAATGAAAGCCAAGGTGACCAAGTTAAAGTAGCTATGGATCAACAGTTAATTGATGATGCTGAAATGGAGAAGGCAGATGAAGGAAAAGGTTCAATTGTCAGGAAGTGAAGACTTAGATGTTGATGGGACACAGGAATCTGATCCTAATAATTTTGCAAAATTAGCGGGGTTTGAAACAGCTGACAACCAGGAAACGGAAGTGGCTTCTCATGATACAGTGCTCGGTCAAGCTGGAGGTGGCTCAGTCCATCCCAGGAGGAGCTCGAGGCTGAAAGATACCGAGGAGACAAATGTGATTGACAAAGCTGAGGGTGGGCCAAACTCAAGGATTTGGAGAAGAAGAAAGGTATTAACCCATCTTTCCCTACTGTTCTAAATTCTTCAAATGATTCTCTATTCAAAATTGCTTCTACTTTAGGTGTTAATTCAGGATGTTCCCTGGAATTGGTTGAACACAATCAAGATATGTTGAAATCTCATGAGCAGGCTGGAATTAATATGTTCTTAGAAAGTAGTAAAAATAATGCGCAGATGCAAAATGAAGTGAAATTGATGAGGGTGATCCTGATGATATTGGGCTTCAAATTTTGCTATCTGAATAAGATGATGAAAATTCTGATTTAGAGGAGTCCAACGTGGCTCTGTCTCTGTTCCAGTTGGCATCTATAGGCAGGAAGAAAATGAAGGGAGGATCTCCTGAACTTTGTTATGTTAAACCTGCCAGTAAAGGAAGATGGAGTAGAAATAAAACAAAAAATAAAAATGAAAGGTAAAAGGTTTGATTTGGAATTTTAGAGGTTTAGGAAACTTGGAGAAGAGGAGGTTTCTAAAAGGAATTATCCTAGAATCACATTTAGATTTTGTAGGAATTTAAGAAACTATAAAACAAGATTATATTCAAATGGAATTGGGTAGTTTCAGTGGTGGTCTTAACTTCTCCTGGAACTGGTCTCCAGCAAGAGGGAGGTCAGGGGGCATCCTGGTGGGAGTTAAGATGGATACTTTTGAAATCCTTGATTCACAGAATGGGGATTATTTTGTTATATTGCTTCTTATGAATAAAAATGACAAGTTCAATTGGAACTTGTCATTGTATATGGGCCAGCTCAGGTGGAGGGCAAAGAGGCTTTCCTGGTAGAATTTGCTCAAGTTCTTTGAAAAGCTGTTTTCCCTGTTTTGATAGCTGGAGATTTTAATATCATTAGAAAGGAAAGTGATAAAAATAAAACACGTGGTTGCAACAAATGGGGGCTTTTGTTTAATGCTGTTATTGAGAATGAAGGTTTGAGAGAGATTACTCTTAGTGGAAGAAGATTCACCTGGTGTAATGAACATGTAGATCCTACTTATGAATTAGTTGATAGGATTTTGGTTAGTACTGCTCAGGAGCAGCATATTTTTCTTATGTTTGTTCTGCTGCCTTGCCTAGAGCTTTGTCTGACCATGTACCTATATAGTAGATACTGGCCATAATGTTATAAGGGATCATGTCTTTAGGTTTAAACTTGATTGGTTTCTCAGAGAGGACCTAGTCCAAGTTGTCCAAGGTGTATGGGGGGCAATCCATGGATGGATTGTCTCACATTGAAGCCTGGCAGCAAAGGATGAGACTTCTGAGAAGAGTTTTGAAGGGCTGAAATATAAATATTGAGAGTGAATATAAGAAACTAAAGAGAGATCTTTCAAGTCAAATTGATGCCTTATACAAGGAACTCGAGATCACAGGTTTAGATGGCACTAAAGAGAGCTAAAAAATTAAGTTTAGAAAATCAACTTAAAAGAATTCTGCATGAAGAAGAGATTAAATGGTTTCAGAGATCTAAAAAGAAAGAATTGTTAGAAGGGGATAGCAAATACTAAGTACTACCATGCCAAAGCTAATGGGAAAAAGAGAAAGAAGACTAGTTTTAATTTGCAGCCAGATGAAGATTTTGTTGAAGGAGAAGGCAATCTGATGCATTATGTAACAGGCTTTTATAAGAACTCATTTGGTCGCCCTGTAAGTGACATACAGGTAGACCTGCCTGATGCGCAGGATAAAATTTCCCTGACTAAAATAGTCAGCATGGAGGAACTGAAAAAAACAGTATTTTCTGTGGAACACAATAAAGCTCCTGGACCTGATGGGTTTCTAGTGGAGTTTTACCAGAAATTTTGGGATCTAATCGCTAATGATCTTAAAGCTCTATTGGACTGTCTGGGAAGGAAAATTAGATATACAAAGACTCAATTTTGGAGTCATTTCACTGTTGCCAAAAGGTAAGGATGCTGATAGAATTAAAAAATATAGACCAGTTTGTCTACTTAATGTGACCTATAAAATCATCATCAAAGTTTTAACTAACAGGTTTGCTAAGATTACTGGCAAATTGATACAAATGTATTAAAAAGCTTTTAAAAAGCTTTCACCCTTCATGAAATTCATAGAAAAAAATGCCAGGAATTATGAAGGTGAACTTTGAAAAGGCCTATGATAAAGTCAAATGGCCTTTTTTGCTCAAAGCTCTACAATTGAAAGGATTACTGGACAAATGGAATGATTGGATCATTAGGGTAATTAAGGGAGGAAGTGTCTGTGTTAAGGTTAATGACAGAATGGGTCCTTATTTTAATACTTTTGAAGGGCTTAGGCAAGGTGCTCCTTTATCACCACTTTTGTTTGACTTAGCAGGTGATGTATTGGCTTTATTGATCAAAAAGGCTCAAGAGCAAGGTTTAATCAAAGGCCTGATCCCTCATCTTGCCGAAGGTGGATTGGCTATTTTACAATATGCCAATGACACCATTTTCCTCCTCCAAGGTGACTCTCAGAGTGCTAAGAACTTGAAATTTGTGTTCTGTCTTTTTGAACAATTATCTGGTCCCAAGATAATTTTTCATAAGAGTGAAGTTTTTTGCATTGGGGTAGATAAGCAAAACAAAGAAAAATATGAAGAGATTTTCACTTGCAAAATGGGTCAGTTACCTATAAAATATTTAGGGATTCCAGTGGATAAGAAGAAGATTAGGAAAAGTCAGTGGGAAAGTACAGAAAACAAATTTGAGCACAAACTAAGGGCCTGTATGTTTTAGCTTTGGATTCTTTAAAAATTGATTCTGGATTGTGGTTGTAGAGAAGTTGATTCTCCAAAAGCTGAAATCCAAAAGCACATATGAAGTGGACTGTGGATTCTAATGTATATGAGTGGGCTGGATAGTGAGAATCGAATTCTAGAATCAGGTTGTTTGTTTTTTATTATGCTTTTGGGGCCAGAATCCATAATCAAAAGCAAAAACAAAAATGCCCTAAGTTGTTGACAAGGCAAGCGGTCGTCTATTGGGGGACAGATTGGTTTTGATAAATTCAAGCTTTGAGCCTTTGAGTAATTCATCCCTCTAAATGATGTATTTTTACAAAGTTCCAGTGGAAGCTGAAGAAAATGGGTATGTTTAGGTCTAGACTCGTTTGGTGCTCTGATCAGAATAGACATAAGTATCACTTAGTTAGTTGGCCGGTGGTATGTAAATCTAAAGATCAAGGGGTCTGGACGCGCTTGATTTGAAAACTATGAATTTTGCTCTTCTGGACAAATGGATTTGGAGATTGGAGAATGAAGGAGGTCAATGGCAGGAAATTTTAACAAAGAACTATTTAAATACTGAAACCATTTCTTGAGTGGAAAGCAAGGCTGGTGACTCTGCATTCTAGAAAGGTTTATTGGAATTTAAACCATTGTTTTTTTAACTCGTTGTAAAAGGAACATGGGCAGTGTTATTAAGTCGTCGCCTAGGTGTCCAATCGCCGGAGGAAGACCGTCATGGCCGGTCGCCTCGACTGGAGGAAGATCTACCGTGGCCTCGCGCGTCTCTAGCCGCACTGCCATTGCCTCCTACTGTCGTCGCTGCAAGATTCGGCATTCCTGTCTCAATTGAGACCAGATCCGGCGGTCATAGCGTCGGGGACAACCGGATCCGGCATCTCCACATCCTCGCCGTCCCCGATCTGGCCACCGCCGTTCCCAATTTGGTCGCCGCTCCGCGTCGCCTCTAACCTCCAGCCCGCCAGCATCTACGCCGCCACCACCGGTAATCCCCTTCCGCCTCCCCTTCCCCGTTCGTCTCTCAGCTTTGTCGTCGCTCTGCCCCAGCTTTGCCGCCGCTTTGCCCTAGCTTTGCTGCCGCTCTATTGTCGCTCTGCCATAGCTTGCCCTGGAGCTCCTCCTCCTCTGCCCCGGAGTGGCTCTTCACTCTTGCTGTTGTTGCTTTGCATCCCCCTCCGCCTCTTGCTTGGCTAATGAAAAGGAGTCAGTGGCGGCTGGGAGCCTCAGATGGAGAGGGCACGTGAATGTAGAGGAAGGCGTCGACTGGGAGCATGCTCCGGAGAGGTTGAGAAGATTTTTTTTGTCAGTCGATGGGCCGACTAGGCCATGCCAGACACATGGGCCAAATTGACTTTTATGAATAATCAAACAAACCGGTTGGCCATTCAAAGGTAGCTTCTCTAGGGATATCCTTTGGTCGCCTAATCCTCGCATAGGCACCTAGGTGTCCAGGCACCCCGAAGGCGACTCGCCTCGCCGGGGCGCCATGATAACCATGAACATGGGTAATGGTGCAAGAACTAGGTTTTGGGAGGATGTGTGGATAGGCACCTCGTCCTTGGCTGAGAAATATAATAGACTGTATACAACAACAACTAAGCCTTTTGTCCCAAATAAGTTAGGGTAGGTTAGGAAAGAAATCCAATCAAAGTTAATACAACATCTAAACCTTTGATGTTAGGTTATGGTTCTAGTACGTGGATCACTAACTTCTATGCACTCCTATCAAACGCCAAATCTTTGAAAATATTCTAATATCTCGAGTCTCATTTAATTGCTTCTTCCCAAGTCGACCTTGGTCGGCCTCAGTCTCTATGCATCGATGCCTCATGAGGCCTTTGTTGGAAATTTCCAAACCTTCTTAGACGATGTTGGATAAACATTTCTTTAATTGGTGATATCCTACCCTATCATGTATATCATTATTGTGGATTTGATCTCGCCTTATATGACCGCAGATCCACTGTATCATTTGCATCTCTGTTATGCTCATCTTTTGTATATGTTGTTTTTTTTTGTCGTCCAACGTTCCGCTCCATATAACATCGTAGGTTTGATCGCTGTACTATAGAATTTACCTTTTAACTTTTGAGGGGGCTTTTCTATCGCATAGGGCATCCAATGCTTGGTGCCATTTCAACCACCCCGTTCGTATCTTTTGACTCACATCTTCATCAATCTTGCCGTCATTCTGTAGCATCGGTCCCAAATATTGAAAAGCTTCCTTCATGGGCACTACTTCTCTGTCCATACTAACATATCCATCACCTATCATAGCATCATTGAAAACACACCCCATATGCGTAGTTTTAGTCATACTAAGTCTAAAACCATTCAATTCTAAAGTCTTCATAACTCTAGTTTTTTTTATCAACACCTATCCTACTTTCATCAATTAGCACCACATCGTCAGTAAAAATCATACACCAAGGAATCTCTCCTTGTATGTCTTGTGCGACTAAATCTATCACTAGGGAAAAAAATATAGGGGCTCAATGCTAACCCTTGATGTAGTCTTATCTTAATAAAAAAGTCATTGGTATAGCTATCACATGCTGTGACTAATGTCAGCATCGGCGTACATATCCTTGATTAAGGTAACATACTTTCTTGGGACTTTTTTCTTTTCAAGCACCTACCACATGATCTTTCTTGGCACTTTGTCATAAGCTTTCTCTAAGTCTTTTCCTCTCTATACCTCTTCATCAACTATCATGTCCAGAAGATCACCTCCGTGGTTGGCCTCCTAGGCATAAAACCAAATTGGTTTTTCATCACGCTAGCCACCCTTCTTAAACGATTCTCAATCACTCACTCCCAAAGCTTAATTGTGTGGCTCATAAGCTTAATTTCTATGTAATTAGTACGACTTTGAATGTCTTATTTATTCTTAAAAATTGGCACTAATTTGATTTTCCATCACTCGTCAGACATCTTGTTTGACCTAAAAATGCTATTAAACAATTTAGTTAGCCAAACCATCGCCATGTCTCTAAGGTATTTTCACACCTCAGTAGGAATGTTATCAGGCCTGAACACCTTACCTACTTTCATCCTTTTTAAGGCCTCTTTTACTTCAGACTCTTGAATTTTTTTGAACAAACCATCTATTGCTGTCGTCAAAAGAATTATCTAGTTCAATCATACTATTCCTGTTGTCTCTGTTGTGCAACTGGTTGAAGTAGTCTCTTCACCTATTATTGATCTCGTCATCTTTTATCAAAAGTCTAAATGTCGTCTTTAGTGCATTTAACTTGGTTGAAATCTCTCATATTTCTTTCTCGAAGTTTAGCCATCTTGTAGATTTCCTTCTCACCTTCCTTTGTACTCAGCTTCTGATAAAAATCTTCATAGACCTTACCCCGTGCCTCACTCGCCGCTTTCTTTACATTCTTTTTAGCTGCTTTGTACTTCTATATGTTGTTGTCACACTTCTATCATACTGCATGTACTTGTAGCATGTTTTCTTTTTCTCGATAGCCTTTTGCACTTTCTCGTTCCATCACCAAGTGTCTTTAGATTCCATATAATAGACTGTATAACCTAACCTTTTCAAAACACACTAAAGCGTTTGTGGAAGGTTTTGGTTATATATGGTTTAGAAGAAGTTTGTTTGGTGAAACACTTGCTTTGTGGAACCAACTAAAAGCTGACTGTGTTTCAGTCCAGTTAATGGATGAAAATGACAGTTTAAGCTGGATGTTAAGTTCTAAAGGGATGTTCTCAGTAAAATCTTTCTACTAAGCCCTGAGGGTGGCTTTCCTATAAAAATTTATATGGGATGTCAGACTACCTCTGAGGCTGAAAGTTTTCCTGCGGCTAGTAATGAAGAGAAGTATACTTATCAAGGACAATCTGATCCACAGGGGGTGGGTGGGTGACAGAGCTTGTATCTTTTGTGGTGCTCATGAAAGCACCAACTATTTGTTTTTGCTTTGTCAGCGGGCCAGATTTATCTGGAATGTGGTTATATGTACTTTTGGTTTGCCGGCTCCTCTTGCAGACATCTACCGGTTATTTGGTAGCCGGTTGGATGGTTTTAGCATGAAGGCAAAGAAGCTAGTGCAAGTTTGGGTTAGCTGCCGATGCTATTCTCTAGTACTAACTTAGCCAAAACTAGCTTAAAGTCAAGCCCGCCCCATCAGAGGCAGGTATACATATTTTTGTTTGGGTTTTTTGGCCCAATAAAGTTGACTTGCCCTCTGGTACATTTCGTGCCATATGCCCTCTATAGGATGACATGCGCACACTACTCACAACGAGCGTTGACGATTTGGGCATTTGCAATGTTTGTGTGGTTAACCCAGGGAACAACCTTTTAGGAGAGCGAGAATACAATTCTCCGGCTCAATTTGAATGCGCCCGTGCTGGTGCGGTCCATGACCAAGATGTAACACATCCGGATTAACTCATTTAGGTGAAGTAGGACAAAAGCCGAGTTCAGTAGACTACTATATAAACATAGGCCTGTACTGCTGCTGGGGTTAAGCAAGTTTTGGGCCCAGTGTGTTACATCTTTATTTTTGGTAACAGATGTCCTCACTAAGCGTGAGATTGACTTCACCCATCGGTGTTAGATAAATGTATAGGCTCCTTACCCTGTACTTGGCTTTCTTGTACTCCAAGCCCTATTGGGCTATATATATATATGAGTCACCCCCCCCATCCAAGGGTGTGGTGTGTTCTCTCCTATTCTCTACATGGTATCAGCAGTCCAGACTCCCTAGGGTTTCCCCCTGCGCCGCCACCCTTGGGACCCTTTCTCCAGTGCTAGGGTTCCCTCTCCTCCCGCCGCCACCCCCTCTCCTCTGTTTCTCCTTTTTCCCTTCCTGCTGCCTGCCTCCCCCACACTTTGCGTTTCTTCTTCCATGTCGACCATGAGCTCCATCAACAGCAACACCTCCGACGCCACCTACTCCACCACCGTCCCCGCTTTCCTCAATCCCTATGCCACCATTTCCGTCAAAACACATGTCCCCATCACTCTGGAGTTGGAAAATCCTAACTACACCAAATGGTCGACCTTCTTCAAGTCCATGTGCGGCAAGTTTGGCCTCATGCGCCACATCGACGGCACTCCTCCACTTCCAGGCGATCCGGCATGGGTCCAAAGTGATCTTGTGTCTTGTGATTGGTGATCGGCTCCACTGCCGACGCCGTCCTCGACCTTGCTATGGCAGAAGATCAGACTGCGTATGATCTCTGGTCCTCCATCTCCAGCCTCTTCACCGCCAACAAGGAGTCCAAGGCCGTCTACCTCAGCCATGAGTTCCACTCTCTGACTCAAGGCGATCTCTCCGCCAACGACTACTGCCAGCGGATGAAGGTCCTTGCCGACGGTCTGCGGGATGTTGGCCTCCCGGTTGACGGTCCCCAACTTGTCCTCAATCTCCTGCGCGGCCTCAACTCCCGTTTCTCCACCACCGCCGACGCCATTGCCAACTCCAAGCCCCTGCCGTCCTTCGCCGAGGCGCGCAACATGTTGATCCTCAAGGAGCTTCGCCTCGCCACCGAAGTGAAGAATGCTCAGGCTTCTGCTCTCCTCGCCGGCACCTCGCCTGGCGTCTCCAGTTCCTGCTCCGGCCACTGCAAGCAGGCCACGGCCCTCGTCGCAAGCCCCAACCACCTCAGCAGCGGCACCGGCGGCCGCCCCAACCGCAAGGGTCGCTGGCGCAAGGGCCCATGACACCTGCAGCAGCAGCAGCAACAAGGCTTCTTTGGACCACGCCCACCGCCCCCCTGGTCTGCTTTCACCCCTGGAGCTCCTCTCAGCCGTGGCGTTCGCCTTCTCCTGGCCTCTTGGGTTCACACCCTCAGGCTCACGCTGCCCTCGCCGACCTCATTGCCTCCACTGTCGGCCAGACAGAGACCAGCCAAGACTCTCCGCCTCTGGGATCAATCGGCAGTGGCGACCCTTCACCAGATGCAACTCCAGGATTCCACCCCTTGGGTCCTCGACACGGGCGCCACCTCCCACATGACTTCCTCCGACGGTATACTTCTATCTCGCCTTCCCACTTCATTCTCTTCCATCCTGGTTGGCAACGGTACCTCTCTTCCCGTTGTCGCCCAGGGTCACTCTCTTCTTCCTACCTCCTCTGCCAATTTCCACCTCCACAATGTTCTTGTTGTACCCTCTCTTGTTCGAAACCTTCTTTCTGTGCGTCAATTCACTCGTGACAATCACTGTTCCATCGAATTTGATCCTTTTGGTTTTTCCGTCAAGGATTTGCAGACCCGTCGCGAGATTTTTCGTTGCGCTAGTGACGGCGACCTCTACACCATTCAGTAAGAACTACTTACGCCCATCGCCCGCCCACCTCGCCGTCTCTCCCACCGTGTGGCACCAGCGTCTTGGTCATCCAGCACCTGCAGTCCTAGCTACATTACGGAAAAACAAACTTCTTACATGTAATAACATAGACCGTTCCATTTGCCACTCATGTCAACTTGGCAAACACTCCCGGCTGCCCTTTACTAGGTCTTTTTCTAGTTCTTCTTCTCCATTTGAGCTTGTTCACTGTGATGTTTGGACCTCGCCGGTTGCCAGCATTTCTGGGTGCTTATACTATCTTGTTTTTCTAGATAACTATAGTCATTTTTGCTGGACGTTCCCCATGAAACGCAAGTCTGAGGTGTTCCAACTTATTGTACATTTCTTCCAGTACACACGCACCCAATTCAACCTTCCTGTAAAATGTTTTCAGGCCGACAATGGTTCCGAGTTTGTTAACACCGCTACTACCTCCTTTCTTGCTTCGCACGGAACTTTGCTACGGCTCTCTTGTCCTTACACCTCTCCCCAAAACGGCAAGGCCGAACGCATTCTCCGCACCATCAACAATTCCGTTCGCACTCTGTTGCTCCACGCCTCCATGCCGCCTCGCTACTGGGCCGAAGCCCTAGCAACCGCCACCTACCTCCTCAACCGCCTCCCGTCATCCACTATTCATAATCGCATACCTTTTGCCCTTCTTCACGGCACTCCTCCACATCTTGACCATCTACGTGTTTTTGGATGTTTGTGTTATCCCAACCTCTCCGCCACTACCACACACAAACTCGCTCCCCGTTCGGCTGCCTGTATCTTCCTCGGTTATCCCTCCTGCCACAAAGGATACTGCTGTCTCGACCTCGCCACTCACCGTGTCATTATTTCTCGTCATGTCATCTTTGACGAACATGTCTTCCCCCTTGCTGCTTCCTCACCCACTCCCTCTAGTTCTCTAGATTTTCTTGTCACTCCTGATGACCCAGTTCCATCCATTGTCACCACTGCGGTAGCTCCATCTCCTGTGGATGTTGAGCGGCCGCGCTCATCTTCTTGGCAACCGGGCGGGTCGCCTCCTCGCTTCACCGACACATCTGACGACCACCCTGGACCTGCCGCACCCCTTGCGTCGGATGTCCCTGCGCCGGCTGGTCTGCTCCCTGCCGGCCCGATCGGCCGTACCGAGAGCCGGTCTCCACTAGCTGCCCCGGACCCCACACCTGGTCGTTTTGGCGTCGTCTACGGTCGTCGTCCACCGCCGGCCAACGCCCACGCACCTCAGCCTTCGCGCTGCATGGGTGTCCCGCCGGCCGGTTCTCCAGCGACGCCACCGTCCGCTCCTGTGCAGCGTCCAGAGCTTGCTGCCCCGGATGTTTTTCGCCGCATCACTCGGTCTCAGACGGGCTCCCTCAAGCCACCCGTCTACCCGAAGGCTCTCTCCTCGACGGCATAAGTTTCAAGCATAAGTTTCACTCCGACGGCTCGCTTGCCCGCCACAAGGCACGCTGGGTGGTCCGCGGTTTCTCTCAGCAGCCCGGCGTCGACTACGACGAGACCTTCAGTCCGGTTGTCAGCGGCCACCATTAAATGTCGTCCTCGATATAGCCGTCTCCGGTTCGTGGCCCATTCACCAGTTGGACGTGAAGAATGCCTTCCTTCACGGCCACCGGCCGAGATCGTCTCTTGTCGCGACCTCCGGCCGTCGACACGCGTCTGCTCCTAACCATGTCTGCTTATTACAGAAATCTTTATATGGCTTGAAGCAGGCACCTCGAGCATGGTACCAGCGTTTCGCCACCTACATTCGGCATCTTGGCTTCACGGCTTCGACTTCCGACCGCTCTCTTTGTTTACAAAGATGGAGACCACGTCGCCTACATGCTTCATGCGTCGGCGACATCGTCTGACGGCCTCCTCGACTTCTCTCCTCTGAACATCATCGCCGTCTTCACTCGAGTTCGCCATGGCGGATCTTGGTGCCTGCATCACTTTCTTGGCATCTCGTCACGCGCTCCTCCGACGGCTGTTTTCATCGGCGGACGATATCGTCGATCTCCTCCAGCGCGCGGGCATGGCTGAGTGTCACTCCACGGCGACCCCTGTTGACACTCACGCCAAGCTCTCTGCAATCGCGGCGACGGTTCTTGATCCTCTCGAGTCTGGGAGCCTTGCGGTGCCTTGCGATACCTTCTGTTGACTCGTCTGACTTGGCGTCTGCGATCTGGCGAGTGTGCTTGTTCATGCATGATCCGCGCGAGCCTCACCGCGCTTTGATCAAGCGCATCCTTCGCTATGTGAAGGGTACCCTCTCCGTCGGCCTCCACATCGGTACCGGTTCCACCCATTCCCTTCCTGCATATTCTAATGCGGATTGGGCGGGCTGTCCAGACTCTCGGCGATCCACCTCCGACTCATGTCTCGCCGGTGATAATCTGGTATCTGGTCTTGAGCGACGACGGCCGTCTCCGCTCGATCTTGGCGAATCTGCGTCGTTGCTCACGCCGTCGCCGAGTGTTGCTGGCTACGCCAACTACTTCAGGAGCTTCACATCTCGCTTTCTTCCGCGACCGTCGTCTATTGCGACAACGTCAGTGCCGTCTACATGACTGCCAACCCGGTCCATCATCGTCGCACGAAGCATATCGAGATCGATATTCACTTCGTCCGCGAGAAGGTCGCACTGGGGCAGGTTCGCGTGCTTCATGTACCTTCCTCGCATCAGCTTGCGGATATCATGACCAAAGGCTTGCCTGTACCATTGTTTTTAGATTTTCGGTCCAGTCTTTGCGTTCGTGATTCTACCGCTACGACTGCGGGCGGGTGTTAGATAAATGTATAGGCTCCTTACCCTGTACTTGGCTTTCTTGTACTCCAAGCCCTATTGGGCTATATATATATATATGAGTCACCCCCCCATCCAAGGGTGTGGTGTGTTCTCTCCTATTCTCTACAATCGGTGATCACCACTGTGTCGACGCTGGGACCTTTGTAATTTATAACAGATCACCACAGTTACCAGCTTTTGCTACAGTGAACTGAGAGCATAACTGCATGGCTAGCAAAAAGTGAACCAGCTACGTAATGACTTTTAAGTATCACAGCAACACACAAATGTTGATATATATTTACAACAATGAATTTCAGATAGAATCCAGGATAAAAGAAAAAAAAAATCTCGCCTGTTAATTTGATGTCGAGCAATCTGCTGTGTCAGTCTTGATGACTCTGGTATTATACGAACCGCAGAAGCCACATTTGTGATACAGCCAATGGAATCGAGATCTCCCTTTACTTTCACAGTCGTTACAAAGTATATCCTGGACCAATTAGGCAACGCAATCGTAAATCCTTTGATCAATGGAAATAATGAAATCGGGAATAGGAGAATGATGTACCTGACACCGATCCCGGTATTCCTCAGGAAGCTCTTCTGCGGCCAGCAAGCCATCAAGCATGCCAAAGTACACCTGCAGAGAAACGAGATGATAAGAACTTTACATTAGCTGCACTACTGAATTGAGAAAGGGACTGCAGAACGTTACTTAGCAAGATCTGTTAACAGAAAAAGATGCCCACAGAAAACATTGATAGGCCACTCGAGAAGCCTGACATCAGATAGATGCATAGAGCAAAAACATAACGAAAGCATGTATAGTTGCCTAGATGCTGCTGCTTTATAATCCAAAAGAGCATAAGAAACATAGCTCAGGAGCAACTTCAATAGGGTAGCCTGTAATGAGATTAGCTTATCATAGATAGATCACCAGTCTGTTTCTTGACTCTTCTTTTTAAAATGTCATTTAAATAAAGGTACTTGCCAGTTTCAAAACATGGGAGTTTTGGAAATGTCTAGTTCCCATGAAATAGACACACGAGGCTTAGTGGATTACCCAGTAGAGAAAAACCAAACATATTTATCAATGGTAAACTCAAAAACAGTCTTAATATTTAAGTGGTGTAGCTTACCGTCATATCTCCCAAGGATTTGCAGCAGATTGGACAGGTGTAGTGAGTACAAGTGTATGCCTGAAATTGACAAACTTGTCAGAAGAGAATCACAGGCAGAAAGTGCATCAGAAACATGCATCATATTGCGACTAGATTATCATACCTGAAAGCAAGCTGAATGCATGAAATGGCCACAAGGAAGACCTCTAACTGCTGCACTTGATGTAAATAGGAAGTCACAACAGATTGGACAATTCATCTCTAGCATCTTTTCTCGACATTTGTGTTCTATCAATTTCATGCCAAGGCAACAATTGCACTTCATACAATGGAAGAAATCAGTGCCCAATCCTTTCCCAAGACGACACAAATTACAAAAAGGGCAATGATACACACTCCTGAAATGTTTTCAGAATTAGGAAATATTCAGAGTCCCAAGAAAGGAAAGCAGCCTATTCGAAAGAAAAATGGCAGAAATGAACCTAACCTACAAAGACTAGTATTACTCGAAATAACTTAACAGAACCGGTAAGTATCACTGTTATCACAACGTTGCCTAGGCGACGCCTAGTCGCCGATTAGGCGTCCAGTCAGCCGGCTGGAGGCGCCATGGCCCGGCGCCTCATCTGAAGACAGCCAGGCGGCTGCCTGGACGTCCTGGCATCGACGACTAGACGTCGGCCTGGTGTGCGGGCGGGCGACTGGCAGGAGCCTAGAGGTATTTGAGGGTTTTGAGGGCTGCGAGCAAAAGGCATCCAGTCGGGATCAGGAGGAGACTCACGGTCACGAGTGGAGAAACCCTAGTGGTGGCACCACCGCCTCCGCCGCCACCGGTAATCCCCTTCCGCCTCCACCTCCCCATGCCCATCCGCGCTCGGGCTTCCCTAGCTCCACTTCGTCCGCTCCAGCCATCGCTCTGCTTCAGTACTCGGTGTTTGGTGGAATTGGTGCTCCTCTGCTCGGTGCTGGGGAAGCCGGGAGGCGGACGGGGAACTATCGCTCTGCCGCTCCTCTGCTCGGTGCTCCTCATCTTGCTACTGTTGCTTCACATCCGCCTCTTGCTTGGCCAATGCGAGTGCGAGGAATGCGATGCCGTAGCAGAGCCATCCGCCTTTTGCTTGGCTGACGGCCAACTAGTAGAGCCGATGCGATTGCACCCCCTCCGCCTCTTGCTAGGCAGATGGTGCAGCTTGCTCGGTGGGATGCCTCTTGCTTGGTGGGATGCCGCTTGACCTTTAAGAGATAGGTGTTGGCCACTTGGCCTGTTGCTCACCATGGGTTATAGTTTCATAATACCATGTAATATAATAATAATACTACCTATACTAAAGCCTGAAACCGACTCGGCTCAAAAAAAAATTCACAATTTAGTCCTTTTCTAAATTACGAATAGATCCTTCACGATTTTTGAGAAAGGAAGATTTTTTCCTCCGAATTCGCGTTCGGGTCTCTCGTGCGCCATTTTACGAAAAGAGCCTCCCGTTAGATTTAAATCGCGAACAAACCCTTTCCTAATTTTTTAGGATAGCGGACAGGTCCAAAAACGTAACATTCAGGTCCTTACTCTTTACGTCTAGATCCTTTCTCCGTTTTTTCCGGAAAAAATGTTTTGTCACTAGAAATACGTGTGCAGCTCTATCTCTAGACTTTTTCCCCACCTCGATTTCCCATCTCGAACTCTAATATTTTTTAGAGCATATATTATTAGTCTACGAACGCGTCGGTCCCTAATATTTTTTAAAACATGTATTGTTACTCCGTGAACGCGTATAGTGTTAAGCTCAATAAAAGAAGGTTGTCATCTCTAATAATTTTTCACCTTTTTCCCTCTAGACTTTTTCCCCGCTTTAGTTTTCTAGCTCGGTCTCCAATATTTTCCAAATAATTCGTCGAATGAGATATTTCTACAGCTCTATCTCTCTGCTTTTTCCCCGTTTCGCTCATTATTTCGACGATTTAAAAAATAAAAGACCACCGAAAAAAGAAATCCATACGAAAAAACGACACGCGCGACGTGTTACGCGTGAGTCTCTAATATTTTTTAAAACATGTCCTTTCTCAGTTTTTTCGGGAAAAAACGTTTTCGTCGCCAGAAATATTTGTGTAGCTCTATCTCTAGACTTTTTTCCTAGCTCAATTTCCCATCTCGATCTCTGATATTTTTAAAAACATGTATTATTACTCCGCGAACGCGTAGAGTGTTGAGCTCGACAAAAGAAGGTTGTCATCTCTAATAATTTTTCACACTTTTCCTCTAGACTTTTTTCCCCATCCGCGATTTTCCATTTCGGCCTCAATGTTTTCCAAATAATTAAATCGAAGGAGATATTTCTACAACTCTATCTCTCTTTTTTCCCCATTTCGACGATTTAAAAAAATGTCGCGAAAAAAAAGAAATTTTCTTGCGAAAAAATGACCTGTGCGGCGTATTCTGCATGAAATTTTTTTGTCCTTTCATCCGTTTCGCTCATTATTTCGACGATTTAAAAAATAAAACGCACAATTTCAACGAAAAAACGGCACGTGCGACATGTTATGCCGTGAAAACTTTTGTGTTCTTTCGGCCGTTCCGCTCATTATTTCGACGATTTAAAAAATAGAACACCGCCAAAAAAAAATTCTATGAAAAAATGACACGCGCGCCGTATTACGACGCGAAAAATTTTCTAGTACCTTTCCTAAAGATTGAAAGATTCCCGTGTTGCCGTCGCTTTGAGCCGAGCTGGCGGCGCGGCTCAAAAAAAATATTTTGCGTTTTGGTCCTTTCAGAAATTACGAATAGGTCCTTCGTGATTTTTTGTGAGGGGAAAATATTTTTTCCTTAAATCGTGTTTGGGTCCCTCGTGCGTCATTTTACGAAAAAAAACTCCCGTTAAATTCAAATCGCGAACAAGCCTTTTTCTAATTTTTCAAGATAGCGGACAGGTCCAAAAACGTAACAATCAGGTCCTTACTCCTTACGTCTAGGTCCTTTCTCCGTTTTTCCCAGGAAAAAATATTTTCGTCGCCAGAAATATGTGTGTTTTCACAGCTCGATTTCCCATCTCGATCTCTGATATTTTTTAAAACATGTATTATTGCTCGGTGAACGCGTAGAGTGTTAAACTCGACAAAAGAAGATTGTCATCTCTAATAATTTTTCGCTCTTTTCCCTCTAGACTTTTTCCCCATCGCGGTTTTCCATCTCGGTCTCCAATATTTCCCAAATAATTCGTCGAAAGAGATATTTCTACAACTCTAACTCTCTATTTTTCCCCGTTTCGCTCATTATTTCGACGATTTAAAAAATAAAACGCCGCCGAAAAAAAAGAAACTTATTCTACGAAAAAACGACACGCGCGGCGTGAAGAAACATTTTCTACGAAAAAACGACACGCGCGGCGTGTTACGCCGCGAAAAATTTTGTGTTCTTTCAGCCGTTTCGCTCATCATTTCGACGATTTAAAAAATAAGACATCGTTGGAAAAAAAAGAAATTTTTTCTACGAAAAAACGATCTCTGATATTTTTTAAAACATGTATTATTACTCCGTGAATGGGTAGAGTGTTAGACTCGACAAAAGAAGATTGTCATCTCTAATAATTTTTCATCCTTTTCCCTCTAGACTTTTTCCCTTACGGTTTTCCAAATTTCGGTCTCCAATATTTTCCAAATAATTAAATCGAAAGAGATATTTCTACAACTCTATCTCTATTTTTCCCCGTTTTGCTCATTATTTCGATGATTTAAAAATAGAACGCATACCGAAAAAAAAATTTTTTCTGAAAAAAGCAGCAGCGTAACACCCTGAAAAATTTTATGTTCTTTCAGCCGTTTCGCTCATTATTTCGACGATTTTAAAAATAGAACACCGTCGAAAAAAAAGAAACGACGCACGCGGCGTAAAATTTTCTAGTTCACCCAATGACTGTCAGCTTCTCTCTTTCCTCTCTGATTCTTATCAGATTATTTCATCTATTCTTTCTCAGCTCTTTGTTTTCTCACTCTTCTCCCTTATCATTCACAATCAAGCTGATCATCTCACTTCGATGTACACACATCTGGACTTGCATAGAGCTTTAGTGTTGAATTGCTTATCCATATATCAGGTTGATATTTTGACCGGAAGTGAAACAAAACATCTTAGGCATTACTTGTGGCTGAGCGAATTGACTGCTGATTGTATGGATTACTCATTCCTAGGCGGAGACGAATTGAACTAGTTGGTCACCTAACTGTTGCCTAGGTAGGCGCCTAGGCGTCTAGGCGCCCTGGAGGTGACTCGCCTCGTCAGGGCGCCGTGATAACCATGGTAAGTATTCATGAATGCAGATGACAATGTGTTTGGGGCTTCAGGCTTGACAATTAAAGTTCAGCCATCAGTAGGGTATCCAGCCTTTTTTTAGCTTTAAGAAGTGATAGGGGACAAGAAAAAAGGGGCTGGTAAGAGGTGTTCTCTTGTAATTAGTGGACCCTCCAGGGGTTAACTAGTTCCCAAAAAGACAATAGATGCCCCCATCCTGTTAACTAACATCATGTATTTGTTTCTTTGCAACCTTATGCTGATTTGTTGAATGCAATATTTGGTCTCATTTGTGAGGACAGAGATGAACGTTGAATCCAATACACTACACTAGCCTGCAAAAACAATACTTACTGCAAGAAAAACTAAAATCTAATAGCTAAAACAATACTTACTGCAAGAAAAAACTAAAATCTATCAATCACATTCAGACTTTACCTTTCATCGTCAAAAAACTTGCATATACTGCAATAATACTTTGCCATGGATAACCCGCTGCAAGAAGGGGTTTGGCAATTTGGACCAACTGGTTGAACTTTCAGACATAGCATGCACATCATCTCCACCACTGCTTTCCTAAAAATGCAGCTCCACAAAGTAAGCATTATCTTATAGCTTTTTATCTTATAACAAATCTCTAACAACCAATACGTCATATGACAGAAAAAATATGCAATAGTATACAATTTCTGTCCTATCCTTCATGTGTTGTTGTATACTTGTATATTGCAGCACAGCTGCTGCACAGCAATTAAAAGCTACAAACAGAGAAGTTAAGGAGAACCGGAGAAGTTCAGAGGGAAAAGGTTGGCCTATTACAACATCACATTACAGATTTTCAACCAATTATTGCCAAGTGAATGTAACTTGCAGGAACACAACAGGTGGAGAAAACAAAAAAAGATAATACAAGGGCCATAAGGAGTAAGCGCCTAAAAGAATCATGTTTCCTTGCTGCTTTGCACAAAAGCAAATTATCCACAAGGCTGTCTAACTCACTTATTATTTATCAATCTTTTGATCGCAGCATGCTTATTTGATGTTAAAAAAAAAAAGAAAATTGAACACTCCACCACAGTAAGAAATACAGAGGCGTCTCGTAGCAGTAAAAAAAGATGACATTGAAGTGAATGATTGTACTGAGTTTACCTTTCCATTGTATGATCACTAACTTTATCATGGCAGAACCTGCATGTGAACAGCTTGTTGCAGCATACAGCAACAAGCTTGCAGTTTCTTTTGTAATGCTCACAACCAAATATTTGTTCCTCTGGGTCTCGATATGAAGGAAAGCATCCAGGAATCACGGCACATCCGTTGTGATCTTCTGATCTTGGTTGTGGTGACCGTGATTTCTGCTGAGTAGCTATCCAGCGGCTGAAATTCACATAATTAGAAACAAACGTCGTTACAACTAAGTAGGGAAATCCCATACAACTTATTTGTTGTAACTTGCAAGTTTGAATAACAAACCTGGTCATGAGATTTTGGATTAGATAGGCCTTCCTCCTTGGGTCAAGAGTAGAATCTCGAGAAACCTTTCGTATCTCGGCCTCGAGCTCACTCTGGTTCATTCGGAAGATATCCTTCCAACCAGGCTTAAACATCTGGTCACTCTGGCCGAGCATCTCCTGAAATTGACTCTCTACAAACCAAAGCAAAAAAAAACCCTCAGTGAAATGAAAATCCAAACTTGAAAACTGTAACATTCCACGAATCATGGAAAAGAGGTGTTTACAAGTTATCTGCTCTTTATCATAAATTTACATCCCACTACTTTAGTTTTTCCTTACTAGATTGCTCTAACTAATTTCAATGATCCATATTGTCATTTTAGTCATTGCAAAAGAAATACACTGATATACTTTTCCAGCTTATTTGCCCTAAATTGAATGTCTCTAATATTCTCATCTGGCAATGTAAACTAACATTATGACTATAAGTCCATAACTTTAGAAGTCATCAGTTGCATTACTATCTGTGTCAAAATAGGTGATAGTTCTTGTTTAAATAACACAGCATCTAACTGATGTAAGGAGCTTATATATTACTCATTGGAAGTTATATCCTCTTTTCCAATAATCCAATGTAAGTGATTCTCATATCTGCTTTGTCAAACACTGTACAAACAAATGGGGCTCAATTGAAGGTTCTCCTATGGAGGAAAGATCTGACCTCGATAATGGAAGAATGTGAGTACATATATAACATGGCAAACTAAAATAGAGTGGCAGAGGTAATAGAGGAGAGACCAGAAGAAAACCAATTGAGCAGACCTTCAGGAGGGGAGGCGGCCTCATTTGAAGGGCCAGATGAAGTTGGTGATCTCTTCCACCATTCATTTAGCCATTCATCAAACATTGTGTTCTTAGTTGCTTCCTTCCATGTATCTAGCATCTTGTTCTGTTCATCTAGACTAAGCGCTGATGTAACCCAGGGCAGCATTGACTGCAGAACCTCAGCTCCTGTAGTTCCAATTATATGACCTACAATCTTATCCTGCTCCTCTACAGAAAAATGTTTATCAAACAGTGGCCACAACTCAAGTTCTTCTCTGTGAACATGATTAGACAGGGTAACTCGGATAGACTTGCACATTCCTTGAAGCTTTGTCAAAAGTTCATTATGCTTTCTGGACCAATCAATCTCATTATATGAACAAATATGGTTTTTACCAGCTTCATCAGTTTCATTAAGGGGATAGCTCAAATCATCATATAGTTGTGACAGCTCAAATAGAATGGTGGATATATCTTTAAATAATAATTCTTCCTGCTTGTGATCAAGAGTATATGAGTGGCTGACATTGTGTAGTGTCTCTTTCGATTCAAGAGCAGGAAATACAATTTCATCTTCAGCATTGCTGTGTGCTCTATAAAGACCCCACAGTAAACGAAACCTTCCGATGAATTGGCGAAGGCAAGATTCATCCCCATCAATGAGATTTCCAGACTCAACATCTAAGAACTCTAAATCCTTGCGAATTGCCTTATGAAATTTAAATATGGTGTCAATTGGCCTAGAAATGTTATCTGGGTTGGAAAATGTTGCATCTGTCTCCCATGAAAAAAGACTTGAGTATAATGAAGGAGCAGAATAATTGTAAGAGAGCGAGCGAAAGGACTTTGCAGAAGCCAACGAATTAACACCAAGGTTGATACTTTCTACTCTTAACCCGGGAATGTGACAAGGTCTGTTGCTACATGGAGATGCTTTGATGTCAGTAGTTTGTGAGCAATGACTTTTGTTAATATTGGTACTAGATTCTGCATGATTTCCTCGCTTGACTGGCCTGGAACCATTTTCTGTTTGCAAAAGTAGTGAAAAATCTCCATTGTTATCTAATGAACACGGACACAGTGACTGACATTTTTTAAACTCATCTCCATCCAATGGGCAGCTCAGTGCTGCTGGCATCAAGCACATGAATCTTCCAGAGTTGGATGTGTTCTTCAAACAACCTTTGCATGCCCACCCGGAGAGAAGAGTAACCAGTGCTGTTTCAGAGGAAGGTGCTGTTCCATGCAACTTATTAGTAAATATTAATATTTGGAGATGTTTTAAAGAGCTACTGTGGTATAGAGGCATAGAACAAATAGTAAACTTAAATTAAGAAAGGTAACCTGCCAAGCACATATTCTGAAGAAATGACTGCGCATCTTCATCATCCAGCTTCGATACAAACCATGGTAAGACACATTCCAATAACTTCAATGGCATGACACAAAGACTCTTGTATAAAAGTTCCCGTTGTTTCTCTGGTGTGAAATGTATCCTAGCTTGAGGAAGTACCTAGGTAATAAGGTGAACTAGAGATGAGGCTGTTGTTGGTCACTTGGTCAAGTAGACAATATTCTGACTGATAGAGCAATGGTTCCAGCTACTTAACTACTAAACTAACTTTTGTTTCCTCTAGAAAAACTAACCTTTGTTTCCTCACTATTGAAATGCCTCTCAATTTTCTCCATTATCTCATCAGCTTGTGAACATAGCTCAGAATAAAAATCCAGTGCGGTTGATCTGGCTCCAGCTATTTGGATTTGTTCAATTAAACTTCTAAATTTATTAAACCGTCGTTCTTCTTCAGCATGCTCCTGCTCAAAGGACAATTCACCATCGACTGCAGGAAATATAACTTGATCCTCGGCAATACTGCAGATCCACAAAAGGAGGAAAAACTGATCAACCTAAAGATACAAAATTAGGCCACTTCACTTGATAAAATAAAAAATTATGACTTAGTTCTAGAAAAATCCAGTTCTTTGGAGGAAAACAATACAATTTCTAAAGTGAAGCAAACAAGAACATATTCACGATGCTAGTAATACTGCTCATTTACTGCGCTTGCCGGTATCTCAAGTTTTCACAAATTTATAGTTATTCGCATGAGTTGAGCCTAAAGCACCAGAACATTGGACTTGACGTCCAGGCATATTCTTAGATGGATCTATATTCATTTACAATGATGACTATACCATTTAATTGTTTATATAAAAGCAGCCTGCTGTCACATTCTGTAAGATATGTTATGTGCAACTGAAGAAGTATAAAAGTTTAACATAATAGAAACAACGAGTTCATCAATTGTCATGATGCATATTGAACAAGAAATTGGTTACACATCAAGATTTTAAAACAAAGATGCACATGAGTTGAGATTCAAAGCCACATACCTGTGGAAAATGCACACATCTGCGATAAACTGAAGCCTCATATTAAAGGCTGATATATCAGAGAAGTCTCCAGACTGCTGGATCCTTCTTGTCTCCTCTACTATGTCACTCAATTCTTTCCGAATAGCATTGTGCCAACACAAAATCTCATCTATTGGATGCATGAGAAGCTGACTATGACTAGATACTGTGCACTTTCTCTTTCGGATTTTAGAATGTTCATGTGAGCATCCATGCTTGTCTGTTTGATGAGAGGTATCCTCACATCTACAACTGCCTTTTGGACAAGGATTATCGTAATGTTGTGCCACTGTTCTCAATGCTTTCCCTCCAATCCATGCAAATACAACCTTCACAAATTTCAAAACTAAAATTAAGTAAAACATGAAGAGCATTGTTGATAGAAAAAGATGCATGATCATGAGGACCTGTTGGAGAAGTTTCTCTTCGGGAACTATTTTATGCAAGCAGTTAAGAATATCTTGGTGCTCATCAGGTGAAACTGAAGATGAAAGCCATGGAAGGAACTCTGCCATCATATATACAGGGATACTGCATAAGAACTGCCAGACTAATTCAGCTTGCTCTTCGTGTAAAAACTTCTTAATTAGCAGCGGGAAGACCTGAAACATTCTCAGATGATTAGACACTGACATTGTATGCGCTATGCTGGAAGGAACAGATAATGATAGAGGACACTGAATATATCATATCAATGTACTGAGTAATTGCATAATTTAGATACCATTTGAAAATACCACCAAGTGAGGAATTGCCATCAAGTACATAATTTAAAAGAATTTCTGCAGCATTTGTAAACGTTCATATTTACTATTAGGTACACCCTTGAGTTCTCCAGGTGGTTAAAAGTACTTTAATCGAAGCTTCCATGCTATACTAGCACATGTCTTTATACTGATTTGAAGTAAGGTGTTGGACAATGAACCCGTATGGAAGACACAGAATGCAAAGGTTCTTTCCCGTATATAGGAACCACAACAATTAGCGAGCATACCAACAGAGACATTCTACAGATATTCTAGTCCAGTACTTCACAGTTGGCTTCCAGATTACTAAGTCTTTAACAAAGAACCACGAGTTGCATATATAGTTGAAATCAGCATTTAGGGTTCATTATACCATCATAGCGAGTACCCAGTGACTGTGACCCTTATATTAGAGCATAACAGCGGATACACAGTAGACAGCCAATCAGCAGGGAACGTTGATTAGAATTGACTTACTACAGGTGCCTAACCTTCTAGCATTATGTACGAAATGAAGTTACTTTGTATTTGGCCTGTAGTTTACTATACTGTTTGCAACTACGGATCAGAGTAGACAATACTATAGATGTGATATGAGCAACTAAAGGGTGACAGATGCGTAAGTGCTTATAACTAAACAGTGTTTGTACCTAGTTTTGTATGATATCACTTTTTTCTAATGTAACTTCCTATCTCTAATTCTCTATGACTAAATGCATTAAATCAAAAGTTGATCCTGACATATCATTCCAAATACTTTGATTAAAAACTTGCCAGCTTGATTCGACATCTTAAAACTTCCTAATCTGGAACTTCAATATGCCCAATTAGACTATTACAACATGCCAACACAGCTCATACTGCCAATCAATAGAGAAACAGAATGGCCTTTTAGCTTCATTTTAACAAACAAGACACAAAGCGCAGAACATAATATACAGGGAAACAGAAAAACCTGCTCTTCTTCCTTGGACATATGTTGGGTTATGAACGTTTGAATTGCTCCAGTACAGGATGCAAGTTCCCTCCGAAGACCATCATTGTTATGTACATCAAGCTGTAAAAGAGCGAATAGGCGGGCAAAGAGATCATTTTCCCCTTTGTGCTCAAGGGAATACGTCCCTGCTACATTCTTGACTCGAATATCGAGTGCTGGAAAGATAACCTGCGACCATCAAAAGCAAATCTTATACCCAAATGTTCGCTATAGCTCTATATCGTGAATCATGATAGACTTAGTCGGCTTAAAACGTTTCGCAAATATACCAATATACATGTTTGAAGTCAATCTGCAGTAAAAGATACAAGGACATCATGTTCATGTTTTGAACGATCAACATATCACAGGCACAGCCCTTCCACATATGAAAGCAGATTTGTAGTGTAAAATACAGAACCTTTTTTTTCTTGTGAATGATAAAAGCAAAGAAAAGTTAAAGCACCCATACTCCAGCAAAGTAAAGCTCCCAGCAAGTGAAACAAATCCCAGCAAAGTTCATTTTCATTTAGTGTGGGAGTAGGATTCAAAGTTTTCACTTCTGAATTGCAACCTTCATTGTTTCCAGACTTCCAGTTTCTAACAGGAAGGAAATTAAAACGAATGTACCCTACCCCATTGAGTAGGCACTTCACATTACCTGCACTAGTCCGATTAACACAAGGAAACGATATAATCCGAGATGGAACCCAGCATATTAAATGCTCAAGGACCAGTTTTTATTAGTTCGGTTTAATACATAACTAAAATTCGCGCAGACACCAAAAGGATATAGAATGCAGCTACTTGCTCACAATCACATGGCCGGTACACAAAGTCGCAAATGCGTCTGAGACTATCCACTTGATGACCATACTGCGTAGCCACTATCGATACCTACAAACTGCATCCATTTTCAGATCATGTTGATGTTACCCCAATTCAACCCGAATCCAATCAAATCCTCTGAACCTATGCCACAATGCCGCAAGCCTGTACCCTACACTACCATAATTCCGCATTCCCACACATCGGCGCACCGGTGCCCGCCGCAATTTTAGCAAAACAACGCGAGAGAGAAGAGGCTCTTGGCTGCGCCATTAACCGTACCGCGTCCTCGGCGTCGCAGTGGTGCCTGTAGACGGAGAAGAGGAAGCGGCAGCGCCTCTCGAGCGCCGCCACGTCGCCGTCTCGCTCCGTCGCGAGCCGCACGGCCGCGGCGTGCAGCTTCTCCAACTCGGCGCGGATCGCCTTGTGGAAGTAGACGAATATCAGCACCGGCGCCTCGGCCGCCGACCCCGCGCCGCCAGCCGCCGCCGCCGCCGCGGCCAGCGGAGGAGGGGAGCGCGGCATCACCGCGGTGATCGGTCCCTCCCCGGCCATCGGCGTTGCCATCCTCCGAGCCCTTCGCCGGCGGCTCCCACTGTGTTGTGCGCGCGTCCGGCTCTCTTCGGCGGCTCTCTCGGCTAAAAATGTTCGGTCTCTCTCTCTCTCTCTCTCTCCCCCCGCTTTCTGCGTTGTTTTCCGTGGCCTTTTATGTTTGTGGACGACGAGAGGTGGAGCGGCGCGGTTGGCCGTGTTTGATTGGACTTGTGGGCGCCGCTTTACGCTGTACTAGGCTACTAGCTTACCAGTTAACACTGGGATTAGGATTACTACGGCTGAAACGTTATATTTTAAATTATCTAAAACAAAAGTGCTTTGTGTACAGAGTTGGGTCGGAATATGATTAACAACGAGTCCTCGTTTTCTTTGTCAGTGCTACCTGCTTCTGGTTGAAAAAATTACTTGTTTTGATTAGAAATATGATAAATAATTTCTACAGTGTCAAGAAGATATGATTTATAATTCCCACAATGGTTGGGTCCGATATATGACCTAAGAGTTTTAGATACATATGAAATAGCACTGTTATGAAAATATGTTCCAAAAATTGATTAAAATTGATGCTGTATAATTCTTTTCTTGGTTGAAACAAGGCTAAAACATAATCCATTTCAGTCTGTCCATCCTATATATTCATTTAAGAGATCATACATCCACTTCAGAGATGATATGAAGGGAACCAAACATCCTAGATCAGCCCAAAAAAAAGGAAAATACAGAGGGTACATCAATAAGTATTTAAAGTAGATAGAAAATTTTACGAAGAAGATGCCTTGACAATATTTAAGGCTAAATCTGTTTTCAAAAAAAAATATTTAAGGCTAAATGACTTGAGAGTCATGCATTTCCTCGGAAATCACATTGCTGCTTCGGTTGTTACTCCCTCCGGTCACAAATAGTTGTCATTTTGGATATAGATACAATTAAACTTGTGAATATTTGATTGTCAATATCTTTTTTAAATGTTGAAATTGGATATATGAAAAATCATATGTGTAGATTTATCTCAAAAAGTATTTTTGTAATATTATAATTTCATTGAGGTTTATAAATATATTATAATAGAAAATTAGTGGTTAAAGAAGTAGTTTATCATTTTTCAAGTAACTATTTGTGATCATGTCGATGCCCAAAACAATAACTATTTGTGGCTGAAAGAAGTAGTTTAGAATCCCTTTTATAAAGACCATCTTCTAGAAATCAGAGAGATCATCAATGCATAGTTATTTTCTACCTAAAAATCAAAAAATATTTTAAAAATTGAATCAACACATGATAACCAACAACAATTACCAAAAGAAAATAAGGTCAACATATGTGCATAATATGGTGTGTGCCTCGAAAGTAGACCAACATAATGTAAAGAAACAACATAAACCATTTCTACGTTCTCCATGAGATTGGTTGGCATTCCTATGTTTTTATTTTGTACTACAAAGCATTATATCGCAAAGCTATAAGTGAGCACAACCCGGTCAGATTCGTTTTTTTTGGGGCGAAGGAAGAGTTTTGCATGATTTCATTTGGGCCATTGCATATGACTGTTTCCTTTAATGTCAGTTATTGCATCAAAATTTGAAAGATGAGGTAAGAGGTAATGCTTAAAAATAAAGGAAATAATAATAATAATAATAATAAAATGTTTGAAAAGGGAAAACATGCATGTGTAGTTATACCTCAACCTTGTCTTTCCACCATTGCATGCATACATGTTTAATTCAATAGGGAAAACATGTCCTGAGGTGAAAAAAACTCAATAGATTTCACTTGTACTAGATTTATCATTTTTCAAGTAAATGTTTGAAAAGCTTTTTTGTCGATGAACACCACAGCTACACAATTAATCTAATGTTCGATAAAAGAAACTAAAGAGCAACATTGTTGCTTGAAAAGTTTTAGTGCAACTAGCCAACAGAAGTAACAATTGAGCCAGCGGACAAATATAATACTAGCAGTTGATTATATTGCTAACAAAATTTCAGATCAGCATGCTAATCGAACCAATAGGTTACTAGAATATAAGCAGCTATCACAGATAAGCATATAACTAAATTGAACAAATGATTAGGCTTGCAAACAGTGAATGAATCAATACTAATAAAGCATGTAAATCTACTGGTTCAAGGCCTCATTCACAAAATTAATTGTCAATATCATTATTTTACCTAATATCATCGCAAAGCAACAGGCAGCAGGGAATACCACATAATATGGAAGTATACTCGCAGTGGAACAGCAATCAAAGCTGTTCAAGAAGAGGGGCAAGGCACAACAGATCGTCGCTCACCCAGAAAATCAATTGCCACCGCAAGTGCTGCGGATGGAATGGCCTGGTTTCGGAGATACAATGCCCTTTTCGCAATTGTGACACACCAACTGCAATACCGAGCCTCACAAGTGGCCGCACAAAGGTCAGTTTCTCCAAGCAAAAATTCTCCACAAAAATTCGGTCTCGGGGACTAAATCTTTCCTAAACAACAAGCACACACCTGAGTGACTGGAGGCACAGAACAAGAGTAAAACACAGCTGCCAAAGTCCAGATCACAATTCTAAAGTTCTTTCTCATCAACCACAAAATGCGCAACTAACAAGTGGAGATCAAGATGAGAAAGCAGTAAAAAATGATACTTTTCTTACTTCTGTTCTTGAGATGAAGAGCCAGGACTTAGATATATAGGGAGAAGATCTGTAGCCACCCCAAGCTCATGACCCATCCCTCCCACCGGTCAGCGAAAAACTTGCGCCTGACTCCTGGAATCTCGGTGCCGCGCAATCCAAGCCAGGAGAGCCGTGCGGTCATGTGAATCGCAAGGAAAACAGCGTAGCCACAACTTACAAGGAGAGTCTCTTCTCATGCCTCCCATTTCAGTAGCCCTAACGGGCCAGTCGAACGGCCCACAATCTATATCGGCTCAGCCCATCTCCAAAACAGCCAAAAAAAAACATCAAGTTTTACTACACATGGAGGTGGTGTTGGTTTGGGGGAAGACGGATCCAGAGCTAAGGGAGTGGGGCATGGGGCTATGAGAGGTGCCAAGGGAGACAACATGGATGGTAGCTAAGAGAGATGATGAGTTCCGACGGCGACTCCAGTTGCCAACAAACGCTTGCGAGGCGAGAGGAAGCTAGGCCGCCAAACCCTAGGCATGTTCATGGGATGGGGAGTTGTGGGAGAGGGGAGAGGTGTCAAGAGATGTAGGGGGAGCGTGTCGTAGCCCACATGTTGGCGCGCATGCGTTGCAAAGAGGAGGAATGGGAGCGTGCATCGAGGCCCAACATGCTGGCGTCGGTTTTTTAGAGGTGGGGGGAGGGACAAACATGCACTTTCAAAGTTCAACCACCAACTCTGTTTTAATTAGTATAGATAGAGATAGATCGGTGGTCGAGTGTACGTATGACTTCTCTGCAGACTAGGCAGAGCATAGCTTGGGAAGGTGGTACAAAATATTTTACATGCATCCGTGTTATCTGTATACTGAATACTGTGTCAAATGACATTACGTTGAATAATCTGATTGTGTGGAGAAAGGATCGATTAGCTTGATCATGAACTCTAGCTATATATTCACTGTTCTTATTTGATACTCAAAGCAATTCGGACACATTTTCTTTACTGAATGTACAACTACGTACATATAGCCAGGGGCGTAGCTAGGCCTGGGGCAAGCAGAGCCTGGGCCCCAGGCCTGGCCCAAATAACAGTGCAAAATACTGTTCAATTTGTATTTGGTCCGAGGCACAGCCGGCCTAGTTTTGCGAACACCTAGGGCATTGCTGCGAGCACAGGGGAGGTCAGACAAAGGCCACGCCGTCGCTCTCTGCAGGCCGCAGTGCTCCTGCGCCCGATCCGGCGATCCCGCCCCCGTCCCCGCCAGCCGGCCGTCGCTCGGACGCTCCCGACACTAACCCCGCCGGTGCTTGGCTTGCTCACAAGACGCGCGTCACTTTGCCCGAGTTCGTGCCGCCGCTCATGCTGGTTCCCCTACTCCCGTTAACTCTTTGCGTCTCGCTTCACGCCTCCGATTGCTTTCGGTTGTTGCTTGCTGCTTCGCGCCGCCGCGTTCCGCAGATCGGCCAGTAGCCGATCGGCCATCGCCTCGCCTCCGCGCTGCGGCTCCGCCGTCTCCCGTCTGGTATTGTTTTGTATTGCTACACCCTTTCTGTTCTTATAAGCAGTCCCAAAGTCCCAGCTAATTTTGACATAGCCTAGTAGTGTATTGGAGTTCTCCTGCAAGAACTCATTTCTTGCTTTCTACATTTTCCCAAGAAGCATACATGACAACATAGAAGCTACTAATAAATGATGATGCAACGTTGAACTAAGCTACTTGTAGCATTTTCTAAAATTTAGATAACATGATCAATTTGATCTTATCCTTTATATGGACTATTTAAGTAAATAGTACTTTTAACTCTCCCTTTTGCCCTTGTTAATTTGCAGCCTTTTTGATTTAATAATTTGTTTTGGCTTACTGGATCAGCAAACCCATACAGAAATAACTGTCCACTATGCAAAGCACTTGATTAAATCTGAATTGGTTCAATTTTCATTGGCCACTGAATAGTAAGTACTTCCTTCTAAATCTTTTATGGTATTGGGATTTTTAGTTCATTGTTCTACATATTTATGTTACTTGTTCAGGTATATATACAGTATGAAATTCAAATTTATTTTTAATTGTGTATTTGTGTTGTACTTTTATCATACCTAAATTTTTATAGTCTTTGACAATAGTAATAGTCACTTATTTTCAGCCCTAGACGTATAAAAATCCTAGCTCCGCCACTGCATATAGCGCGTGAGGTACCTAGGTGGATTGCAGTATCAGTACGTTCTTCGAGGCACGCACGTGTTCTGGCCCCAACGACAGAGCCGCCTGAACTTGCGGTGCCTGTTGATTGGTGAGATCATTGCCTTGGTTCGACACAAATCCATGCACACCATGCACATACTCCTCGCTCCTGCGTCATAAAAAAAGAAGGCGTAACATCTAACATGACACGGTTTACATAAAACTATTCCCAGAATGGAAGAAGCACCAGGGCGCAACAAACGGCGAGGCGTCTCGTTGGCTCCTCCATATTCCGAAAGGGTGCTTTCAGATGATGATACAGCATCGAGTAGTTATTCTTTTTCACTACTGTCTGCGTCGCCAGATAGTGGGAGGGAATGTTCGAGCAGATAGTGGGAGAGAATATTTGAGTATTCGAACGGCGTGCGTTCGTGCGCGCTCCCCACCCAACGCCTGAATATGTTTACCCATTGCGTCGCGATCTCATCCGAAAAGGAGTTAGCTAGCTTATATCGATCGACTGGGGTACAGGACAACGAGCTGATAAACATTTCAGTCAGTCAGTCAGTCCGGCCTGGCTCCAGATAGTATTAGTAATCTATGGTAACATGTGCCGTCGATTTTAATAATCCGAGTTAGGTCTTGAAATGGACACACATATGCATGTATTCATGCACGAATGCGTGTGCTAACCCTGTGCAAATCAAGATAACACTTTTTATTTATTTAGCAGCGCATACTAGTTGGGTTAGAGCTGGCTATCACTGCATCACATGCAGCGTATATTATAGCACACCCCCTGCGTGAATATAATATCATGGAGTTCTTTCCTCTTCCGTTGACCTCCCTGCAGGGATTGTACGTACTCTCGCGACAGAAGCTAGTAGGATCCGAGTGTACTGCTCCTTCGAGAAAGGAAAGGGCAGGGATGGAGTGGTAAGTCTTGGCCAGTGGGAGGCAGAGCATCATGGTCGGAATGGATCCGATGTAAGGTGACTGGACGCAAAATTGCAAATGGCGTATGCCGTGGCGAGCTGATCAATCGACCAATCCATATACGGCCATGGTTGCAGAAATATTAGTCCGGCCGAATTGGCCGTTTTCAGATTTAAGAAAGGATCGCCCGAGGCTATCAAAGTTTTAGAGAAATTTTACGGTGGACAACAGGCGTAGTAAACAGTGGTAGTAGGAATTAAATCTGACCGTCCGTTTGTTAAGGGCATTATAGTCTTTTCACTATTTGGCACTTTCAATCACGGGCAATACATTCAGGTCGGCGTCCCGTCTACCTGTCGGTGGAAACATCGGCGTGGTTGAACCGGAGACCCATCACGAAGCCGCGCAGGTGAATTTCGTGATCTGAGATCATGAAACTTGAATTTTAGCACCGAATTTAAACATTAGCACATTTTGATGAAAATTTTGCGTTGAACTTCAGAGAACTGACGGATCTCCCAAGCAAACGATTTCAAACTGGTATGTCATTAAAGATCCATGATTGTGGACTTGCGGTTAGTCATATTGTCCGGCAAATGCTCCCATAAATTCCCATATGTTGTCTTTCTTTATCGAAAAGATAGGTTCGCAATAATGAACTTCAATTTTCATACGGGTTGCAGTTGGAGGGAATAGGCGTTATCAGCCGAATCATTCCACATTATGGGCGACGGGGATGCACGAAGAAAATGCCAAACAAACAATGAGAGGAAATGCAATTTGATCATCATGAAGCTGGAAGCACCCTGCACCCTACTCCAAACCACTTGAAAAAGACCTTCATGGCGGGTGCGTTCGATACTCGATGAGCATCCACCGCAACCACACCATCTACCTGTCGGTGGAGGCATCGGCGTCCCCGTCGGCGGCGATGTCGGAGCGGAGGCGAGGAGGATCACCTCTCAAAGCACCGCGCGCCGCAATCCATTTCTTCTGCGATGAGCTTCCTCCCTCCCGAGCAAATCGGCGTCGACGCCGGTCCTCACGCACCAGTGGAGCTCGTGAGACCTAACCCTAATGCTTCCGTGAGTGGGCTGGGCCAGCGCGCTTCCTCTGCCACGCTTCGCCTGCGGCCCTGGTATTGTTTTGTATTGCTACACCTTTTCGTTCTTATAAGCATCCCAAATAATTTTGACATAGCCTAGTAGTGTATTGAGTTCTCTGCAAGAACTCATTTCTTGCTTTCTACATTTTCCCAAGAAGCATACATGACAACATAGAAGCTACTAATAAATGATGATGCAACGTTGAACTAAGCTACTTGTAGCATTTTCTAAAATTTAGATAACATGATCAATTTGATCTTATCCTTTATATGGACTATTTAAGTAAATACTTTTAACTCTCCTTTTGCCCTTGTTATTTGCAAATACATTGATTTACTAATTTGTTTTGGCTTCATTGTTGGAAACCCATACGTAAATTATCATCCACTATGCAAAGCACTTGATTAAATCTGAATTGGTTCAATTGTCATTGTCCACCTAATAGTAAGTACTTCCTTCTAAATCTTTTATGGTATTGGGATTTTTAGTTCATTGTTCTACATATTTATGTTACTTGTTCAGTATATATCTGAGATGAAATTCAAATTTATTTTTAATTGTGTATTTGTGTTGTACTTTTATCATACCTAAATTTTATAGTCGACAATAAGTAGTCACTTATTTTCAAATTCAGACGTATAAAAATCTCATACCAATCCTACTACATAATACCTAGGTGGATTGCAGTATCAGTACGTTCTTCGAGGCACGCACGTGTTCTGGCCCCAACGACAGAGCCGCCTGAACTTGCGGTGCCTGTTGATTGGTGAGATCATTGCCTTGGTTCGACACAAATCCATGCACACCATGCACATACTCCTCGCTCCTGCGTCATAAAAAAGAAGGCGTAACATCTAACATGACACGGTTTACATAAACTATTCCCAGAATGGAAGAAGCACCAGGGCGCAACAAACGGCGAGGCGTCTCGTTGGCTCCTCCATATTCCGAAAGGGTGCTTTCAGATGATGATACAGCATCGAGTAGTTATTCTTTTCACTACTGTCTGCGTCGCCAGATAGTGGAGGGAATGTTCGAGCAGATAGTGGGAGAGAATATTTGAGTATTCGAACGGCGTGCGTTCGTGCGCGCCCCCACCCAACGCCTGAATATGTTTACCCATTGCGTCGCGATCTCATCCGAAAAGGAGTTAGCTAGCTTATATCGATCGACTGGGGTACAGGACAACGAGCTGATAAACATTTCAGTCAGTCAGTCAGTCCGGCCTGGCTCCAGATAGTATTAGTAATCTATGGTAACATGTGCCGTCGATTTTAATAATCCGAGTTAGGTCTTGAAATGGACACACATATGCATGTATTCATGCACGAATGCGTGTGCTAACCCTGTGCAAATCAAGATAACACTTTTATTTATTTAGCAGCGCATACTAGTTGGGTTAGAGCTGGCTATCACTGCATCACATGCAGCGTATATTATAGCACACCCCCTGCGTGAATATAATATCATGGAGTTCTTTCCTCTTCCGTTGACCTCCCTGCAGGGATTGTACGTACTCTCGCGACAGAAGCTAGTAGGATCCGAGTGTACTGCTCCTTCGAGAAAGGAAAGGGCAGGGATGGAGTGGTAAGTCTTGGCCAGTGGGAGGCAGAGCATCATGGTCGGAATGGATCCGATGTAAGGTGACTGGACGCAAAATTGCAAATGGCGTATGCCGTGGCGAGCTGATCAATCGACCAATCCATATACGGCCATGGTTGCAGAAATATTAGTCCGGCCGAATTGGCCGTTTTCAGATTTAAGAAAGGATCGCCCGAGGCTATCAAAGTTTTATACGTTACACCAAGTTTTAAGAGAATGTTTGAAAAGCTTCATGTTTCACTGAGTTTTGAGTGGTTTTGTAGAAGTTTCTAGAAGATTTCAAGTTAAAGTTTCAACAAGTTTGAGATTGTCAAACTAAGTTCACCATGTTTCAACCGATAAGTTTCAACCAAAGGTTTCAATAATTTCACCAAGTTTTAAACAAAAGATTCAAGAAGTTTCAACAGGTTTCAATAGATTTCGAATAAGTTTTCAAGAAGTTTAGGTGAGTTCACCTAGCTACAATGTTGTACCACGTCGCTGAGGACCACTCGACATTGTTTGTTGCCGACACATCTTCTTCTCTAGCTCCTCCCCCGACTACCACTGCCATAATCGAGTCGAACTATGTCGCCCACCACCGATCGCTGGCCATGTGGGCGCTCAGCCTCCGTAATGCCAAAAGGAACCACACACCTATGAGCTCTAGCCCCGAGCACAATCTCGTGGATGCGGGTGTTTGCGGCGCCTCACTCCCGAACATGGCGTAGATCACGGATCTCTCCGACTGCTCATCCAGCAAACGAATGAGGTTTGCGCCCTATTGGTCCTCATCACCGCCACTGCCGACAGCGGCGGCAGCTTGGGCAGCACGCGTACGCCACAAGGCAAGGAGGCCGGAGGGAACGATGGGCTTGCTGAAGAGGTTGTTGAGGAGGGGGCAAAGCAGGGCGTCAACCTCGTAGCTACTGCAGTAGATGAGGAGTAGGCAGCATTGCTCCATCTGCCAAATGTGGCTCATGTCAAACGCACCAGAGGCATTGAGATGGAATGCCTCGACGATGTACTTGCCGTCATGGAGACGATGGGTGATTGGGGCAGGGAACAATATCCACTGCGGCTGGACCATGAAGTCCTATGTCGTCATTTGCAGAATCTGAGCGAAAGAGTGGAAAGGGGGAGGGGATGGATCTGGATCGAGAATAGTGGAGTGAGGAAGAGGCGAGTCGAGCGATATGATGAAGAAAATGAAAGGATAAGGTGGGGTCATCCTCAAATCAGATGTGATCAGGTTTGGATCAAATGGACACGTACTAGCTGTATCATTGATCTAACACTGAATGGTATACTATTCAGTGGTTTTTCTGAATTATTTAAGCAACTCCGGACAGCAGATAATTACTTTCACCTGAACTCAGCTGCCTTTAATTTCACCATGATGGCGTGAGTCGCATGATACGAATGCTAATCCAAAATGGATTAATTTGTCAAGTACTCAAGTCAGAAGAGTACAAAAGTCTAGCCAAAATAAAAAAAATCACGTACGTGGATTTGGAAGGGCTTTGTCGTCATGAGTCATGACTCCATCCAGTGCCAGCTAACGAACAAAAGGCGTGTCGCCGCTCGGTTGCATAAAAGACATGCAATTGTGAACCTGATGACCTATCTCCAGTCCAGATCCAAGGCAAAGCCTGAATCATGCATCTACCAAGCACGTACGTACGCTGCAGGACAGCACCTCCCCAAACCACGTAACTACCACTACTACAGATCAGGCCTTCCATACCAGCTCATCAGTCCCGGTTGAATTTAAACCCGTACTGATGAGGGCTTCAGTTGTTTCCCTGGTAGTGTACACTCGCAATGCATTATATATACTAGATCACAACTGCCGTGCGTTGCTGCAGGTGGAACGAATCGTCGACACAAGTAGAGATTATAATAGAGAAAGAATTTTTTTTCAAAAACACCTAAAAAACAAATCAAATTATCATAATTTATAAAAAAGGGAAAACTTATCATGATCCTTTTTTTTGGGTAGCTAAGGTATCCTCTAAGGACCATTCTAACAAATTTCAAAAAATCTACAAATTTAGTAACTCAATTAAATCAGCGAACTTGCTTTAAGCGTGATAGTAGCACTGTCAGTTTTTTAAAAAACGTAAAAGTTTGATCACTATTTGAATTTTTTCAGGTAGCGTAAGCATGTTCTCAGGACACTTCTAATTTTTTTTCAAGAATTTAAAAATTTAGTAGCTCAAATAAATCAGCTAAATTGCTTTAAATGTATTAGTAGTATCACCAGAATTTCTAAAAATTACGCAAGTTTGATAATGATCCGAATTTTATGATAGGGTAGGCATGCTTTGAGCCTTTGAGGATCATTCTTAGAAAGTTTCAAAATTTTACAACATGATTTTATAGTCCAACTAAATATGCGAAGTTTATCATTCTCTCTTTTGTTTCCCTGGGAAAACATTGTAGCTGCCACAGTATTATGCGCCTCCCGGATCCGAAGCCAAGACCTACCGCTCACAAGCGAAAGCTCTAAGCTAACTAAGGTAATGGGCCGGCGCACGTGAAATAGGATAGATAATAAATATGAAGCCACCCAGATTTTATTGTAGAATCCACGATAAAAAAAGGGTTAATTAGATATATGCCACTGCAGGAATCGGTTATTCGAGATTTGCCATCGTTCCTTTCGTATTTCTAGATTTGCCATTACGAAACCGTGCTTATTCGAAATATACCACCGCTCGCGACACGTGTCCTTCGGTCAAACTGAAAGCATGACTCAACCCATTCGGACGATTTTGCCCTCCGTTTATTTTTATTTTATATTTAATTTAAGGCTAAAATGGTATTAATATTTTATGAAATTTTTATCAAGATCTGAAATAGTATTATTAATCTTATATAAAGTTTTAAAAATTTTATCTTTTATATTTAAATTTTAAAAATTCTGACATTGCTATTTTCAACTTTATTTTTCTATTTTTGAATTTCCAAAAGTTTCAAATGTAAGTTTTAATTTTTTTATATTTTTACTAGAGGTAGATGAGGATCTCGGGTCACCAAGGTAAAAATCTTAGCTTCAGATCTTTTTTGGAGATTGCTACAAAATTCTTACAAGACTTTGATGCGGAGGGGCAAAATCGTCCGAATTGTGCTCAATTTGACCAGAAGGGACACGTGTCGTGAGCGGTGGCATATTTCGAATAAACACGGTTTCGTAATGGTAAATCTAGAAATACGAAAGAAACGATGGCAAATCTCGAATAACCGATTTCTGCAGTGGCATACCTAATTAACCAAAAAAAGGGGGGAGGTGGTGCGCGTGGTTATCTCTTAAGATGTGCTGTGCTCCAGGTGCTACATGTGAAGGCACGTGATATGTGTCAATCAGGATACGCCTGGACTAATCTACACAAAGAAAAACGCGAAGATTCGTGATGTATCCGGCGAGCCGAACGCCACAAGGAGACGCCCAGCAGGTCGCAGGGACCGGCGTGAGGCGCTCACGTATAGCCAGTGGCGGACCCAGCAAAAAATTATAGATAGGACAAACTTGAAGCATATACACACCTAGGTATAAATTTGTTGGGCGATGCTCTATCTATGAACCATTTATTGGACTATGCAGTATATATATACTTGGGTATAAGAAGCTTTGTAAATTGTAGGTGGGGCGTTTCAACTCGCCATATTGTTGGGTCCGCCTAGCATATAGCGGTATAAATTTGCTAGCGACTTATTACCGTGCTTCTTTTGAGATGTGATATAATTTGATATAAAATTATTTTATTTAATATTTAAGTGATTGTTTCAAATTTAAAGTTAACAAGTCACCATGAAGCTGAATCTCATTAATATTTTTCATTTGAAATGATCTTATTTTAATTTTAAACTTATTAACTGTTGTAATCGAAATGTGAACCATAATGAGATTTTTTTTTGCCAACCATGTCACATGCTCGCATGCTGCCGTGCGAATTTTTATTTATTTAATATTTATTTTAATTTTTTTCGAAAATAATCAACAAAAAAAAATATTGTGAAATTGGGTTCCCGTCGCCCGAATATGGGATAAATTCATGCATATTTTTCACACATATTAGGACAACGGGGGACACATATTTTACATCAGGGTCCCTATCACCCGAATATGGGGCGATCGCCCCCTATCCAGGCGACGGGAACCCATTTTGTATTTTTTCCGTTGATTATTTAAAAAAGATTTAAAATAAATATTAAATAAAAAAAGTTTCGCCTGCATGCTGCATCCACGCTCGCGCACAAGTGAGTCCACCAGACAGGCGGCCGACCTTGGCGTCAGGCCCAACGTCTTGACACGGCGGCAACAACTTTGTCTTGTTGATACGGTACAAGTAGAACAAGGCCATGTTTGGGGCTGCGGCTAAATTTGTAGCTACTTTTAGTTTGTTTGGATCAGAAGCAATATGAATGGCGGCTGTGACTTTTCTTGTTATATTGTTTGGCAAACTGGCTGTTGCAGTTGTAGCTTTTGGGGGCCAACCGAGCGGGAAGGTAACAATATAGCAAAGTACAGCGGCGTGGGGACGTGACGTAGAGGTGGCGAGGCGGGGTGGCGGAGATCGAGAAGGCAAAACGACCGAGGTGAGAGGTAGTCAAGCAAAGCCACAGCTGAAAAACTTCTCCTCAGCAGTTTCAGCTTTTAGGGGTGCTTCTACTGTGGCTTAGTTTCCCAGCTGCTTTGTAGCCATGCTGTTTGGAGGAGCTTTTAGTCTAAAGTTAAAGTAAAGCTGAAGCACATTACAAGCTGTGGCCAGTTGCGTTAGCCTAGCAGCACAGCTTCGGAGGCATTTATTTAGTTGGTTTGCGTGGATGGGCCTAATTTGAGATGAAAGATGTTCGCTAAGCATGACCACGCCGCGCTCGCTCCTAGCGGGGGCGGTGCGGGGGTCGATGAGCAAGGTGAACATGGCCGACAGGTCGAGCAGGGCCGGATCAAGTGGGTGCGCAATGTATTCCGTAGCCCTAAAATTTTTATAAAATTATCTTTTTAGTAGGTTAAATTTATTGATTGAATTGGTTTCGATTTTATTGGTTTAGGATTTTTAAAACTTAAAACTACTTATGTTATACTATGTAGAAAACTTTCTAGTTCGACAAGGGAAAGCTCGCTGTGGCGATGAGAACCTCGCACAATGGCAACCCATGGCGTCGATACTCGAGTCCTGCGACAAGAGCTATGGTGACCTGGTGATGAGCTCAAGCAGGTGCAATGGGGCATCGACATTCCACACCAGCATCCTCGCAAAATGATGGCGGCTAGCATGTGCGCCGGCGACTGCTTCGAGGAGCGGGACCTCAAGTCGCCCTACCAACTTATGCAGAGCCATGTTGCCCGTGTCGTCTCCAACACGCCCCATGTCGCTGCCCTCATCAAGCAAATCGGCAGAACCTTTTTTTTTTAGGGGGAAAACAACAAGAGTTGTGATTTATTAGTAAGAGGCCAAAAAAACATATGATGTATGAGGATGCACCAAAGTTATGTACAAGCCATAAAAGAAAAAAAAAAGGACGAAAAGAAAAGAGAGATGTTAGGTGTGCATGTGAAGCCTTACTAGTAGTTTTTTAAGTCTTATTGCTCCTGCGAAGCTCCAGTTTGACGCCTCTTCTTTAATTGAATCAATGATCGCTTCGTGGATCAACCATTTATGCTCGAAGACTCTATTATTGCGCTCTTTTCACCATTTCCAGCATACTAAGATGACAAGCATTTTGGCACCTTTCTGAAATTCCGTGAGAGAGTTCACCCAATCTAGGTTCCACTGCTCCAGGTGCGTGGTCGGGTGCCATCGATATGGTAATAGCGCAGGAAGACAGATCCAGCGGGCAATGGACGACCATAGGCGTTGAACATGGGGTAGTCAACGAAGAGATGATGTACAGTTTTAAGGTTTTGACAACACATTTGACAGAAGTATGAATTTGACCACCCTCTAAGTTAGAGACGTTGAGCCATCTGGAGCCGGTTGTGCAAGGAAGAAGAATTTACATCGTGATGGTGCCCATGCTGACCAGTCTATAGTGTGGAAGGGCTTGTGGATACATCTAGTAAGTTGTGCGTGATATGCCGAGCGAGCTGAGTATTGTCCGCTAGAAGTGAGTGTCCAGGTGATCTCATCATTTATATCAGGCCGCAAGGATATTGACTAAATTTTGACCCATAATTTGATGTATTCGTTGCGGAGCTCCGAGGTCAAATCATGTCGGATATCGCAAATCCAGTTATTGTTCTGCAGGGCATTCTCCACTGATCTATTTTTTCGTCTGGAGTATTTGAAAAACAGTGGTGCAAGGTGGCAAGGTGCTGCACCTTGGAGCCATTTGGAAGTCCAGAAGGTTGCTTTCCGGTCGTTCCCAATGGTTAATTTGTTTGCTGCTTAAAAGAGTTGCAGGTCGGTCGGATCATATGGTGTCGGTATTCCAGTCCATGGTATGTTTGAGGAAGTCCACTGGACCCATAACCAGCGTAGGAGGAGTGCTCGCGCAAATCTTTCCAGGTCCAATATTCCCAAGCCACCCATGTCAGTCGGATGACAGACTGTGGGCCATTGTACTTTGCAATTGCCTCCATGTAGTTGTGTGTTATCTGTCTATAGGAATTTCATTCTAATTTTATCAAAATCTCTAATGAATTTCTTACATACCCTGAGTGCCGTTAGCAGATAAGTTGGGAGTAAGGTTAGAACAGATCTAACTAGGGTTAGACGACCCCTGATGTCAAGTGTCGCATTTGCCAGCCTGCCAACCTTCATGCAGCTTTATCCTGAATAGGTTGTAGATCCACATGCCGTAGTCTCCCCAACGTAAGGGGCAGCCCAAGGTATTTCATGGGAAAGGACGAGACGACGCCTTGCAGGATGTCGTCCAAATCTAGGTTATAGCATCGGATCATGGCTATTGTGCTTTTATGCATGTTTACTCAAAGGCCAGAGAGTTGGCCGAAATAATGTAGGTTGATGATTGTTGGTTCCAACTCCTTCTTGACTGAGTTTAGAAATATTACGGCATCATCTAGCACCGTAAGGTGTGGGTGGTGCTGTTATGCATAGTGCTGTAGCTTCTTTACATTTGACATGAAATGCAGAAGGTCCTTTGTCCTCCAACATCAGCTGCATTTGCGCCCATTCTGCCCCTAGCTGATACGGGTTCACTCAAGATTTCACCTAAATTGATGCCCATCTCATGCGCAATGTATGACATAAGTGAGCTCAAAAGGCAAAAGTGGCAGGGAAATTGGTGTAGATGGAATTAGAATCAATCAGCTCACAAGACTAACAAATCAACGGAACGAATCGCAGGTGCGCCACCGCCGGCCAGGCCCAGGGCACCATACGCGTCCGCGACGTAGCCACCGAGTTACCGACCGATCCTGATCCTGCGCCGGCAAGGGCTCCGGTGCGCGGCGCACCGCCCTATGCCACCGGAGGAGGCGGAGGAAACAGCCCCCGCCTCGTCGCCCAAGCATCAAGTTACATCGGCATGGTACTGTATTACTTACACCCCTCTTCACCGGGCCCCCTTAGCAGAACGGTAGCCCAGCTGAAAACCACCTCCTGACATGCTGCCATCTGTTCGACCAAATGCCGCCTCCGCCACTTCCTCCTGGGGCGGCTCCACCTCCGCCCCCCTTCTCCACCGTCCCTGCCTCCTACCACGTGAATGACGTCGGGCGGGCGCGGCCGCCACCCATGGTGGGTGTTCAACCACCTGCTCGACGCGCAGCCTCCGGGAGAACAGAGTCGGGGTGGTGGAGCCGGTGCATGACAGGCTGACAACATGCAGAGGGGCGGCGGCGTCGAGCCCAGCGTGTTCACCTACAACCTGCAGACGGAGGGGCTGTGCCACACCGACCGGGTGGACGGGGCGCGCGAGATGCTCTCGATGAAACGGCCAGTGTCAGGGGCGTCCCCGGACACGGTGAGCCATGCCATGATCGCCGCCGCTTCGTGCAAGCTCGGCCGGCTGGCCGCAAGGCCAATGTCCTGTGAACATCGTACTATCACTCTTATCAGTCTAGCGCGCACTGGGGCTGCTGCTAGTTTCAGATGTTCCACAAGGCCATCTGACACGTCAAAACTGCACTCTCCAGGAACACCAGAGGGAACAGGAAGCCCCCATACCACGGAACTCTGTCTCTGTGCCTATCAGGATTACTCATCCATCGTTGCTTTAGAGGATTCGACTCCGAGTTCTTTGTTCCAAGCCTCGAGTCTTCGAGGTTTTGTTCACGGGGATGTCTATTTCTCACATTTTCAACCAATGGATCCATCTAGAATTAGACACGTACAAATCTCAGACGTTAACAAAAAATCAGGCAACTTAGAACTAGCAAACACAAGCCCAATTTTGGACAGCTTTTAATTGTGCACATTCTGAATTCTTCAATAATCGGGTAGATGTTAGCTTCTGATTTTATGTATAAATTCTGATTGTGGAAGAAGTTTATCAAGAAACTTCTTGGAGAATCAGAAGCTATCATTTGCTTGATTGTTAGAGAATCAAGAATCTACACAATTAGAAGCTGTTCGAAACTGAGCTACAATTTGCACTATAGGAATCTGATCTATTTACGTCGGCCAAATATATTTACGTCGGCTTAAAAAGAACCGACGTAAAAGCGGTTCTATTTACGTCGGCTAAGTAAGACTGACGTAAATAATGCCAAGCAGACGAAACTGTAAGTTCAAGGTAGCCCTTGTATGATTTTGGTGATTAATGACAAACATAGTTATTGACAATGCTTATTTTAATGCAGTGCCTAATGACAAACCTCTAATATGCTTATTGATATGAGACTAATATGTTCATTGTGAAGATTGTTTTAGTCTCATCTTATTTAAAGAGAAATCATATATGAAAAGAATGAGTATGCAACTTTGAGGTATGTGCTCGGTATTCCACTCTCATTTATTAGTGCATTTGTCATATGCAAGCACATGCTAATAGTTTTTGCATTTATGCCATTCATATCATGTCATATTCATTTTGGGCATAAACATTACCGCATTGTTCATATCTTGCTCTTGGGATCATGTTCTTATTTAGTTCTTTAATGATTCCCAAGTTGACTCTTATCTTAGTTCGGCGCCAAATCTCTCATTCAAAATACTTTAGTCGGCGCCAACTTGAATCTCTTGGTTGAACTTCTTATTTGCCCATCTATAGCGGACTAAACTTTTTGTCGGCATGAGCGTGGTTTGCTTGTCTTTGGATCTGTAATGACTATTCTTTAAGTGATCCTTTGGTTGCTTCTTTATAGACTTCACCATGCTTGATCATATTTGTGCATATAAGCTCACCATGAATGTTTCTATCATGCACAACCTTCGTGGAGTCTAATTTGGTTTAAATATTTGTTTCGATGTTGATCCATGCATGTATCTTTGTGTGTTTAATTCATTGGATCAATATATCTTCATGCCTTGATTTTAAGAGAGCTTATGATGGGTATTTAATAACTTGTGTTTTAGTGATTGAATTTGATTGTGATCAATTTGGATTTGGATGTTTAACACTTTTTCGGAAGTCCTTTCATGAGGAGCGGACGGATTTAGTGCTTAGAATATGCACTGGATCATCCATTCAATCTAATAGCAAGTTTCCTCTTGAGCGGGACAAAACTCACTAAAACTCCATGTATGACGGACCTAAAATTCGGTCCGGCATACATGTATGACAGACCAAAAGTTAGGTCCGTCATACACATGCATTGACAGTGTTTCGTATTTTGCATTTTGAAGGTCTTCCCGTGCTCGAAAAAATAAAGTGTCTACATGAAAGTTGTAGAGAATTTCGAGACGAATCTTTTCATGTTGACAACTTTCTCATTTGAGCTACTGAAAAATTCATAAAATTCTTAAAGTTGGCTGTTGTGTTGTGAAGGAAATCTTTATGTTCTTTAGTGCTGGAATTGTAAATATTTCAATGCACATGTCCTCCTCATTCATATTCATTCATGTGCATACTATTAAGAAGATAAAAGATTAATTGAGTAATTTAAATTGATTTGCCTTGCAATTAATTTAAATACCTTTTGGTATTATTCTAACTAAGTGTATGAATCAAATGCATATACATCTCGGTGCACTTAGTAGGAGCATTCTTATGTCAAGTGTTTCATATATATTGGGTTTCATTATCAAACACTTGTTGAGCTTAAAACTTAATGACTATCAAATATATCCATGCAAATCTATTGAGCTTTTGGGACTAATGTCTTTCTTGAGATGCTTTGAAGAGAATTAGGTTCCAAGAGCATGTGTGATGACCAAAGCGTGATAAAGGATTGATTGTTAAGTCAAGATCAACTAGAAAAGGATTCACCAAGAGCTGAGGACGAGTCAAGATCGATTTGATGAGAGGGTCATCGGGAGGATGATCGAATCAAAGTCGATAGACAGAAAGAGCCTCATGAGGTGATCAAGTCAAGGTTGACAAGACGAAGACTTCAACAATTATGACGGTCATCATGCACAACACATCAAGTAAAAAGCATGAAGCTTAGAAGTGAACCTAAAGATGCTCGAGGCCAAGGTATGGCTAGTATAGGACTAAGGATGTTTCCTAGTCTTTCACCGGTCTTGGTGTTGGAAGAAAGACCGGATTGATAGGATAGTTGCCGTACTATCAAGAGGAGTCCGGATTGATTTTGATTGGACCGTTTCCAAGCTCTCGAGTGATGCACATTGAGTCTCCTTACCCCTAAGTGAGCCTAGTGAGGTGTCTTGGGGTGTTAGAAGTGTTTAGTAAAAGAGAGAAGTTAGTGCTGCCCAAAAATGTGAGGTTTTGGCTGTCTTCTGATTCCTGTGAATTCTGCACTCCTCCTTTGGGACTTGGGTGCTGAGACCTTGTTAGATGGATAGCCCTTGTTCTTAGCTTTTATAGAGTCCAAGATCACCCAAATCCGAGTTCGGACGAGAAAGTTATCACCGTTTTCGTGCAGGCTGTACATGCTGTGACGGACCAAAAGTTAGGTCCGTCATACATGGGATTTCGCATAGGTTCAGTCCGTGGCAAATGTAAATTATCTGGTACTGTTCCCAACGGCTAGTTTTTGGTTCAAACGGCTAGTTTTGAGTGTGTTGGGTATTTATACCCCCTCCAGACTATTGTGAACCAACTTTTGGCAACCCATTCATCATCTTTGAGCTGAAGGTGTGTGAGAGGAACTCCTATGTGTTAGGAGTGTCCAGAACACTAATCTCTTGAGTGTGATTAAGAGAATCCTAAGTGAGATTAGTGTGTGATCAAGAGTGTCTGTGTGCATCTCTCTTGAGCTTGATCCGTGTGATCAAATAAGCAGACTTGTTACTCTTGGTGTTGACAGCACCTAGAGCGGCGTGGGGCGTTGAGTACCGGTGATCTTCTCAGCGAAGATTGTGAGAAGGCCGGGTGTGTCTGTGTGCTAGCAAGACAAGAGCAGGGGCCCGAGGAAGGTCTATCTACTCTTGGAGCTAGCAGCTTGTAAGAGGTTGGGGCTCACCTCACCGTTGTGGTGGAAGAGTCACCCGAGTGGAGACGAGGCGAAGTGCTCGAGAGGGAGCCGGTCTTTGTGAGGAGCAAGGACTTGCCTCAACGTGGAGTAGGAGCGTGACTCCGAACCACGGGATAAAAATCATTGTGTCACTTGTGGTATCACTTGTCTCCTTATGCATTGATTTACTTCGTGTTTATCCTTTATGCATAGTATGCCCTGTTTGTTGATGTGAGTTCACTGCTAGTTGTGCCTTTGTCATGTGTTGACTTGTGAGAGCCAACTAGTTTATCTTGAGCTATTCATTTGTTGGCATTTACCTTCCTAGAATTAATTTGCTTGCTGGTCACTCTAGAACTGCATACCTTGATTTAGTTAATTCTTATTCTAGTATGCTTGTCCCTTGCCATCATCTAAGATAATAACTAGTGTTCAAATATCATTTTCTAGCTTCGCATTTCATTAAGATTTGGACACAAGTATAAAATTGATTAGAAAGTAAAATTTGAAGAAGCCCAATTCACCTCCCTCTTGGGCATCCGATTCCTTCAAACACCGCCCAACGCGCAAAAAAAAAAAATTAAAATCCTGCAGACATGTTTACGTCGATCGGTAAGCGTAAATATGCCACGATAACTTATTCGTCGACCGGCCCGACGTAGCAATGATCAAGCGTGGCCTATTTATATATGTCGATGATTGTATGCATATTTTAATTTTAGTTATATATTCATGCCAATTACATTTGTTTGGTTATATGCTTTAATTTTAGTTATGTATACATGCTTTAATTTTAGATATATGTCGATGATTGTATTCATGCTAATTACATTTGTTTGGTAGGAATATATGGCGCAACGATTCGGAAGACCACTTGAATCTTTTCTGTTTCAACCTCCACCCTTCTTTACCTCGCAATCTCCTAACATGGTATCATCGAACAATTTAAATTTGTTTTAACGTAATCTAGCTATCTCTAACATATGTTCGTTGATATAGGGTTCGTGACCCACACCGGATGCACATGTTGGAGGCAACATGATGCTTCTTCTTCGAGGGCGATCATCGGTTGGCTGACTTCTTAAACTCGGGAAGCGGCAGCCGTAGTGGGCATCATTTTGAAGATACTCCGCCAAATTGATGTTTGTATGAACAATGAGTAGTATGGTTGAACTGTGTCATATGTCATGTTTGCAAATTGAATTTTCTATGTGTTATATGCAAATTGAAGTTTCTATGTGTTGTATGCAAATGGGCGGATTGATATTGGTTTATATGAATGCATGGTTGAATGGCTTGATATTTTCTTTATTCTGAATGATATGAATGGATTGATATTTTTGCTCTCTTGAATTGATATTTCTTGCCCAAATCCGGTGGCGGATCGATATTTGGTATGCGGTCTCGATATTCGTCGGCGGGGGACGTCCTGTCGGCCCGATACGGCGAGCGTAAATCTAGCACCACTCGACCGCAATGAAACTTCAAGATGTTCACGTCGGTCAAAGCCCGGCCGCGTAAATACGATGGCGTGGACATTATTTACGTCGACCGAGGCCTAAATAAGTGCCATGTCGGCTCTACTCAAGCGGGACGTGGACTACTATTCTGTTTATGTCGGCCTTAGAGGCCGTAAATAAACCTTATTCGTCGGCAAAAGCGTAAATCTGAGCTATTCGTCGCTCGGTTTACGTCGACCTATTTACGTTGGCATCTTGATGTAAATAGATATTCACGTCGACTTCGGCGACGTAATAGGTCGATTCTGTAGTGTAGAGTGCATTTGGTAGGGCTCGGCTCTACGGATCCGTGGATCTGGTGGAGTAGGTATTCTAACTCCCCGATTAAGTGGAGTTAGAGTCATTAATACATTAAGAGTGTTTAGATGGATCATCTTGTTTATATTTTAGACAAAAAATATAAACTTAATTTATTTATTTTAGCTTACAAGTTTCAGATCTTAGGTAAAGCGGAGATCTAAAACTCTACCAAACCTATCCTTATTCCCATGACTCAAATTGCAATACTAGAACGATCTCCTTAAAAAAAAAAAAAGAGAACGATCACATAAGAAAAAGTTACTAGTTGCCAGGTTTCATTCGAATCATATACTATCGCTATTTCTATGCACATTCCTGCTGTTCCGGAAGGTGCAAGAGAGACATAATTTACATCAACTGGAGGCCAAAAATCACTCCTACTGTCCTACTAGGTACTTACTGGCTAATGCTCGATGTCGTACTTGTGCTGTTCCACGGAGCTTGCACGGTGTCAGGAGACCAGGGCGCGATGAGCATGTCTTTCTTCCGTCTTTCTCCGCCCTGCACCCGTCCTGTATGCCCCTGAGGACGTCGAGCACCTCCCTGATCGGCGGCCGCATCTCGCCGTTCTGCTGCAGGCACCGAAAAGCCAGCTCGGCGACCATCGTCATCATCTTCCTCGTCTCTTGATCGAAGCTGTACCCGAGTTCGACGTCCACCAGCTGGTCCACCTGGGATCTCTGGATCTTGTTGATGGCCATGCCGGCCAGGTTGATCTCGTTGCGGTCCCGGGTGACGTCGATGGCGGGCTTCGACGAGATGAGCTCCACGAGGACGACGCCAAAGCTGTACACGTCGCTCTTGTCGGTGAGCTGGTAGCACTGGTGATACTCTGGATCCACATACCTGTATGTCAGACAAAACAAGAGTCTGAAATTGTGCCACATGTCATCGACAACGACGAGGCTGGTTTGGTGTAAATGGCAATTGAGCAGTAGTCATGGCGTACCCTGGCGTGCCCTGAGGGGCGGTGGAGACGTGCGTGACGTCGAGCGGCAAGAGGCGTGAGAGCCCGAAGTCGGCGACCTTGACGTGGAAGTTGGCATCGAGAAGGATGTTGTTGGTCTTGACATCTCGGTGCACGATCGGCGGCTCGACGGCGTGTAGGTACGCGAGCGCGGCGGCCGCCTCGACGGCAATGTTCAGGCGGAGCGGCCACGTCAGTGCGCGCTCCGGTGCGCGACCGCCGTGCAGGTGGTCCGCGACCGTGCCGTTGGGCACGAACTCGTAAACCAGCAGGAGCTCCCTGCTGCGGCTGGACGTGCAGCCGTAAAACGTGACGAGGTTCGGGTGGCGCAGCCGGGAGAGGATGGCCGCCTCGTTCAGGAACTGCTCCACGTGCCGGCAGCTGTTGTTGTACAGGCGCTTCACGGCCACGACGCGCCCATCCGTAGATGCCCTGAACCGATCAAATCAACCCAATCCAACGTAATCAAATAGACGTCAAACTCAATATCTTGGCTAATTGGCCAAGGAGAATGTCAGCGCGTGTACCTTTGTACACGGTGCCGAAGCCGCCATCGCCGAGCTCTCTGGTGTCATTGAAGCCTTCGGTTGCCTTCTCCAGCTCCTCGTAGGTGAAGTGGTGTGTCTGCAGGTTGCGGACGCTGCCGGACTCCATGTCGCTGCTGCCTCTGGAACGCGGCGTCCCTCCAGAAGCGGTGTACTTGAGGAGCCTCGAGGACGAGGTCATCTTGTATTGCCTTCTCTTGCGGATGTACAAGAACAACACGACGACGAGAAGCAAGAACAAAACCCCGGCAAATACGGAGGAGGCTGAAGTTGCAGGTGGCAATGAAATTGATCAGGAAAGAACATGTGCATCGATGCTTGAAGTTGCAGGAGAGGAGTATAGATTAGTGGCAATCCTACCTAGTTTTCTTGCTTAATTTCCAGCACTTCGCACTTGCAAGATATACCATCAGTTCACTAATCATCGTTTTAATGTGTTTTCATCATAACTAGCTGTGTGCATCTCCTTTAAAGCATATTTAAATAATTTGACAATACAGATGTGATTTTGCTTTTTTTAAAAAATAAATCATTGCAGAACTTCATTTGTTATATTTTAATATTATATATTATAGGAAAGAATATATTCACTCTATTTCCCAATACCTGTCAAATGTGACCGAAACTTCCTTTCCCGAATACTTGCATAGCAAAATAGTAAATATAACATAACATAGCATTTTCTATTTATATCATTATCTCTTAATTTCATTATTGCAATGCTGATCTATTTCTTTTAGTACTTTTATTAATGCACTCGCATTGTTCATACCGGTACAGTTGAGTAAACACTTGTCAATGTATCACACTCTCAATCCCTTCATTCTGTGGAGGTTTGCTAAATAAAGAGTTAAAACATTTGCTTTTTTGGAATTTAGTGTTCAAATATCATTTTCTAGCTTCCGCATTTCATTAAGATTTGGACACAAGTATAAAATTGATTAGAAAGTAAAATTTGAAGAAGCCCAATTCACCCCCCCCTCTTGGGCATCCGATTCCTTACAGAAACACCGCCCAACCGCGCCAAAAAAAAATTAAAATCCTGCAGACATGTTTACGTCGGTCGAGCCGACGTAAATATGCCACGTGGCTTATTTACGTCGACCCGGCCGACGTAACGGCGGTCCAACTGTGGCCTATTTATATATGTCGATGATTGTATGCATATTTTAATTTTAGTTATATATTCATGCCAATTACATTTGTTTGGTTATATGCTTTAATTTTAGTTATGTATACATGCTTTAATTTTAGATATATGTCGATGATTGTATTCATGCTAATTACATTTGTTTGGTAGGAATATATGGCGCAGCAGTTCGGAAGACCACTGAATCTTTTCCCGTTCCAACCTCCACCCTTCTTTACCTCGCAATCTCCTAACATGGTATCATCGAACAATTTAAATTTGTTTTAACGTAATCTAGCTATCTCTAACATATGTTCGTTGATATAGGGTTCGGCGGCCCGCACACCGGATGCACATGTTGAAGGCACCGATGCTTCTTCTTCGAGGACGATACCGTCGGTTGACGACTTCTTAAACTCGGGAAGCGACGCTGGTAGTGGGCATCATTTTGAAGATACTCCGCCAAATTGATGTTTGTATGAACAATGAGTAGTATGGTTGAACTGTGTCATATGTCATGTTTGCAAATTGAATTTTCTATGTGTTATATGCAAATTGAAGTTTCTATGTGTTGTATGCAAATGGACGGATTGATATTGGTTTATATGAATGCATGGTTGAATGGCTTGATATTTTTTGTCTTCCGAATGATATGAATGGATTGATATTTTTGCTCTCTTGAATTGATATTTCTGCGCCCAAATCCAACCGGCGGATCGATATTTGGTCGTCGGTCTCCGATTTTCGTCGGCCGGGACGTCCTCGACGCCGCAAGCGGCCGACGAATACTAGCACCACTCGACCGGCAATGAAACTTACAGTATTTACGTCGGTCAAAGCCTGGCCGACGTAAATACGATGACGTGGACATTATTTACGTCGGCCTGAGGCCTAAATAAGTGCCATGTCAGCTCTACTCAAGCCGGACGTGGACTACTATTCCTGTTTATGTCGGCCTAGAGGCCGACGTAAATAAACTTTATTTACGTCGGCACCGACGTAAATACGGGCTATTTACGTCGCTCGGTTTACGTCGACCTATTTACGTTGGCATGCTGATGTAAATAGATATTTACGTCGGCTTCTAGCCGACGTAAATAGGTCAGATTCCTGTAGTGTAGAGTGCATTTGGTAGGGCTCCAGCTCTACCAGATCCGTGGATCTGGTGGAGCTGGGTATTCCTAACTCCACCAGATTCGTGGAGTTAGAGCTGTTAGTACATTAAGAGTGTTTAGATGGATCATCTTGTTTATATTTTAGACAAAAAAATATAAACTTAATTTATTTTATTTTAGCTTACAAGTTTCAGATCTTAGGTAAAACGGAGATCTAAAACTCTACCAAACCTATCCTTATTCCCATGACTCAAATTGCAATACTAGAACGATCTCCTTAAAAAAAAAAAAAGAGAACGATCACATAAGAAAAAGTTACTAGTTGCCAGGTTTCATTCGAATCATATACTATCGCTATTTCTATGCACATTCCTGCTGTTCCGGAAGGTGCAAGAGAGACATAATTTACATCAACTGGAGGCCAAAAATCACTCCTACTGTCCTACTAGGTACTTACTGGCTAATGCTCGATGTCGTACTTGTGCTGTTCCACGGAGCTTGCACGGTGTCAGGAGACCAGGGCGCGATGAGCATGTCTTTCTTCCCGTCTTTCTCCGCCCTGCACCCGTCCTGTATGCCCCTGAGGACGTCGAGCACCTCCCTGATCGGCGGCCGCATCTCGCCGTTCTGCTGCAGGCACCGAAAAGCCAGCTCGGCGACCATCGTCATCATCTTCCTCGTCTCTTGATCGAAGCTGTACCCGAGTTCGACGTCCACCAGCTGGTCCACCTGGGATCTCTGGATCTTGTTGATGGCCATGCCGGCCAGGTTGATCTCGTTGCGGTCCCGGGTGACGTCGATGGCGGGCTTCGACGAGATGAGCTCCACGAGGACGACGCCAAAGCTGTACACGTCGCTCTTGTCGGTGAGCTGGTAGCACTGGTGATACTCTGGATCCACATACCTGTATGTCAGACAAAAACAAGAGTCTGAAATTGTGCCACATGTCATCGACAACGACGAGGCTGGTTTGGTGTAAATGGCAATTGAGCAGTAGTCATGGCGTACCCTGGCGTGCCCTGAGGGGCGGTGGAGACGTGCGTGACGTCGAGCGGCAAGAGGCGTGAGAGCCCGAAGTCGGCGACCTTGACGTGGAAGTTGGCATCGAGAAGGATGTTGTTGGTCTTGACATCTCGGTGCACGATCGGCGGCTCGACGGCGTGTAGGTACGCGAGCGCGGCGGCCGCCTCGACGGCAATGTTCAGGCGGAGCGGCCACGTCAGTGCGCGCTCCGGTGCGCGACCGCCGTGCAGGTGGTCCGCGACCGTGCCGTTGGGCACGAACTCGTAAACCAGCAGGAGCTCCCTGCTGCGGCTGGACGTGCAGCCGTAAAACGTGACGAGGTTCGGGTGGCGCAGCCGGGAGAGGATGGCCGCCTCGTTCAGGAACTGCTCCACGTGCCGGCAGCTGTTGTTGTACAGGCGCTTCACGGCCACGACGCGCCCATCCCGTAGATGCCCTGAACCGATCAAATCAACCCAATCCAACGTAATCAAATAGACGTCAAACTCAATATCTTGGCTAATTGGCCAAGGAGAATGTCAGCGCGTGTACCTTTGTACACGGTGCCGAAGCCGCCATCGCCGAGCTCTCTGGTGTCATTGAAGCCTTCGGTTGCCTTCTCCAGCTCCTCGTAGGTGAAGTGGTGTGTCTGCAGGTTGCGGACGCTGCCGGACTCCATGTCGCTGCTGCCTCTGGAACGCGGCGTCCCTCCAGAAGCGGTGTACTTGAGGAGCCTCGAGGACGAGGTCATCTTGTATTGCCTTCTCTTGCGGATGTACAAGAACAACACGACGACGAGAAGCAAGAACAAAACCCCGGCAAATACGGAGGAGGCTGAAGTTGCAGGTGGCAATGAAATTGATCAGGAAAGAACATGTGCATCGATGCTTGAAGTTGCAGGAGAGGAGTATAGATTAGTGGCAATCCTACCTAGTTTTCTTGCTTAATTTCCAGCACTTCGCACTTGCAAGATATACCATCAGTTCACTAATCATCGTTTTAATGTGTTTTCATCATAACTAGCTGTGTGCATCTCCTTTAAAGCATATTTAAATAATTTGACAATACAGGTGTGATTTTGCTTTTTTTAAAAAATAAATCATTGCAGAACTTCATTTGTTATATTTTAATATTATATATTATAGGAAAGAATATATTCACTCTATTTCCCAATACCTGTCAAATGTGACCGAAACTTCCTTTCCCGAATACTTGCATAGCAAAATAGTAAATATAACATAACATAGCATTTTCTATTTATATCATTATCTCTTAATTTCATTATTGCAATGCTGATCTATTTCTTTTAGTACTTTTATTAATGCACATCGCATTGTTCATACCGGTACAGTTGAGTAAACACTTGTCAATGTATCACACTCTCAATCCCTTCATTCTGTGGAGGTTTGCTAAATAAAGAGTTAAAACATTTGCTTTTTTTGGAATTTTTAGTATATTATATATTTTCTTAGCGACGGTAAAAACTTGTCAACGACTTTTATTACATAATAGTTAATAATATATACACATACAAATCAATTTTCTTACCTTATTTTTTTCTCGAATTAGCATTTTTCTCAAATTTTAATGTGTTTAAAACCAAATTTTATATTTTTCATTTAGTACAGAATTTAAAAAACAATCCTTAATTTCCTTTTATTTTTATTCTTCTATTATTTTTTAATTTCAAATTTCAATTTTAGGTTATAATTTCTATACAATCCAACTACTAATTTTCATCTAATTTTTATTTTGAATTCCAACTTTGTACATGTTTTGGTTTAGAGTTCGTATGAAAATCAAATGCTAATTTTCTTTTTTTTTATTCCGAATTTATGTTAGTTTTATTTTTTATTTAATTACGATATCATTTTTAGTTTATAATTCATAAATAAATCCAACTGCTAATTTTTATTTCAAATTTTAGCTATATACTGTGTTTTAATCTGGAGTTTGTATGAAAGTTAAATGGCTGATTTTATTTTATATTTTTATTATAATTTTTGTTATTTTTATTATACTTGGTATTGACTCTTTCTTATAATCTAAGTTAATTCTGAATATTAATTTATGTTATTTTTTAATTTTGAATATCAATTCTAGGTTAGAATTCATATGCAAATCCAATTGCTAATTTTGATCTAATTTTTATTATGAATTTTAGCCATTTACAGGGTTTAATTTGAAGTTCGTATGAAAATCAAATGGCTAACTGTTTTTTATTTTTATTCTGAATTTATATTAGTTTTTATTTTACTTGGTATGGACTCTTTCTTTTAACCTAAGTTGTTATAATTCAGGTTTGCTAGATAGATGTTAGATATTTTTTTAAATAATAACATCTAATGGCTAGTATAGTTCAATTTGGTTAAGTTCCACCAGATTAAGGATCAGATGTTTTGCTTTTATGTGAGAATTCTAGTTTATTTTTTCTTAGCAACTATAAAAGATATGCCATGAGCTTTTAATATATAATAAATATTTTACTAGTCTATAGATAACTATTGCAAATCTTCAAGAAAAGATAATCGATCTGTGTGCCGCTAACTCAATAGTTTTTTTTCTTGACTGCACGGACTAACATCAACGTGAAGGTCTTCAAAATAACAGATACTTTACAAAACAGTGAAAATTTACAGTTCAGATCCATGACATATTTAAATAAAAACTGGCAAGGAAGCAGGGTTTCATATATTTACCTATTGCGACTGCCTTTTTCCACGGTTTCTTTGGTCCTGCAAAATCAGGAAACAATTGTAACACTGCATTCTGTCAAAAAAATTTGTAACAATGCACAAATCAATTCTAATGAGTAATCACTACATAACACAATCAAAATCCCCAGTCTTTATGTCTTATTGCAATACAAGCTGGTTAGTATTATATCTCATTGTGAGTTCTGTCCTTGTTTAGTATCTGCTACTGCAATGCTAAGAATTAGCACATCACATTTGTGTTCTGTTAAAGTGTCAAAACATACTTAAGTCTCATGACTCATCAGAGCTCACATCTAAGCAACGCGGATAATGTGAACTAACTTTCTGACCAAATGGACATTGAACATGCTCTTTCAGAGAAACTCAAGATATTGCACTAAAAGTGGATCAAGGTGCGAGTCTTCTTTTTCTCATATTGTTTGTTATTAAGACGTTATGTAATCTTGTATAGTATGACATGAGGAAATTATGCATTCAGGAAAAGATCTAGTCAATAGTACTCGGTTTGCTTTATGCCATGAGCTTAATTAATTAATTCTTCTAGACATCCTAATCCCCTAGTCAGAGTTAAGCTTCTAGGTGAAGTGTCAACATCAAAGAAGAAAAGGTCTCTAAAGACATGTAATGGGACCAGTTCAAGATATATGAATTTTGCAGACTTTCTCAAGTAACGTAAGCGAATACTCGGTGTCATTTGAACCATGGTTGATAATGGTCCGAGAAATGGTTTATTTCTGTAACTATGAAAGCTCCAACATTTGCATATATCTGGTCAGAACAATTTTCCTTTTTCTAAAAAAAATCTGGTCAGAACAAAGCGTGATCAATCTTAAATTGTCTACGATGAGAATAAAAAATTAGACCTAAATAGCATGACCAGAGTATTTTGGATCAAAGATTGTTGACCTAACAAAAACAGATAACCTAGATGACAACCTTGATACCAACCTTGACGATAGAGGGTACCTGAAGAACATGATCCAATAGCTAGCCCATCAGGGCAGTAACATGTCTGATCATTAGGTGAGCTGACATTATACCCACAGTGCCCTCCGGAATACTTACAGTCTCCACACCACCCCACACCCATCTTCCACTTCACCGTGAAGCCGCCTTTTATCGCATCCTTAAGGCTAGAATTCCCGGTAGCCAACGAGTTTGCCATCGTTGAGTTGTAAGGAACGGACAATGTTGAGCTACATGCCCCCAGCACATCTGGCGCCGACGTGTTGTCCAGCCTATAGTAGGAGCTGCCCCCAGAAAAGCAGGAGAAAAGATCGTAGACCAAAGGAAGAGACGATGATTTGGCGCTACAATTGACATATACGGTCAAGAACTGATCACGGTCGGTGTACATGAACATGGTGTCATTGATGGTGGTGTTGCGGTAGCTCTGCAGGCATGTCTCCTGGGCTAGATTCTGATCGATGACTGTGAGGAGGTGGTTGTCGTAGTCGACGTTGGTAACCTGGAAGCTGTTGGAATTCATGTAGATCGCCAGATTGCCATTTGTGCAGAAGAGGCGGTACCCTGGGTAAGAGCAATAGTCTGGTCGGCTTACTCCTTTCACGGAGAACGGGTAATCGATGTCTAACTTGACTGATCCGCACTGGTAAGGAGTTGGGGTGCAATTGCTGTACCGGAAGTAGACATTGGATTGTGCCTTAGAAGGTGGCACTGATGATAGAAGTAGGATGAAGAGGGGTGGTAGGACATGTAGACAATGCATTTGCTCCAGGCTTCCAAATTGAAATACTTGATGAACAATTGCAAAGGAAGAGGAAGTAGCAAGATATATGGAGGAGAAATACTAGCAGGGTGTGCTTACTTAAGATGGCCGTTCAGACATTGCAGTGGTCATGGTCCATTGTGACAGGTCAAGAGGGGATGGCTGAGTAAAATTCAGGAAACAGAACATGGTGTCACGAAGTCCAGCTATTTAATGGGTTCGGTTATTTTTCCTCCTTCCCTGACGGCTCAAGCAGAAGAAATTTCTGGCACAGTGAGGTTGAAGTCAAAGATTTGAGGCGGTTTGTACCACTAGTCTGGGTGAACAGGAGTGGCGTCAATCGTTTCGCTCGCGTCACCCATCTGAATCAAATTTGGGTTCGCAGCACGCTAGACTTGGTCAGAACTGACGACGACCACCGTTTACAGTGCGTGCCGTGCGTCTAAAGCAATGGGTTGTTTACTTGGTTTGGTGCCCAGAACAGAGCAGCTGCCCACCAACCGCGACTAGCGGTCAACTTCGCCGCATGGTTGTGCAGCACAAGCATCACAATTCATAAACCTGCGCTGCCTAGTGGCCGTGAAACAGATGGCGTAGAAGAGAACCGAGCACTCGAGCAGAGCAGGCAGCAAATGGAGTAGAAAGAAAAAGAAGTCAAAATCAGAAGAGTTCCGGCGTCTGGAAAGGATGTTTTTTTTTCTTTCAAAAAGAAGAGTTCCGCAGTCCTGGAAGGATGTTCTTGTAAGTTGGTCAAATTTTTTTTTTGGCTGTAGTAGCTCTCTGCATATGTTTTTTTGCGAAAATAATCGGTGTCCTGAGGAAATTGCAGAAATAACACCTAGCAGGCAATTCCAGCGCACGGGTACCGTTGGAATCTTTTTTTATTTATTTTCAGCGCCGAAGAACCGCCGAATATTTGTTTAATTTTTCCCGGCATGTGAAATGTTTTTTTAATATCTAGCGGACAGGGTTAGGGCTGTAAACGAGCCGAGTTCGCCAGGCTCGAGCTTGGTAAGACTCGAACTGAGCTCAAGCCGAGCTCGAGTTTAGGTTCGAGCCTCAAGTCTGGCTCGAGCTCGGCTCGATCCAGGCTCGAGCAGGCTCGAGCTCAGCTCGACTAAGCTCGATAAGTCTGATAAGCTCGGTAGGCTCGGTAACAAGCTCGAGTAAGCTCGGCTCGAGAAAACTCGGTAACAAGCTCGACTTAAGAAGCTCGATTCAGGCTCGAGTAGTCTCGTGAACTATTCGAGCTCGGCTCGGTTAGGCTCGCGAGCTCAAGTTCGGCTCGTTCGGAGCTCGAGCCGAGCTCGAGTAGCTCGCGAGCCTCGAGCTTTTTTTACAGCCCTAAACGGGATGGGCTGATTTCGCCTGATTTCCAGTGGTTCCAAACAGTTGGAGAATTTTTTCAGTCCAAAATTTTCCAGCGGTCTGGGACCGCTGGAATCGGCTAGCGATGGCAAGTCAGATTATTAGAGCTCAAGTCTAGGGATGAAAACGGATCGGATATCTCCCGCCCGATTCGGGACCGGAATTTACCATCCGGTCGGATCCAGGACCGAATCTGGATTCGGGATCGGATCCGGAGCATCCAATGTCCGGTAAATACGGGATGGGATCCAGATATTCGGATTTTTCCTATTTGGATAATGGATCAGATATTTGGATTTTTCCTATTCGGATATCAGCAAGACCCAGCCCATTTTCATCATGTTTTTTTCCATGTTAGCCCATTTATATTAACAATTAGTTGGTTCTATTGATCCTAAAGTAGCATATTCTTTCTACGATGTTTGTTGAGTTTGATGGATATATAATTTGTTACTATAGTCATGTACTCGTATGGTTTTAATTCAATATATATTATTACTCTATACATGTGTGCATTATTTATATATTTTTATCCGTTTCCAACCCGAATTGATCACATATCCGTATCCCAAATAACCTGAATCCGTGTCCGGTTCTGAATTCGAGAAAAAAATATGGACTAGAATACGAAAAGAGCAATATCCGACCCGTATCCGACCCATTTTCACCCCTAGTCAGGTTCATGCCAGTTGAAAAGCTCGAGTGGAATGCTCCCAGATAACCAGATTAGTCAGATTCCTCAGAGAGCCGACAGACTGTGGGATGGGCCCTTCCAAATAATTATTGTCGAATTTTTTTAAAATAATATTATTTTAATCATAATTTACGGAAATAATATAGCGACAAGCCATATTATTTTCATAAATTACGATTAAAATAATATTATTTTAAAAAAAATCAATTATTGTCTATCTGCAACCTCTGCAAGCTCGAGAGCCTACCAATGCTCTGAGGGATCGGGCCGGTGATCTGATTATTGCTGAGATTGATCTCCAAAATGGTTGATGACTCGCACAACTTGTCAGGCAGCATTCCCGTAAAATTGTTTTGCGACAATTCCAGAGTAACTAGAGGTAGCTCAGCCAAGTATTCTGGTATCCCACCATGAAGATGGTTACTTAACAAGTTCAGCTCAGCGAGGTTCGTGCATCCTTGTGGGAAGCCATAGTGCCAACAGCCAATAGCCAAACACAACACCACCTGTATTGTCTTGAGTCTCTTGAGTCTTGACTAGATGCTGGGAGTGCTATGTGAGAATACATTTTTAACTCGCGGTTTTCCGGTTATGCTGTGTGACGTTGATTAAAGTAGGATGGGCTTGTTAGTTTATTACCAGCCGATTCCATCGGTCCTAGACTGCTGGAAATTTTAGGCTGAAAAAAAATTTCAGCGTATCCGTGCGTTAGAATTGCTTGCTAGGGGTTATTTCTACAATTTCCTTAAGATGCCGGCTATTTTTGCAAATAAACATATGCAGAGAGCTTCTACAGCAAAAAAAAAAAAATCTAAGTTGGTACCATCCGGCCGTTTGTCAGCACCGTCCTCCTAGAACAGCAGTATATGACATGGCACAATGCAATTGTGCAACAGTGTAGTGGGAAAGTTACTGCTAAATAGAAGGGAAAAGGACATTGCTTTCCTAAAAGTAATTACGTTTGCAGGAGAAAGAGACTTACCACAGTCCGGATTGCGCACACGCCCATCGGAGCACAAGCATCCCTGGAATCCGCCGCTCTGGTTGTAGCTGCACTGGCCCTTGGATTGCTCGCACTCCCAGCACGGACCTGCGGTCGGGTCCCATGTCAGCTGGAACCCCCGCTTCAGCACCGCACCGTACTCGCCGTCCCAAAACAGCGTGTAATTCTGCACGGCCCAGAAGCTATCTCTGAGCACAGGCACGACGTAGGCTTCCTCGCACGCCCGTGGCCAGCCTCCGGCGGGCACGTCAGGTTGCGGAAACACATAAGACAATCCAGTTCCTCCGTCAAATCCGCTGCAGCTGATCGGCTCGACGTCCAGCGGCTTGGGGATGGTCGACGTGAAAGTGCAGTTAAAGAAGAAGGACAGGTAGTCGGTGGCGGACTCGGGGAACTTCATCATGGAGCCAAGAAGTGGCGGGATGGTCGCGTTGTGGCGGACCCTGGGGCAGTTTCCGCCATCGAGAGCGTCCGTGTCGGCGAGAGAGACGGTGTTGTTGCCGTAGTCGATATTGAGAACGGTGTAGCTGTCGTTGTTGAGGCGCAGGATAGGGTGGCCGCGCACGCAGGCGATCCCCATGTCGGGATAGCCGCAGTAGGAATAGGAGTCTCCGTTGATGACCTTGGATCCATTGGAAAGGTAGAAAGGATAGTGGATATCGATGCCGTCGCCGCACGAGAGGGTCTTCGGGCACATGCTGGCGTTGTACGTGTCGCCGGCCGTCGGCTCGCCCGCGGAAGGGGCGAGGGAGACGGCGACGAGGAGGAGGTGGAAGAGGCCAGGCATGGCGAGGACAGGTATGGCACGGCACATACCACTACGGCTGCTTAGCTTGGCTGGTTCGATTCATGCGCTCGATCGATCGTTTCATTCGTCTGGTGGTGGCCGCAGCCCGCAGGCAGCCATACTAATCTTAAAAATTCTTGCACTGCACGACTTTGTCTTGCCCGGCGAAGGTTGGTGAGGTTGGGGGCACGTGGCGGGTCGCGATTGGTTGCGATGGAGCAGTTGGGTCTTCGGTTGCTGGTGGCACGCCACCGGCTGGTGACCTCATGTGTATGAGAGTGTACATCCGGTGGGGCCTCGAGGGCTGCGCCTGTTCCATTCCATTCCCTTTTCATTGCAAATAAACACGTTCCTCGTTTCATATGCATTTTTCCCTGATTATTTTTTTTGCTGCCTTTTGTTTGGTCTCGTGGGTTTTCGTTAGTCTTTAACACAAAGGAAGCATCCGGTCCGTCTCAGTGCGAAATAAAATGCTCTTTAGAAAAAGTGGGAGAAAGTTTTGAGCAGACGCTATTTATTAGTTTTAGAGAAATTTTACGATGCATTATACTGATAAGTATATATTAGGTAGTAGAAACAAAATATATATCAGGTAGTAGAAACAAAATATAGTTATTAATTTGTTAAAGATATTCTTATTACTAAACTATCAGAGAAAATATAAATAATATTAGCTAATCCAATCTATTGTATCGAAAAAGATAAACGATTCATATTAAATTTAGTATGCCGTATGAGAGGCTCCATTGCTGTTGCTACCAGTGTGAAGTAGCGAAAGCGTGGTAACAGTTGGTGAAGAGCAACAAAAATCGGCATGACGTTCATAACGGATACAGTAATACAATTACAGTCGGCACACTTGTCAACTCGGCCTGCTTTAATGAGATTCGGGCTGAATAACTTGGCCTGCTTTAATGAGATTCGAGCTGAATAACTTGGCCGCTGCTTTAATGAGACTAACATTTGGCGGCGATGCGCGCCCTACCATGGAATCGAAAGAATACTTGAAAGAAGTTCAAAGAACAAAAAAAGAGAAACAACACCTAAAAGAATAGACAGTTACCTGGAAGCAAAGGATGTCCATGGAATTAAGTCATCCTTGCCTAATTTAAATAAGATGGGATGGCAGTGGCGAGCAAATGCAGTCAAAACAAAACTAAGGAGCTATAGCTGAAAACGTTTTCATTTTTGACCTATAAATAAACTCAGATGATAAAGGCTCCATGTTGAGATAATTGCTGAAAAGGTACAATGTATTCAACTATGTTTGGCCTCCAAACTACATTCTCCGTGCCAGGGTTCCAAAAATCCATGAAAATTGCGATTTTTGACCGTATTAAGCCGGCTCGAGATTTAAAATCGGTTGGTAAACCAGTCTAATTCAAATTCAAAAAATTTAAGAATTTTTTTGTAATTTTTTTCAAATTTTCTTGAATTTTTTACCAATTTTAATAGAGTGTGCTAAAAATCGAATAAAACTGGTCGAAAATCGATGAAAACAGTCAAAAATCAGTAAGGAAAGTGGCATCGCTTAATTTGCCGATTTTCGACAAAAAACCTGTTGAAAATTGCTCAAGAATTGGTAAAATCAATCGATTTTTGATTTTTTTTCGTTGCTTTTTGACTGCCAATTTTAAAAGAAATTGACTTCGAAATCGTTCGATTTCTACCGATTTTCCACTGGTTTTTGCCTTTTTTGACTGGTGGAAAATTGCCGGTGGAAAATTGGTTGAAAATCAAAATTCGATATTGTGAACCTTGCTCCACAGTATATCCATGATCTTTAAATGATGACCATCAGATATATAAGGATCCGTGGCAACTGATAGTGTCTCCACCTTGCTTCTAGAACCCAGATGGAGCTCCCCGTTAATGCCATTTCTCATTAAGCAATATAAGAGGCTTAGTTTTCGTGATGAAAAAGCAGTCCGCTTTCTTCATTAAACTTCATGGTGTCCTATGAAAAAGCAAACGGCATGTGAGTACCATCATTGGAAAATGTAGGCGTTTAAAAAAGAACTCCAGAAACCACAATCAGCCCATAAAGCAATACATACAAGCAATATAGGTATCCAATTTTTCACGGCAGGACAAATCTTGCATAGAAGTATGTTAAAGATAATCTTGACATGCAAGAGATAAGTTTTAGTTTTAGAAGATTCAAACTATGTAAATTTGGATTGAGTTTATTAGCAGATAGAGTTGGTTAGTTAAGTCGATTATATACTCATTTATATATATAGCAATGAAAAACCAATAAAGGCCAAGAACATTTACGTAGGTCAACAAAAAAAATTCTGAGTGTTTCAACAATTGGTTTCAGAACGAGATTCTAATCTTGGTGTTGCGCTTGTTCGAGAGAGGTCATCACTGCTGCGCCTCGGAGCGGGCTATCGTCACTGAGCGACACGGTGTTGAAGAGACGTGACGTGCAGCTAGGAGTTGAACACGCGTGGCAGAGGGAGGCACTTCTGACGGCAGCACACGTTCCCAGCGGCGGCTCGCGCGGCAAGCAGTGGCGATTCCAGTGCCATGCGCCGGGGGGCTTGCAGCGGCGCCTCCACAGCGAGGCGGCGCAGAGCAAGTCTCGTCGTCAAGGAACTCCCGTGCGGCTGCAGGCGCAACATATCGTCACGGGCAAGCGCGACGCAAAAGCCGATCTCCTGGTGCAAAGGCGGCGGCAGCAGATTGGCGCAGAGAAGACATCTCAGCGACAGCAATGGCGTCTTCAGAGCGGAGCGGCGCAAGAAAAATACTGAGACGCCGAAGCATAGAAGCACCAGAACGTGAAGTTAGCAAGCTGCAGAGGGTGTAGATTGGTTCTTGGAAAACCAACGATTCCAAAGCAGCAGATTGAAAAGCATGAAGCAACGTCTCGTGCTGCTGAGTCAAGAAATCAATTAGATTGATTGGCAGCAAATCTCCTCTAGTAAACGAGTTCTAGGAGGTGCATGCAAGGAACAAGGAGCGTGAAGGGATTCGTGAAGAAAAAAAAAGAGTTCTTATGTGAGTTGTGTCTATAAGATAAACGTGCACAAGTTCTTTCAGATATATCGTGCGTATCAAAAGAGATCATGCTGCATGAGAAAAACAAAAGGAATCCGCTACGTGTCCTAAGTCAAGTCTGTCGAAGTTGACTTTGGGGCGTTGAAGAGATTTGTTCGTCGTCCAAAATCAAGTTCGCCGAAGTCAAGTCCAGAATATTGAGGAGTTGTGATTGTCATTCTAGATGTGTGTGCACATGAGAGTTCTTGCAGGTGAGTCAAAGTTCTCTCGTGGATAAGCTTTAATGTGAGTCTACGTTACTGTCAAGTTGTGTTACCGGTGAAAAGACAATTGGAGCTGAAGCAAAAGGTTGTAATCATTGGTGAGGTGCGTCACCTGTGGTATGGCCAGTAAGAAAAAGACAGAACTCCTTGGAGATGCGTTCACCATCTTGTGTCGAGTATGTGTTTAGCAAATTGTAGTTGAGACCGATTGCCTCGATGAGTAAGCGGTGGTGTGTCAAGATTAAGGGGGAAATGTTAAAGATAATCTTAACATGCAAGAGATATGTTTTAGCTTTAGTTTTAGAAGGTTCAAACTCTATAAGTTTGGATTGAGTTTGGTAGTGGATAGAGTTTGTTAGTTAGTTGGTTATGTACTCATTTATATATATATAACAATGAAAAACCAAAAAAGGCCGAGAGCATTTACGTAGGCCAACAAAAAAAATTATAGGTGTTTCAACAAAGTACATATTAAGGCTGTGTTTGGTACAGCTCCAGATCTGGATAGAGCTGGATATTCCTATCTCTACCAGATTCGTGAAGCTTGAGCTGTGGGCATATTAAGAGTGTTTATGTGGGTCATCTTATTTACATTTTAGACTAAAAATATAAACTTCATTTACTTCATTTTAGCCTACAAGTTTTAGATCTGAAATGAAGTTAGAATCTGAAGCTCTACCAAACAGGGCCTAGATAAGCATGTGAGACAGATGAACTGAATGGCTGCGCATCATACTATTGACACAGTCGGCTCTAATCATCTTTATAATCTTCTCCACGAAATTTGCAGCCTATTATAAATCAAGTAGATGCAAAACTACTGTGTAAGAGGGCCGCTACGGGGGAGGTCCAACGCGCGTTGGACGGAGGCGCCCGTCCAACGCGCGCAAGACCGTCCGATGTAAGTGCTCCGCGCGCCGCAAATCAAGGCCAAACTCATCTACGCGGCTCCCGCTCAGGTCCATCGGCTCCGCTTGCATCGATTAGGCTCGGCGCCGCGGTCGCGTATACGCTCGCGATTGCGTATACGGCATTGAACGGCATTGAACGGGCAGTATTACGACCTACATGATGTCAAAATGAAAGTATAGATCTAGTGTCATGACCTTGGTGCCATATTGCACTAAGAACCAGAGAAGCCATATAACCTCAAACGGAAGGGGACAGGGCGACGGTGGTCGACCAAAGCGGAAAGGGCTGCCTGAGTGCACCAGCACAGAGCCTATCCCAAATAAGAACGGAACCAACAATCAACACAACATCCGGCCAAAAAGGAGGTCCGCAAAAGGGCAGCACGGCATGCACCTGAAGGTCATGGAGGCGGCCAGCTAGAAACGATGTTGGAGCATGAATTCAGGCAGGATCAGACCTTCAGCCAGGTATGGAATATAGGCATGCCTCTCAGTTTCTCAGAACATGGTCAGACACTACTCTCTACCAATCAACATCTAATATAATTGTTCTAATAAGCACCATAGCAGTTGTTTATAAATCATAACTTGCCATCGAAACAACTTTGTTGTTTGGTTCATCTACGCATGTATAGATATCACTTTGTTGGGAATTTCAACAGAATGTTCTCATAACTCAGAAGGCACCAGAACCACCAAGCATGCGTTTGCAAAGGCATTACAACTCATGAGCCAACAGGGAAATAGGCCGGCAATTTTTCCTGGGCATTTTGCTTAGTTCATAAAAGGGGCAATGCATATGATGGAATGCACTAACTCCTAGCCAATTCGACCATGGACAAGACAATATCTCACTCGTTCATTTCGATGGCTTGGTCTCAGGGTTTTCTTGGTTCATTTGGGCAGGTTTACGATTTCCGGAGGCCATAAATTTAAGGAATTTCCTCCATTCATACAGTACCGATAAGTGCTAACCCTTTGGGTCAAGAAAGTGCTAGCTTCTTCTACTCTGTTTCCACTAAGAAAAGGCCGAACAATTTGGGGGGCAAAAGCCAGAAGGATGCACCAAAATGTACGAATTCGTCCACAGAGCCGCCACAAGGTGAAATTCCCACCACCTTGCAGGTAGCAGCAAGCTGGAAGGAAAGCATCATCGGAACTAGAGCTGCACACCTAACGATCCCCACAAGCCACAACCCTACAGACCCAGCACATCCTGCTAACTCGCGAGAAAAGCTAAGGGGAAAGAAAAAACCCCGGGGAAGCAAGGAGGGAGCACCTCACCTTGGTGGAAACCGAGCAAGGGCCGGGCCGGAAGGAAGCGAAAGCTGCCGCCGCCGCCGGCGGAAGCCCCAGCTATCCTCTGCGGCGGAGCAACGCTGTCGAGGTGGGCAGCGGGCAGAGCCTAGCCGAGACCTCCATCACCACGCGCTCCAGTCGGAAGAAGACGGGAAAATTTATTCTTGTCGTCTCAGCCTCTCCGTCGCAACAGAGGAGAAAGCCGCGCGCAACTAGAAACGATGATGGAACCCGAATTCAGGCAGGATCAGTCCTTCAGCCAGTATGATACATTTATAAGCACATCGTAGAAAATTAGTAGGCTTTGGGCGAGTGTAATAAAGCCAACTGCTTACTTATTTTTTATTTATATCATCTAAAATAAGCACTAAAATCAGTTTATATGATAGTTATATCTAAAAATCGGCTCTAAATGTTGTGCATTAACTATCTCTTCTCTTTTATACATGACTAATCTACTTATACTCCCAATGCAATGCTTACTATTAAATAAGAGTCAGCTTTCTTCTCTCTCCTTTCTCACTCTTCTACATAGAACAAAGTTGACGTGGATATGCTAAGAGTAAGCTGAGGTGGTCTTATTGTACATGCCTTTAGAAAGTTAGGAGCGGTGCGGGAGCGCGTGGGCCGTGTGCAGCGCGTGGGTGGGTGGGTGAGTGCGTGTGTGTGAGTACGTGTTTGTAGCTCGGTTGTTGTTGTTTCTTCTTTAGTGAATGCTAGAATTTCTGGTCAATTTTCAAAAAAAAAAAAAGAAAGTTAGAAACACACACGACAGCCAAGGACCATAGAGGTGGTACGCACAAACCTGCCGTTTGCTGTCCTTGATACCACAAAAGGGAAATCTCTAATGGGGAAGGGTGTCAAGAGTAGATAGATCCTAAAATCTCTGTCGGCCTATCCTTAGCCAAATCCGATGATGGCGTCGGTGGATGAAGGGGGATGGCTGCTCAAATCTGGTGTTCTCGGAGGATGGTGGTAGTGGCAGCTTTCGGGTAAAATGAACAACCACGACATTATAGAACTGAACCTACAAAATTAAAAAAATCCACAAAAACAATTGATATTAGCGTAACAACTCACCCCACTCCTTAAACTGAACAATTAATTTGTGTAGAAATATAAGAGGGAGAGTTTGGGGGAGCATGGGTTGTGGCTTGAATCATTGGAGATGACGAGGGCGAACCAGCCACGCCTAGAGTGCGGCAAGAAACGGGAGACAGATCCATAAGATTGACATTCAGATCCGGATCCCTCGATTGAAATATGGGGCCCTCAATTGATCGAACCTCAATTATGTTTGTGCTCTCACCTTCCTTGACTCTGTTTGTGCCCTCGGGTCGCCGTCTGCTGAGTCCTGCCATCACACACTGACACCCGCGGCGCACTGAGACAGTTGAGTTGTCGCCTTGACGGTGAAATCACCGCAACTCGTTCGGCCTTATGGCGGTCGCATCGCGCCACACCACCGCCCTCATGTCGTGACTTCTCTGCGCCGCCACCCATCTCATTCTCACTTGCACCCGTGGGAGAGAGAGGGAGATAGGGGACACAAACCTCTGAAGTTAGAAAGCAACTCCAAGTTGCAATCCTAACCATTTATTTCCATTTGTTTCTTCTAACAACTCAGATTATATAACCTTCACCTTTACCGATCAGAAATGAATCATTAAGATTACAATTCCATTGAATAGAGTTACCTTCTAACTCAAGGGATCTGTAGCTAGGGAGGGTGTTGGGCTTGAGAAGTTGAGAGAAAGCTTTCTTCGCATGTTCCATCTAGCTTTCTTCGCATATTCCATCTCACCAACACGAGAAGAAATCCTTGACTAACATGTGGGTCATTAACTTCTTTGGGACCACCATTCATTGAAATAAATACTTATGCAGTGGACCATGCACGAGCAGCACAAGCACCATGCTGTGCGGCGGACCCAAACGGTGCACGCGGGCCAAGCTGACCCTGCCCGTTTGATGGCAATCCCATAGTCGAGCATGAGGACCACGATGGACGCTATATAGCGGCTGCCGTCGCAGCCTCGCACGGCAAAGGTTGGTGCTGCTATCCTCATCCACGACACGCACGAAGTCGATGACCTGAATTCACCCAAACATGACATGTCAATCATCCAATGCCTCCACGCCGCACGAATTCCTTTGAAGCTCTCTAGCTGCAACAATTGGCGGTAGCTTTTAATATCTATAATTATGGTAAAACTTATCCATTGACAACTTACACAGTGCGCTAAAAAATTAAAAGTTAACTGGCAATCATGTACAGCCTTTTCCCTGTACTCAGGGTTCAAAAATAGCTCGATTTTCATGTAAACAGTCCGAAGTACGTCAGTTTGAAAAGCGATACCACTCAGTTTACCAATTAAGTTTAAATTCAAATTCAAAAAATTTTAAAAAATTATCCAAAAATTCCATAGAATTAGTATTAATAGCTTTATAACCTTTCGCATGAATATTTTTTTAAAAAAAATAAAGTTTGCAGATATTTTTTAGCCATTCAAAATGTAGGAAATAAAAAAAAAAAAAAAGCCACAGAAAATCAAAGGTGCTCAAAAGAAGACGATCTATTCCAGCGTCTTATGGAGCTTACACTATACGATGATGTAAATCCTACCCAATAGTGCATGGAAAAAGGAATGTCTAATGATGACCCATTACCTAATGAGGAGAACACGGTAACCAACACACCTCTCCCATCACAGTTTGTGACAAACTTGATTCACCCTGCTGTGTTAAGAAAGGATACTAGGGCTGTAGCCATCCCAAATGGGCAGACAGGAAAGTCGAGGACAGTCACACAGAAAAGAAAAAGCACCAATCAGTGCCGAGAAGGGATACAAGAAAAAAGAGAGCATCCTCCAAAGAAAAAAAGGAAGCATCCCGTAGATGAGCCGCATTACGTAGGGAGTGATAACTCCATTGAGAGTGGGGATCGTCAGAGCCCGCCATACCAAGAGTCCAATGGTAGCAACTCCAAGACGGACATCGATGGCGGTGAGTCTGATGCCGATGTGTTGGAAATATGCATTAGAAGCAATCATAGAGATGATTATATTTCCATAAATGTTCATAAATTATGATATTGTTCTTTGAATGATATCATGGATATTGATTTACAAGTACGTGACTTATTTATGAAACTCTATATTCATCTTTATGATGTTTATTCTAAAAGAAATCCATAGTCGATAATCATATGAGGACACACATAAGTAGACTAGCATATTTACTAGTCGATAGTCACGTTTCATATGTCATAGATATAGAGATATCAAACTAATAATATGGACACGTGTTAGAGAATATGGTATTGAACATCGACCCACTATGAGACACTGCAAGAATCTTGTATTCTTTTATGTCATCAGTTGGTCTCATATATGATGTATTTGCTATATCCTTCGACTTGAGATTGTCGCATGTTCTCAAGATACGTAATGGCTTACTTAGGGGTCGTCAAACGCTGCTCTGTAACTGGATAGTTATAAAGATGACTTTCGGATTTGTCAAGAAACATGATATGAGGCGCGGTTGATCAAGATAGGATTTGCCCCTCCAAACAATGTGAGAGATATCTCTAGGCCTCTCGAGTGGTCGGATTCCAGAAAATGCATGGCTATGCTACTCGAGTAATGAGTTACTCAAGTCATCAAGTTAAAGAGTTAACTCGATGTATTCGGGAAATCTGAGTCACGGCATCGAGAAACAATGGTTGAGCCATCCGAACAAGCATGACAATAACTTGCCTTGGATTTGATCGATATCGTGAGGCAAAAGAAAATGTATATAGGACATTGTTGAGATTCGTCCAATCTTTATATGTATTCGGGAGTCGGTAAGTCCTACTAGGGGCCGCTAGCAACTATTAATTAAATGCTCGATGATCGAGTAGAAATACTCAATGGTTGAGTAGGTGTACCTGATGGTCGAGTAGGAGTACTCAATGATCGATAGGGGTACTCTAGCCATGTCCGAGTGCATGTGAACCTATTGGGCCGCATACTTAAAGGGTAGTAACCGATTCAGATAGGAATCCGAGTTGTAATGGGTTTTAAGAGTTGAAACCCATTATGGAACGTCTATATATAGGGAAGAGGTGCTAGCTTTGGAAAAGGTATAACATAATAGGAATTTAGAATTCTCGAAATCCTAGCCGCCACCCCTCCTCCGTCCAAAACAGTGTAGCCAGCGCTAGCACTCCGGCGAGTGGTATTCATGCCCCGTACATGTGGATATCTTGGATGTGTTGCTGCGAAGCTTCAACGCTGGGACGATCCGCAACCTGCGACGCTCACAAGAAGCTGTAGGAGGAGGAGCAAGGCTAGTATGACTATATTTGCACCGCCGCGCTACATCGACTCTACTTCCGCTACGGGTCTGCGCGACTAGTAGTAATTCTGTGATCTATAACTTGCAGTGGTTCTTAGTTACGTGGTAAATTTTTTTAATTTTTCGCTAGAGTAGCCTACCCGTTTCCCAACACGATGTCCCCATACCTCTCACGCACTAATCAAAATACAACATCCCGTTGAATTTACAAGAGAGTCGCAGTTCATTCAGCACACACAGGACAGAGACCATGGCGCTCTCTAATCATAAAGGACGACTATTGAAGGAAAGAGAAAGGACCGCCGACGCAGCCATAACACACCACAAGATAGCTTAGCTTATATGGCGTACTATGGCACATATGACAGCTATGACTACGTCATCCCAATACTCATGCACAACCTCCCATTCAATGGGTCTACGAGTGGCACGGCTCTAAATTTTATGCCATATTATACCAACAATGGCAAATGATAAATACATGGACGGGGCAAAGATGGCAACGATTACAAGATGGAGTTGCTAGCTACACATGGATTGACCTTGACGTCCATCGAGGAATACAACATGGCCAACCAACTGTACACGCAACAATACTACCCGTAGCCCCAAAGTTAATGTTTCATTTGCATATTTTTTCATTGTAACTTGACTTTTTTACTAACATAGTGTCCATGCGGATCCAACATGGCATTTGTGTGGGAAGAATGACGAAAATATATCTACTTTACGACTTCAAATGAAAGGTATCAAAATATGAATGGTATTAATATGTGAATGCTATTTTTTGCACTTAATGGATTGATATGTGAATGGTATTGAAATGAAAGGTTATTTATTGACATATTATTGCTAAATGCCTACTTTACAATTTCAGATTATCTAAAATATAACGAAGGTCATACCAAAATTTTGTTTCATTTGTTTGTTTTATTTTATTGCAACTCAATTTTTTTACTAACATTCCCTTTATGTAGGTCGAACATGATATATGTGTGATAATAGAAAGACGGGAAGCTATGGCTACTTTACAACTTCAAATGAAATATATTGAAATGTAAATGGTGTTGATATGTGAATGGTATCGGTATATCATTATGTGAATGTTTATTTTTGCACTGTTGGATTGATATGCGAGTAGTATTGAAATGAAAGATTATTTGTTGACATATTATTGCTAGATGTTTACTTTATAACTAGCAATTATTTAAAATATGGCAAAAGTCATGTCAAAATTTTTCTATATTTAGGAAAGATCATGTTGGAATTTTTTCATACTTTTTAATATATTCCTTACATTTTCCCTATTTTTTTGTAACTTTGATGGATTTTTACAAATTTTATAACATTTTTTCAACTTTCACCGATTTTCGCTAAAAACTGCTTGAAATTCGTCCCTTTTCGAGTGGTTTCCAACCATTTTGTTCGAAATTCGCCCGGTGGTTTAACCAGATTTTAAATTTATTTAACTTTCGAAACCGTTCGTTCGATCTTTTTATAAATTTCAGTACCATTGACTCGTCGAAATATGAGTTTGAAAGTATTGTTAACCCTGCCTTACTACTTCTCGACTTCCCATTCCACATTCTTCCTAAAAAAAGCTTCTCATTCGCACGTCACCACCGATGAAACAAAAATGCAGGAGAATGCGACGTTCTTGTCCATGAAACAACTTCATCTGTCATGGATGAATTAGGGATTGTTTGATTTAATAACAAATTTGTTTAATTAAATTTTATCAAATATTGCAAAAATTTGGTTACCAAATTGGTACAATGTTCTGGCTAAAGATTGACCAAAAGAAATAAACTAAAGAACCAAGCACAAAGAAGGCTACCAAGCTTTGTTAAGGCAAATACTAATAACCACAGGAAGCAAATCAAAACAGCCCATAAAAGCAAGTACAATAACAAAATTCACTATTTTATCTTTTATCCATATCATCTGGAGTAAACAATAAAGTTAATTTATACAATAACTATATTTAAAAATTGTATCTAGAGAAAAACTAACACATTTAATTAATTTGGGCATTCAACACTAATTTCATCTTTGTGGCTATTGGCAAAATACTAACTTCAACACTAAGGGCCTGTTTTGTTTTAGTTTTTGATTCCGGATTCTGGCCCTAAAAGTATAATAAAAAACAAACAACCTGATTCTAGAATCAGATTTTCACAATCCAGCTCAGCCATATATACTAGAATCCACTTCTGCTTTTGGATTCCATCTTTTAGAGAATTAGCTTCTCTACAACCATAATCCAGAATCTACTTATAGAGAATCCAAAACTGAAACAAACGGACCCTAAGAGTCGTTTGTGCCGACTCAAACATTAGCTTATAGTTGGTGACAACATTTATATTTTCATACAATAGTTACTATTAAATAAAAGACAACTCTCTTCTCTTCTCTTTTCTTTTTTCACCGTCCGCATGTAATAAAATTGACGCGTATATACTGAAATAGTCTGTTTCGCTCTAAGCGCTGTTATGTCATGGACCCCACCACCGGCCAAGCAAAGCAGCCGTAATAGCATGTGCCGTGCCAGTGTGTTCTCAATTCCTCGCCATGCCTGTCCTCTTCCACCTCCTCCTCGTCGCCGTCTCCCTCGCCCCTTCCGCGGGCGAGCCGACGGCCAGCGACACGTACAACGCCAGGAGGTGCCCGGAGAGCCTCTCGTGCGGCGACGGCATCGATATCCACTATCCTTTCTACCTTTCCAATGGATCCGAGGTCATCAACGGAGACTCCTATTCCTACTGCGGCTACCCCGGCATGGGGATCGCCTGCGTGCGCGGCCACCCTATCCTGCGCCTCAACAACGACAGCTACACCGTTCTCAATATCGACTACGGCAACAACACCGTCTCCCTCGCCGACACGGACGCTCTCGACGGCGGCAGCTGCCCCAGGGTCCGCCACAACGTGACCATCCCGCCACCTCTTGGCTCCCTGTCCCTGATGAAGTTCCCCGAGTCCGCCACCGACTACCTGTCCTTCTTCTTTAACTGCGCTTTCACGTCTACCATCCCCAAGCCGTTGGACGTCGAGCCGATCAGCTGCAGCGGATTTGACGGAGGAACTGGATTGTCTTATGTGTTTCCGCAACCTGACGTGCCCGCCGGAGGCTGGCCACGGGCGTGCGAGGAAGCCTACGTCGTGCCTGTGCTCAGAGATAGCCTCTGGGCCGTGCCGAATTACACGCTGTTTGGGGACGGCGAGTACGGTGCGGTGCTGAAGCGGGGGTTCCAGCTGACATGGGACCCGCGCGCAGGTCCGTGCTGGGAGTGCGAGCGATCCAAGGGGCAGTGCAGCTACAACCAGAGCGGCGGATTCGTGGGATGCTTGTGCTCCGATGGGCGTGTGCGCAATCCGGACTGCGGTAAGTCAATTCCTCCTTGGGACGCACAGCTTTGCCCTCGTTCGTAACAAAAAGAACTTTTTCTTCTTCTGCAAGAGTTAAATAGTTTCACATCAAATTTCTGCGTTCAACCAAGGCAGATCAACTGTAAGCAGTAGGAGTTTAGGTTGTTAGGCATATCTTGAACGGCTGTTTTGCGAACCGTCTTGAGGATCGAGTCAAACACGGCAGGATAGCACAACTTAATATACTTTTTTTCCTAGTTCGCATGATTTTGTTTTTCTGGAAACATTTGTGGTTATTTCTCGAACAGTCTTGAGGAACGAGTCAAAGACGATTGGATAGCACAACTTAATATGCTTTATTTCCTAGTACCTTATTTATATGATGAAGATTAAAAATACTACCCTCTATTCTTTTTTACTTGATATCCTTGAATATGCGCTGTCAAAATTTCTAAAGATTGACCGTTAATAGGTTTAAAATTATTTTGATTGATTGACTATATCGAAATCATATTATTGGATTTATTGTTAAAAATATTATCATTATATTATAATGTTATTAGTATAAGAACAGTACATCTTATTATAGAGTTATAAAATGTAACAGTCAAAGTTGTATCTTAGAGTCTACGAAATGTCAAGTAAAAAGAATAGAGAATATACATGCCCTCTAAAAAAAATCTATATCCAAAAAATGTGTACCTTGGCTGCATTTATACCGTAAGCGTACTTAACAAAGAAAAAAAAAACCGTTAGATATAGTTTGGCCAAGTCTATAATTACAGAATTTCTCGTGCTTACTTGTTTTAGTAGTTTGTGCTGGGACGCGTTCTGTCTCGTTTTCTTGACACTCTTTTTTTCGACGGGAAGGAGATCATATATAATAGGTGTTTATACGCATCTTTTTAAAAAAAAATTATACAAATATTAAAACATGAATGAAGGATAAATAGTGATTAGTTACCTTTCACTTGTTTAAATGTTTATGCAACTTGTATCGAGTAAAAATGCATAGAAGCACCTCTCGACATGTATTGATAAGAGAGGTGCAGCTTACAATCATCGCAGACAGATGCGTTACACAGTTTGGTCTTTGGAGCATGGCAGCGTGTCCTAACTAAGCGACGGAATGTACTGTTCGTCTAGCTAGTTTTTATTTTTTAAACGTCATTTCGTCTAGCTAGTTGCTCAAATTCATTAGCTACGATGTTCTGGCTGCTACTTATGTACATGATCTTGATGTCCTGTCCACTCGACATTACTATCCGATACCTCCTAACCACGAAGGAAAACATGGGCATACCTTCTGTTCGTGCGATCAGCATGTACGCACCAGACCAGGGCAATCCGTATCCGTTTCGACGACAAATGGATGCTGCAACAAGAAAAATATCTGGCTTTTGATTAAAGAGTTTTTTGTTTTAGACGTTGGTTACAACTATGATTCTGTGGCCCGCTTTTGGCTTAGTAACAAGAAAAATGCTGCTTTAAATACAATTTGTGCGGCTGCGCTTTGGTGTTTATGGAACAACAGAAATGATATGATTTTCCGTTTGCAGTGCTGGATAAGTGTCACATCAATATGGAGAAGACTGCTCCGGTCTTTGAGGAACTGGCGGCCTCTATACAAGGAGGAAATGCTATGCAGGGTGGATCAATTCTGCAGATTTCTGGAGGTAAAGCTCAGGGAGCCGCTTCAGTTAGCGTTTGGGGACTCGGTGATTCTGGTGAATGGGTGAAGGATGCAGCTCACAATGAAGATAGTATTTTGGTGGCAAAAGCTAGATCAAGTTTTATTAATAGTCTGCTGGATGGAAAGATGTGATGGTGTGGTTTATAAGTTTTATTACCGGCTGAGGGAGTCCTGTTGTGTCGTAGTGCAAGTCGCTGGAAAAATCCTGTGGTGCCTGCTGAGTTTTAGCTTTGGTCATGAGGTGTTTTTGGTTAGTATGATTACTCAGGTGGCTGCTATCGTTTTGGGTTTTGAGCTGGTTGTGTTGCCAGGTTTTTGCTGGAGGTAGCTGCTGTTTATCTCTTGGTCTGGTGTATGTTGAGGGGGTTTTGACGGTTATTGTGTGCTTAACTGTTGCTTGGTTTCAGTAATGAAACTGGGGCATCTAGTTTAGATGTCCTGTTGATCTAAAAAAAACAAATGGATGCTGCACCGCCGATTGTAGTGCCAAGTTAAGAGCCTAGATTTCAGTGTTGCAACTTCCTGGAGTTGCAACATTTGATTCGCATCCGTTGTGCAGCTCAGAGCTGCCGCCCATCTACTCTGCCATGACGATGAGCATCGTTTGTTCAATCTGTCTCCTTTTCTGTTTAGTTATCTTCTCCCCTATCCGGTTCCCAATCACTAGGTAATGATCCTTGTCTAGCATAACCATGCAAGAAAGTTAGACTGCCGGTCAGTATTGGTGGGCAGCAAAGAATCCGTTTCTTTAGATAACGCGCATCAACGCATTTGTAAACGCTTGTAGTCGTCGGTTCTGAGTTCTGATCACCGAGTCGAATATTTGGTTCAGATCAAGGACGCGATAGAAATAAGGGTGTTGCTCGTCCTATTGACTCAACTGTAGTAGCCTCACTTCACCAAAATTTCTTCTTGGTCCATCAAGGACGGAGAAAAACAACCAAAAACGCAACCCGCCGACAGGTCAACTCGCTGTCACGATATCCTGTCAGCCGTGTTAACTCAACCACCCTTTCTTGACCTCGAAGCTGGAGTGCATCAGTGCATGACTTGCCTAGAACAGGTATTTCTCATCATCTTTATATCTTGGTTTTGCTTTCGCTGCTCCTCTCTGCTTTGATACTAGTTCATCGAGCACTGAAGCCTTTTGAGCGAATGTGTTACCTGCATTTCCTACCACCCCTCTTCATCCTACTTCTATCATCAGTGCCACAATCCAAGGCACAACCCAATGTCTACTTCCGGTACAGCAATTGCACCCCAGCTCGTTACCGATGCGGGGTCAGTCAATTTCGACGTCGATTACCCGTTCTCCGCGAAAGGCGTAAGCCGGTCAGACTATTGCTCTTACCCAGGATACCGCCTCTTCTGCACAAATGGCACACTAGTGATCTACATGAATTCCACCTGGTTCCAGGTTACCAACGTCAACTACGACAACTACCTCCTCACAGTCATCGATCAGAATCTAGCCCAAGAGACATGCCTGCAGAGCTACTGAAACACCCCAAAAATTCAAAATGAATTTATTCAGAGTTATTTGATTTATTTGAATTTTTCAAAATTTATTTCGATTTTATTCGGCATTTACTCGAGTATTTCCGTTTTTGGAAATTCTCCCGCCCTTTCCGCTTTCCTTTCTCGGCCTTTCCACTTTCTACCGCGGCTAGCGCATTTGGCCCATGCCGCTTTCCCCGATGGGCTTTGCCCCGTGCCTCGGCCCATCACTTCACGTCGGCCTGCTCCGCCGATCGCTTGGAACCACTGAAATCAAATTCACCCTCCCCGCCCAATCGGATATTAAAAAACATTTCACATGCCAGGAAAAATTAAACAAATATTCAGCGGTTCTGCAGCGCTGAAAATAAATAAAAAATATTCCAGCGGTACCCGTGCGCTGGAATCGCCTGCTAGGCGTTATTTATGCAATTTCCTTAGGACACCGGTTATTTTCGCAAAAAAACATATGCAGAGAGCTACTACAGCCAAAAAAATTTTTGACCAACTTACAAGAACATCCTTTCCGGACTGCGGAGCTCTTCTCTTTGAAAGAAAAAAAAAAGAACATCCTTTCCACACGCCGGAACTCTTTGCCATGCTTTTCATCTTGCTGCAGTAGTCAGAGATGGAAAGATCACCTTGGGAGAAGTTGCGAAATTCCGCGTCAAGGTACAGCCCCCTCGTTTCTTTGTTGCCGATGAACTGTTCCTCGAGGCCGAGCCAGACGCGTCGAGCAGTAGACGTCGGCGTCATGACAACCTCGACGAGCTTGGGCGAGATGGAGCCGTAGAGCCAGCCGAGGACGGTGCACTCCATGCGCACCCAAGATGGATTGTCGGGGTAGGCGTCGTTGGTGAGTACGTGATCGGAGAGTTCGTACTTGCCGACGGTGAGGAGGAAGAGGCCGCGCCATTTCGTATAGTTCGGCGTCTCAGCGTCGAGAACGACGGGAAGGAGAGAACGGATCGATGTTGAGGACCGTCACCGCCTGTGCATGGAGGGAGGCGATGGTGGCGGCTTCGATGTCGTCTTGCCGGGCTTCAAGGGTTCGCTCAGCGTGACGAAGCCGCTGGAACTCGGCGTCCAGACGCGCACGCTCGCCGTCAAGGCGCGTACGCTCCAGCTGCAGCCGCGCACGCTCGTCTTCGGAAGCCATGCGGGAGTGCTCGACGTCGTCGGCGACGAGACACTCATGGGCGGCGTTGATGACAGAACCGGCCATGAGAGCCAGGAAAAAGGAAAAATGGAAAGCGGCGGGCAACAGAAAGAGGCAGTCGCCGGCGGCTAGGGTGCGGAAGCGAGGGTCGCAGGAGGCGAACCACTCATGATACCATGAAAGAGTGTACAGGAGAAGCTAGATGAAACACACACCTTGTATTATTCCTCAAAGTACAGGAGATACAAATAGCACCATGCATGCATGCATGCAAGGCAAGAGAGCTAAACATCGCAAAGTTAATTATGGCTAGCATGATTAGTGGGAAAGTGTTTTCATCTATGGGTGACTAATACGGGAAAGGAGGAGCCGCCAGGATAGGTGCCAATCCTGTCTAACACTCTTCTGATTTTGACTTCTTTTTCTTTCTACTCCATTTGCTGCCTGGTCTGCTCGAGTGCTCGGTTCTCTTCTCCGCCATCTGTTTCACGGCCACTAGGGCTCTAGCCTCTAGGCAGCGCAGGTTTATGAATTGTGATGCTTGTGCTGCACAACCATGCGGCGAAGTTGACCGCTAGTCACGGTTGGTGGGCAGCTGCTCTGCTCTGAGCACCAAACCAAGTAAACAACCCATTGTCTTGCTCTAGACGCACGGCACGCACTGTAAACGGTGGTCGTCGTCAGTTCTGACCGAGTCTAGCGTTCTGCGAACCCAAATTTGATTCAGATGGGTGACGCGAGCGAAACGATTGACGCCACTCCTGTTCACCCAGACTAGCGGTACAAACCGCCTCAAATCTTTGACTTCAACCTCACTGTGCCGGAAATTTCTTCTGCTTGAGCCGTCAGGGAAGGAGGAAAAATAACCGAACCCATTAAATGGCTGGACTTCGTGACGCCATGTTCTGTTTCCTGAATTTTACTCAGCCATCCCCTCTTGACCTGTCACAATGGACCATGACCACTGCAATGTCTAGACGACCATCTTAAGTAAGCACACCCTGCTAGTATTTCTCCTCCATATATCTTGCTACTTCCTCTTCCTTTGCAATTGTTCATCAAGTATTTCAATTTGGAAGCCTGGAGCAAATGCATTGTCTACATGTCCTACCACCCCTCTTCATCCTACTTCTATCATCAGTGCCACCTTCTAAGGCACAATCCAATGTCTACTTCCGGTACAGCAATTGCACCCCAACTCCTTACCAGTGCGGATCAGTCAAGTTAGACATCGATTACCCGTTCTCCGTGAAAGGCGTAAACCGACAAGACTATTGCTCTTACCCAGGGCACCGCCTCTTCTGCACAAATGGCACACTGGTGATCTACATGAATTCCAATAGCTTCCAGGTTACCAACGTCGACTACGACAACCACCTCCTCACAGTCATCGATCAGAATCTAGCCCAGGAGATATGCCTGCAGAGCTACCGCAACACCACCATCAATGACACCATGTTCATGTACACCGACAGTGATCTGTTCTTGACCGTATATGTCAATTGTAGCGCCAAATCATCGTCTTTTCCTTTGGTCTACGATCTTTTCTCCTGCTTTTCTGGGGGCAGCTCCTACTATAGGCTGGACAACACGTCGGCGTCAGATGTGCTGGGGGTATGTAGCTCAACATTGTCTGTTCCTTACAACTCAATGATGGCAAACTCGTTGGCTACCGGGAATTCTAGCCTTAAGGATGCGATAAAAGGCGGCTTCACGGTGAAGTGGAAGGTGGGTGTGGGGTGGTGTGGAGACTGTAAGTATTCCGGAGGGCACTGTGGGTATAATGTCAGCTCACCTAATGATCAGACATGTTACTGCCCTGATGGGCTAGCTATTGGATCATGTTCTTCAGGTACCCTCTATCGTCAAGGTTGGTATCAAGGTTGTCATCTAGGTTATCTGTTTTTGTTAGGTCAACAATCTTTGATCCGAAATACTCTGGTCATGCTATTTAGGTCTAATTTTTTATTCTTATCGTAGACAATTTAAGATTGATCACGCTTTGTTCTGACCAGATATATGCAAATGTTGGAGCTTTCATAGTTACAGAAATAAACCATTTCTCGGACCATTATCAACCATGGTTCAAATGACACTGAGTATTCGCTTACGTTACTTGGGAAAGTCTATGTAAAATTCATATATCTTGAACTGGTCCCATTACATGTCTTTCGAGACCTTTTCTTCTTTGATGTTGACACTTCACCTAGAAGCTTAACTCTGACTAGGGGATTAGGATGTATAGAAGAATTAATTAATTAAGCTCATGGCATAAAGCAAACCGAGTACTATTGACTAGATCTTTTCCTGAATGCATAATTTCCTCATGTCATACTATACAAGATTACATAACGTCTTAATAACAAACAATATGAGAAAAAGAAGACTCGCACCTTGATCCACTTTTAGTGCAATATCTTGAGTTTCTCCGAAAGAGCATGTTCAATGTCCATTTGGTCGAAAGTTAGTTCACATTATCCGTGTTGCTTAGATTTGAGCTCGATGAGTCATGAGAGTTAAGTATGTTTTGACACTTTAACAGTAACACAAATGTGATGTGCTAATTCTTAGCATTGCAAGAGCGAGATACTAAACAAGGACCTAACTCACAATGGGATATAATACTAACCACTTGTATTGCAATAAGACATAACCCACGGGATTTTGATTGTGTTATGTAGTGATTAGTCATTAGAATTGATTTGTGCATTGTTACAAATTTTTTGACACAATGCAGTGTTACAATTGTTTCTGATTTTGCAGACCAAAGAAACCGGAAAAAAGGCAATGCAATAGGTAAATATATGAAACCCTGCTTCCTTGCCAGTTTTTATTTAAATATGTCATGGATCTGAACAGTAAAGTATCTGTTATTTTGAAGACCTTCACGTTGATGTTAGTCCTTGCAGTCAAGAAAAAAAAATATTGAGTCAGCGGCACACAGATCAATTTATTTCCGAGTTAGACCTAGGTCTTCACCATTCATATATATCTTCTTGTAAGCTGCACAGAATGATTTGATCCCTACGTTTTGTAGCTCTCTAGAAAATAGTGAAGATTTGCTGGCCAGCACCCATGGTTTTTCCCACAAGGATTTTCCACGTTAAATCGGTGTCTCTTGTTCCTTTCATTTGATCTTTTTCATCTGTTGTGAGTGTCGATTTTTCTATCAATATTGCCGGTGTGAAATGTCAGGTTCATAACTTTACTTGTTGTAACATTTGTCTGTAGCATGACGATCTATCACGTTTTGCAGGGCTCACCTCCTCAAAAAGTAGAGGAAATAAAAACATGTGAGAAATGGCTAGCTCTCTGCTACTAGCTTAACTCCCTTAATGGCTGTCATACTGATGTAGTAAATTCCCAAGCAATTTGTTGTCCTCATGGAAGGTCACTGCCTCGTTGGTTACATACATGTGAAACTTGGTTCCATCTCCTATAAAGTACAAACACACTCGTAGCTATAGCACTATGAATCTCTCTTTTGCATAATTCGCACGACTTCAGTTACATATCTGAATATGTCGATTCTTTTCATATTGCAGTATTCCATAGCTATACTTTAAAAAAATTCTACGCATTACAAATAGCTTGACGTCCTTACGGCATTTCTACTCTTAAAATGTTATTGCAGGTGCAAGTGCAGTGTCTTTGTCAGCTGTAATTATAATGTGTCTGCTTTTTATGTGTGTCCAGTGTCGTACGAAATTTCACGGTGTATTGTCCTTGAAAGGGGGATCAAAACGCAAACCAAGCATTGAATCCTTCTTGCAAAAGCATGAAGCTCAGCATCCAAAAAGATATATGTATTCAGAAGTGAAACGAATGACCAAATCCTTCACCCAGAAGCTAGGCCAAGGTGGTTTTGGTACTGTCTATAAGGGCAACCTGCCAGATGGCCGGCAGATAGCAGTGAAGCTTCTCAAGTCCTGCAAGGATGATGGGCAAGAATTTATGAATGAGGTAGCAAGCATCAGCAGAACTTCTCATGTTAATGTTGTGACTTTGTTGGGATATTGTCTGCAAGGATCAAAAAGAGCTCTTATATACGAGTACATGCCTAATGGTTCACTTGAAAGATTTGCTTTTGGGAGTAACTCTGAAGGGGAAAATTTGCTTAGTTGGGAGAAATTGTTTGATATTACAGTTGGCGTTGCTCGTGGACTTGAATATCTCCATCGAGGGTGCAATACTCGTATTGTGCATTTTGATATTAAACCCCACAATGTCCTACTGGACCAAGATTTTTGTCCCAAGATATCTGATTTTGGATTGGCAAAGTTGTGCGTGCAGAAAGAGAGTATCATATCTATTGATGGTGCAAGAGGAACAATTGGCTACATTGCCCCAGAGGTATTTTCAAAGCAATTCGGAGCGGCAAGCAGCAAGTCTGATGTGTACAGTTACGGAATGATGATCCTTGAGATGGTTGGAGCAAGGAAGAATATCAACCTGAGCGCAGATGCCAGCAGCAAATACTTCCCTCAATGGATTTATGAACATTTGGAGGAATACTGTGTCGTGCTCATGACATCGGTGTTGATACCGTGAGCTTGTAAGGAAGATGATAATAGTTGGTGCATGGTGCATACGATTCATCGCCTAACAATCGGCCTTCAATGACTAGAGTGGTTGAAATGTTAGAAAGCTGTGCAAATGATCTGCAGATTCCACCACAGAGTCTCTTGAGTTAAAAGCTTCAGTTTTAGTTTGTCAACATTTCTGTATTGTGTAACTTTTTTTAAGATAATGGAAAATTATATCTTCTGACTCGGTGACTCCTGTATCGTGAGATGCACACAACTAACCATTTATTACAAAGTTTCAGCCAAACTATTGTCAAAATTCCGTATTGTGTAACTACAACTCCATGGTCTTGTACGACAAACTGCAACTTGAAGCAAACAAACAAAGAAGTCGATTAGAGGCGGAGCCAAGAATTAGAGATAGCAGGGAACAAATAAGTCGCACAATGCAACAATATTTGGTAACATGGGTCAGATAGTACTGATACTATCAAGTTCTGTTGAAATCTAAAGAGCTACACGACCACACCCTCCCTCCACCAGTGAGTCTGATGTGTACAGTTACGGGATGATGATCCTTGAGATGGTTGGAGCAAGAAAAGATGCCAACGTGAGTGCAGATTCTAGCAGCAAATATTTTCCTCAATGGATTTATGAACATCTGGAAGAATATTGTGTCAATGCTTGTGACATCAGTGTTGATACCAATGAATACGTTAGGAAGATGATAATGGTCTGTCTATGGTGTACACACCTACTGCCTAACAATCGACCTTCAATGGCTAGTGTGGTTGAATGTTAGAAAGCTGTGCAAATGATCTGCAGATTTCACCATAGAATTGAGTTAAAGCCTTCAGTTTTAGTTTGTCAACATTTTTGTGTCGTGTAACTCCATAACCTTGTATGACAAAACTGCGACTGAGCTTAACTTGTGCATTAAAACCTGCCTGAACTCATACTATACTAGATAAGAACCATGCTTAGGCCAAGCAAGCGCATGAAATTCGCATCGCGTCAAGTGAAATTCGATCGCTTGATATTTACAGGAAACTGTAAGCTCGCTTTTCTGCTTTTTTACAAAAACGTGTTGTTAGGAGCATTGCACATTCTTGAAAGAAAAGGAAAATATTGTAACATGAAGAAATATCGTTGAATTTTGATGGAGCATACTCATAAAGTAGTTACATGCAGATAATTTGATAACTTATCTAATTGTGAACTGAGGTAAAATATCAAAGTAAGTTTAGCGGCAATCGTGATTTTCTCAATAAAATATTCTGATTAGCCAAGAGACATGCACCTAGAAACAAATTAAATCGCACACATCGATGTTCTTAGAACACAAACATAAAAAGTGTGCCTATTTTCTTACGCACAGACACATACAAAGACAAATAGCATGCGTGAATATGATAAGAAACATGCTACTATTGGAAGCAGATAGCTATATTACTTTGTGTATGTCCCGATAGTCCGTAAAATTATGAATCACATATTGATTTGTATAGATCTATTGGGATCATACGCCTCATATGGGCAATTTAGACAAGTGATGACCGATCAAGAACTATGAAACAATATGTGACAAACATAGTGAGTACAACTAGACTACTCCCATCTCCGAAAATCGCTGAAGCTCAAGAGGCCACCGCTAAAAGTTGGCAAGTCTTCTAAAGGCTTCATGAATTGGAAATGGAATCCAAATTGCCTTCAGACAGAGCTACTCTCTAAATTGCATGGAGAAACCGAAAGGTCAGATAGTTATATGTCGTTAGAGACCCATTTGGGCATTCGTGTGCTTGTGCAAACAAAGGATGTTATGGTATTAAATAATTGAAGGGCCATTACTAAATACTTAGGCGATAGAAAATAACATAATATAATAAGATGAGCTTCGTAATTCTCAAGACTCATATTACAACCAAAGGATGTAGACAAACGATCCAGAATCGGGGAAGATTTTGTAGAAGATCTCTTAGTCTTACAAATCTAGAGAGGTCCTCCACCTTGTTTTGTAATAGATATTTTCCTTAAGATCTCTAAAAGTTCAATGTTCATTTGAAACCCGTAATGATCACCGCCGTTAGATAATTATTATGTTCTCGCCTTGTCTTCCTAAAGGTGGCAATGCTTGATGCATGTCACCGTCAATAGCGTTATCTCGTGGATTGTGCATCGTGAATAAATTCTTTGTGATTCACTAAGCATTGATAGTTTTGTCAGATCTCGCTCTAGAAGATCGGTCACAGGAAGAGTGCTAAAAGTGCAATGTTTCCTACAGATGTTCTCGCTTTTGACTAAGGATGCATCGCTGGTGTAGTTAACAAGACAAGTGGTCTAGGGCAAAATGCACTATTTAATCATGACAATTAGGAAAGCGAGTCAAATAGTCGAGGAAAAACAATTTATCTGGCATACACTAAAATAGTGCGTTGGATGATGCATCCCTAAAGAAGAATTGCTATCGTTGTTTTTTAAAAAAAATTTGGAAATAAAGGAAGTTACAAATCCTATTTTTAAGATGGCAATATGACAATATAAAGGACATCTAATCTGGTTCTTGGCTAAACAACTTCAAATTGTTAGATGCTAATAGAATGGGTTCATTGTTCAGAAAAAATCGGTGGTCCAATTATTGCAGGACTATTCTACATAATAAATACACGATGTCTACCGAATAGTTTTTATACATAAGTAGGAAAGGAGAACTCACATACCAAATTGTGTGTGGCTCTAAGAGTAAAAAGCCTCATAGAATTCCATCCGATAAAAATTTTTATCATAAGAGTTCCAGCTCAATGTCATCTATCACGTAAAAATTCTTCATGCACGGTGGAAGAGGTGGTCGATGAAGGAGAGAATAAGACATCCTACACCAAGACATAAGAAGCAAGGGCAAAACCAACCGAGGTCGAATTAAGTCATGCCATGGTGAGAAACCTAATATATCTTATCGCAAATGCTTATGGAAACAAACAACTAATATCTATGCGGCTCCTAAGGCAACCAAGAAGTAGAGCGGTGCAATAATCATGTTAGCAAAAAAAAGCGGTTGCTTGCTAGCTGCGTGGCATGGAAGCCTAGAGAAATACGTAAAAGGTAAATTTGTATCATGGAGACCGGCACTCACGATCTTCATTTAATTTCTTCAAAAGTCGTGACTTTGAAGGAAGGGGTAAATTCTAGCTCGAAGTTGGGACTTGCGATGACCTATTGCTCATCCTTGGTTCTCGCCATATTGATCTACCATTGTCTTCATGTCGCATAATGGCAAGTGACAAATATCAACACGCGATTTGCAATAATGGTTGATAATTCAAGAAATAAAAGCCCAAATAATGCTCTTAATTAATTAAATTAGATGCATGTAATCCGAGTGGAAGAATATTGGATTATTACGTATATGTATGGCATGGAACCGGTAATAACAAAGACACACCGCTTACGATATATGCATTATCACGTAACCCTAGATATTTCTCTCTATAGTGCATGATACGGATCAAAGGAAACAGAAGACCAATTAATATAGAAATTAACAGAAAGCAAAGAGATATTAAAATAGATCAACAAGAAAGAGGAAAAACATAGATGCTAGCTAAACCAAATATTAGATAGGTACCTTTTTCAAAGAAAAATGTATCAACATAATTATATGAGGCAACATGCACCACTTATGTATATATACATTATCACAAAACCCTAGATATTTCTCTCTATAATGCATGATATCGATCACATGAAACCGTAAGACCAATTCATATAGAAATTAACAGAAAGCAAAGAGATATTAAAATAGATCAACAAGAAAGAGGAAAAACATAGATGCTTGCTAAACCAAATATTAGATAGGTAATTTTTTCAAAGAAAACAAGATCAACATAATTATATGAGGCATTCTCATCAAGCGGAATTCCAATATGGAAGATAAGTGTTTTTTAATTATATTACATAAAAGATGTGTATGTCTATATACGATTTCGCCAAGAAATGCTAGCTCCTATCAAAAGGAAAAATCTAAGCAAGATAAAACTCGTAACCATTGCTTTATCAACCATCGCGACGCTGGCGTGATCGGTTGGCGGAGAAACAAATGTACAGATGGCACCGTGTGGATGGTCGGATAGGCCCGAACCAACAAGATCAATACCGGATAGCCCGGTCTTGTATGCAAATACTAAAAACGCTTCAAGTGCAGACAACATTTCAAGAGAGCATATTATATCTATTGACATTGTACTTCAAGGAACCCGTATCTAGCCAAACGTTTCAAGTGCAGCTCCTATACAGCTTATCTTGACAAAAGTGCAACAACCGTATCTAGCCAAAAGGTGAAATGACCCATGTAGCTGAAATAAATTGAGTATGTCCATGTACATCATCAATGTAGCAAATGAAAATTTACCTCCGATTCAAATGTTATAGCATCTCCTTGTTGCGTAAAACGCTCTCGCTGGCTAAGGTCACAAGATAATCATGGGTCTCGGACCTTCTATCCTCTCTTCGCCGGAATCAACAAGGTGCAACACATCAACTTATGCATATTGTCCATGACAATGTCACAAAACTCCTATGTTTTATTGATTCTCAAAGCATGAACTGTGTAGTTCATAAACAAGTAATTTGTTGATCATAAGCTTCAATTCAAGGCAGGAGGAGCATTCAGTTCCTTGATGGTAGAACAAACTACCAGATTTAGCTCTCAGAAGATCTGACTGAAAATTAGTTTTTGTGAAATTTGGTAGTTTTAAGCATCGCATGTCGACTAATCTAGAAATTGAGTAAGGTTTAAATGTCTAATTCAGATCACCCATTTTGTATTACCATGCATGTTCTCGCTCTTGATTAATATACAAATTTCAACTCAAGCTTATAGATCTTTGAGAAGTGACAAGGTATTATAATTCATGACTTCAAAGATTACACATAGTTTAGTCTTACCAAATTTAGTATTCAATAAAGAAAGGAAAGAGAAGATTCCATGTTTTGAATAGCGTAAAACAATTATAATATGTGAATGATTAAGTTCTCACACAAGGAAGAAAATAAATATGATAGTGGGCTAATTAAGGTAAAGTAACATAAACCCCGAACATATGAGACAAGACGGTAAAAACATGAGATCGATCAAGCACATAACATGAAATTCAATAGAACACTACTACTACTACTACTACTACTAATAAATTCAGTGGTTCAACAATGGCTACGTGATGTCGAAATGTAAAGATATGTGTGATAAGCAAACGAGAAATAGAACGGCTTCCGTTAACATTCCCGACACACAACACCAATGAGATCACCATCCATTGAAATAAAACTTTCAGATGTAACTCAAAACTAGAATTCACATTACAATCATATCGCACAAAGAATCCAAATTGAAATTTATGAAGAGGTTAACTTTCAAATAGAGCATACCGTCCATCAGAAAAGATCAAGAACTGCTGCAAATAGTTCAGATTTACAATTTCACAATCGATTAGACATGAATGTTTCCTTAACCCTTAACCATCCTGTCTCTTATCTATGAACCCATGAAAACTCGCTTGCCATGTTTTTAAGCATTATCACTTATCACAAAACTAATATAACTTAGCTTTGGTTAATGTATCGAACCTATAGTGCGAACCTATAGTGCATGAGCTATTGCCATCTACATCAATAACCGTCAGAATCTATTCAGATTTCTTTTGATAGAAAAATTGTACGTGGAATAGATGAAAAACATAACACCGCACCTTTGATGTCTTTGATCAAAATAGTAGAATCTCTAATTTACTATCAATTGCTAGCATCGATATGTGCTCCAAACCTAGGGTAGAAAGAGATACTACAATACTGCGGAAAGCATCTAGGAATTCCACCTCGCATCACTTTTGGTGGCCTCAAGATTGCTCGTATGCAAAAACCAATAGCTATGAGAGTACTTTTATAACTTCTTATGTTCTACCATACAAAAATTTAAGAAGCAAAAGGAAAATTCAGATAATTTCACAATTCAATTGAGAGTCGATGAAATCTGGAGAAGAATTTCACAATCCTAGTGAAAACACTTGCCATCTCCCTCAAAATGTAAATGGAAAGGAAAGCAATCAACTTTGCGGTGTAATTAGGATCCTTTAGTTATGATAAATTAGTCTCAAAGCTATGTCCCTTGCCCCCTAAAAGGTACAATACAAAGGAGCCTTTAGGAAGGCAAGATTCGGTCTTGCTTTCATCCAATCACAATACAAAGAAATAGTAACCGATGAGCACAAGAATTCATTTTGCATGCCTATCGAGAAATTCCAAGACACAAGATATATTTTCCCATTGTATATTCTTGATTCTTACCATACCCGAATCATTGTTGTTTCATTTTTTCAAGTAACAAATCTTTAGTTGAATGACTAATTCAATAATTATGAATGTAATTGCAACAACATGATGCATGGGGGGGGAAACGAATATTTTTGCATTTTTTGGGTAACATAAAAGACAAAAAAAATAATACCTTATTGGAATTTTGGCACAAGGTCTTGGAGATTTTTCATCCGTTCTGATTTTTTCTCTGCCAAGCTGCATCATAATGAGAATTTCCGTTAAGACTATATGCTACGGATACACGTAAATGAAAGAGAAACAACCATCAAAAAATTATACAACAATTTGATTTGTTATAAAGTGAACTGTTCTAACCAAAGAATTCACCCATTCAAAGAATGCTATGAGGATCACCGCTGTCCTGGCGAGCTCTTACCCATGGCTTCACACTGACACCAATCCCATGAGCTGAATTTGGTTTGGGTTGCACATCACAAGAATGGCTAATAGGGTACTCACTTTTATTGTCATGGATCAGCGTTGGTATCTGAACATTTGCAAGTGAAGAGTCCAACCTGTCAGATGAATTTAAAGAAGACAAAGTAAAATGATCACCAGATATGAGAGCAAGTGTTTTTTTAACTTTAGGAGGAATTAGTGCTCCTCGTGCTTCATTAATGTACCATCTAATTACCGAAATGAAAGTAGGAAGAGATATGTTACGGCCTGCATTTTTTTCATGCAATATGAAAGGTGATTTTATCTGCATAGCTCAAACTGAATGAACAATAAGTCTGCAATGCAGTAAAATCTTTCCTAGTGGTTCGGTTCCAAAATCTAAACCCGTTGTTCACCTTCAAACCACCAAAGAGCTAGTCAGGTTTGGTCGGACACCGCAACAATGAGATGCTACCATTGATAAACTCTTTGCTATCCTGTACTACCACAACAACAAAAAATTAATTGAATGAAATATATACAAGAGCAGCTATATCTAGGTAGTGAGCATCACATGCAATGGCGCTGCGAGGCCCTTACCGGCGGTGGATTCGGCCGGATCGGACGCACGCAAGCGATGGACGCCTGTGAAAATTTGGGTGACGTGGGCGGTGAATGCGCCGCAATTCTTCCGCTTTCATAGATAAGCTATTTCAAGAGTAAATCTTGATACTAATTTCAGTAGTAAAGTCGCTCGCTGAAAAGAAACAAATTTAGTTGACAATGACATCTTGTCGCTATTGCAAACTTGTCGGCAACAGAAGAGGAAAAATGGTAGGCAACATGCCAAACATGGAAATCATATTATTCAAAAATGAAGAACGCAAATCGCGATACAATACGTGTGAAAGTATGACAAATTACTTTAGCCAAAGACATTAAAATACATGTAAAAGGTTGTAGCTATACATGCAAAATCATGTTTTTCACGACTCATTGAGACATAACGAAGTGCATGCACCAATGTTATCATCAATTATATTCTTTATCAAATATCTCTATAATTAATACTACGCAAGGGCATTTAGCATATGTATTTTGTTTAACAATCACTAATCCATACATGTACATAAATGAATAATGCTAGTATCTGAAAAATATACAATAGAGTAATCGTAAACATCATCCCTCAGAGTCCATAATGGTATCCCATCCCAATAACAACAGATCTTGCATTATCTTCACAGAAGCTAGCGAAAGGATCAGAGAGGAGAACGATCATTTACTCAGACATCGCTGCAGTTGCGAATAGAGATACAATTACATTCTTCCTTTGTGCATTGATCAAGCACAATTATACCCATGAACAACCGGATAAAAACCACACAAACCGACACATTCCAAAGATGGTTCATCAAACACATTAATGAGCTAAAAGAATAGGGCAATCAAGGAAAGTCGCTAGACTAAACACCATCCATGAGAATAACCAAAAAAATCTATGACGAAGGAAAATCAAGGCAAAGATGTCATTTCAAGGCATAATTATGAAAAGCAAAATGGCCTCGCAATCAAGGCGTAAATCCATGTCTACTTATATTTACCGTCCTTGCAATGGATTCATTCTAGATGCAAGGCATCATAATACAAAATTTTAACTTCACGCTTTCGCATGAGTAGGGCAGATGGTTAATAGATTATAGTCCATATATACACACCTCGTGTCACTAACCTTGGCGCCGTTTCTTCTATATACCCGAAAGCCCTACCACCCGGTTCGGCGATCTTCCCTCCTCGACAGAGACTAAGAGGACAGGGCTAGATTGTATCGACTTGGGAAGAATCGGATCTTCCCTCCGGACAGAGACTAAGAGGACACGCTTTACTCGCATGAGTAGGGCAGATGGTTAATAGATTATAGTCCATATATACACACCTCGTGTCACTAACCTTGGCGCTGTTTCTTCTATATACCGAAAGCCCTACCACCCGGGCCGCGATCTTCCCTCGGGCAGAGACTAAGAGGACAGGGCTAGATTGTATCGACTTGGGAAGAATCGGATCTTCCCTCTCGACAGAGACTAAGAGGACAAAGTCTTGCAAAATTTTTTTGTTGTATGGCTACACAGAGCCAAAAGGTCTAGACCGACCTTCTTTGTCGAGTTACTTTATCACCATTGAATTTCATTAACACATATCCAACGAAGACTATAACTTACCATCGTGTCGCAAAGAAGGATGAGAATCCAAATTCCTTTATATAGCTACCCAAAGGACCTCTAGAAAGTTTTCACGAAGCATTGCACACTCGAAACAAGACCGTAAACGCATGCCTAGTCAAAATTAATTCCACTTTTCTTGACTTCTATTTGGATTACTGACATACATATCAAAATGAAGACATCCTTGACAATGATATCAATCTGCAGAGTTGAAAGGCAACATTTACTAAAACCTTAACTAAATGTACCATATCCCTTATCAACAAATAACCCATTAGTTATATTTACAACTTAACTTTTCTTGATTGGGAATACTTATGTGCATGTTTGTACTTGTTTTTTTGCAAGACTTTGTGCTTGTATGCAGACAACACTAACAATGGAACAAAACATTATATGTTACCTATGGAGGTATTCATGTATCTAATGAACTACATTGAACCGCATAGTATTGTTATATATTTTTCTCTCTGACTAGTTCATTATTCCGAAGCCTATATACCAAAAGGTGACTTAAAACAAGGAATATACTCACATAGCCATTGAATTGCTCGACAATGCTCCAACTTCTTCGGTTGTAGATATTGTCACGAATCCAAATCCACGGCCTCTTCCACCATTCTATCATACACAACCCGGAAAAAATGGGAATATGAAGGAAAATCAAGGCAAAGATGTCATTTCAAGGCATACTTATGAAAAGCAAAATGGCACGCAATCAAGGCAAAATCCATGTCTACTTATATTTATCGTCCTTTGCAATGGATTCATTCTAGATGCAAGGCATCATAATACAAAATTTTAACTTCACGCTTCGCATGAGTAGGGCAGATGGTTAATAGATTATAGTCCATATATACACACCTCGTGTCACTAACCTTGGCGCCGTTTCTTCTATATACTTGAAAGCCCTACCACCCGGTTCGGCGATCTTCCCTCTCGACAGAGACTAAGAGGACAGGGCTAGATTGTATCGACTTGGGAAGAATCGGATCTTCCCTCTCGACGACTCCTCCCTCCTCCTGCTCCCACATCCTCTGCCTCAAACTCCGATGACACCGCGACGGCCACGGGCGCCAGGAAGCACATGGATGGCACAATCACAGGAACAAATAGCTCTCAAAATATTGGCCCATATCACCAAACAAGAAACACGACACTAAGCTCGAAAGTCCACACAAACGAAGTGGGATAGCACATAAGACCAACACAAATAAACGCAAGAGGAAAATAATCTGTAAGCAAGAACAAGGCAACTCACCTGGGACCAATAAGCGAAAGGCGCAACCCTTCCAACCTACGATCGACGCCAATGGAGGAACGAACGCTGGGCTGCACGACAGGACATGAGGAAATGAACAAATAGAAGGAGGAGGAAACTCACAATCAAACGCTAAGATAAGATGAGGAGCCGCGAAACCGAATGAAGCACGAAGGGCTAATCGCCGAGGAAGCCCCAAGACCACAAAGCCACGCGAAAAATTAGAGGCAACGAAGGAGAAGCTCAATCGACGACTTAACTACCAACATCAAAGGCAAAATCGAACGAACGGAAAAGGGGAAGAAACGACGCACTGAACTTCATGCCAAGTCTCGGGTTGAAGCAACGACGGGCGGAGCAAAGCGATGGGGAACTTCAAGCCAAAGCCTCAGGTCCGGGGAGATCCTGGAATGCACTGGACGGAGCGACCGAGGAGGGGAGGACGAGTGTACCGACGCAGGCCGCCGGTGGGGGAAGGAGGGAGCGCCGTTCGCAGAGACGCAGGGGGTGGGGGGCGCAGCGCAAGGAGAAAGGGAGGCGGTAGCTGGGGATACAGATGGGGGCGAGCGGCGGCGGCAGCGGAGTAGACGGGGGAAAGGAGAGGGGAAGGAGCTGTGGCATAGCAAGGGAACATGCTAGGGTTGGGCGAGGTGTTCGGGGGAAGGGCTAGAGCGCAGACGGCCAGATGCGAGCCTAAGGCGCGATCGGACGGTCACAATTATTCCGGTGACGTGGCCCGGCCGAATGAGCCTCAAATCTTCCGTCTTTAATAGATTAGATATATCTTGTGCGCATTTGCTTTCTTTTTGGGACGAAACATTTGCGTTTGATCGAGCTCGCGCAGTGAACAATTAGTATAACTCAGAGTGGCCTCACATTTATTCATGTATCATTTGCTTCCATACATATACATGAGAGTACATGACACGTCAAGTCTAGATAGAAGACTCTTTTAGTGCTAGCTAGAACCTAGTACAACGTCTCAATTTATTCATAATTGTAGATAGAACACTCTGTTATCACTGGTACCTCATAGTACGACATACAACAGGTAGTAGTAAGCCACGCCGTTCGCATACGTGCGCGTCAGCAGAGAGAGTACTCGCTCAGCACAAAGGATAAGCACAATTACAAGCTTGATCCCCAGGCTCCAATGGAAAGACAACAGCGAAACATGCCTGCCTGTCGGTAACTAGTCAAAACAGCCAGTTAATTACTACTAGTTCTCTCTGCCTTGCTTCGATATAGGCAGAGGCGCACCGTGGTTTCAGGTCCAAGGCGGAAAAAATTACTTGAGCGTTTGTCACCGCAGCAAGTGACGTTTTATACCGTGTGGATCCCACCAATTGAAGCAATTTTATTCCAGTTGACATACTGTGGCAAACTGGCAATGAATCCGAGCCCGTTTGCTTTCCGATTGGACGGTCCAAATGAACCAAAAGGCAAATTATTGTACATCTCTGCCGTTGTTGGAGCAAGGCATCGGATATATGTTTCTGCAGCAGCGAGGTCCTGTGTGCCAACGCGGGAATTATTCCAAATGTACAAAATGAAATAACTCATTAGAAAAAAAAAAAACAGGTGCTCCAAGTATACAGGCCCTCGATGCAACGTAGATATATTTTGGCTTGTACAGTAGGAGCTTGACGTACCTATCAATACATTACTAGGAAAAGGAGCTAAAAGCATTCCAAGTAAAAAAAGAAAAAAAGCAAATTTAATCAAAGCTAAGAGCCTAGCTCGAACACACAAATTTTACAGGAAACGGTAGAAAATTTAACGCCTGCTCCGAGCTCAAGTTAAAACGCAGGAGCGGGGGGACAGGGGCAGGACTCAGGAGCAGAGCAGAGGCCCATGCATGCCGTGCCCGTGGTGATGTCCGCTCTCACGCCTGCATCTGCACGCACAAGGATCCTGCCTGCCTGGATACCTATGTGTCTGATCAATGCATGGGATGCGGTGGTGTGGTTTTATACACAACCTGTTAGTTACCTTTCTGCTAAGTATTTGACCCATGTCAAGTTTCCCTGGCCATCTAATCCATGCTCGGGATGGGGTCGTACGAGTTCACTCATGGCCTGAAGTGCCTCATCCTGACTCGCGATTCTACTTTATCTGTCTTTCGGGCTTATGTCTCCCATGCTCCGTCCTAACTTATATTCCTACTTGCCTATCTTTTATATGATCGTTTTGTGTTTGTTGTTCGCAAGCAACTAGAGGAAAGATGCAAAAATAACAAAGGCACAGGACAAGGGACGGAGTCTTAGGGGGGAGAACTATGCTTTATTCACAACGTCGGGCAATACAAAAGAGAAGAAGAAAAATTGCCTACCCCCCGGGTCTTGCTCCTCTAAGCGCTGTGGAGAGTTTCTGCCTCGTTTCATCAAGCCTAACCTCAAGGTCGAGCAGCTTCCGCCGAGCTTCCCGTCTTTCGCGGGCATCCTGGCGGAGCTGCTCTGCTTCCTCCTTACCATGGTCAGCAAGCTCGACGGCCTCCTGCGCAGCTCGGCCCAGCTCCGCCGCCTTCGACTCAAGAGCTCGGGAGTGTTGTTTCTTTTGCTCGAGCTCTAGCCCGAGCTTGCTAAACTTCTCCCTGTTCGTGGTGATGTCTTCCTCGGCCTGGCGGCATCTCTCCATAATCAGCAGACCTCTGGCCTCAAGGTCGTCTATCTGCTGCTCAAGCTCGGCCACCTGAGCGTCGTGATCGGCGTGCAGCTTGACCAAGATCTCGGGCGAAGCTGTCGCCGAGCCGAAGTTCTTCATGGTCTCTCGAAGAACCTGTAGACAGAAAAGCCTCAGACACCCCCTAAGACCCCAAAGAAGAAACCACCACAATAAGGAGGGAAGTATGTCTACCCGGCCAAGACGAACGCGAGGTTGTCTCGGAAAACCTTGGCGATGTCCGCCCCTCGAAGATCCGCAAGGCTCCCTTCGAGCGACTTCAGCGGGGGAACTTGGCCTTCCTACCGGGCAGGGAGTTCGCCCGGGACTCCCTTGCTATCCCCTAGGCATGTAGTTCGTCCGGGGACGTCATGTCTCCCTCCCGAGCAATTGGCCTGCTCAGGGTCTTCTCGCTATCCGCCAGAGCGTGCGATTCGCTCGGGGACAGCGCGGCGTCTACCCGAGCATAAGGTTTGCTCGAGGGCGGCACAGCCTCCTCCCGAGCATGTTGTACGCTAGGGGAGCTCCCCGATCATCGCGCAATCGGCGAGGAAAGCGGGCTCCTTCTCTAAGACACGATCAAGGACCTCGTCAGCTATTAGGGGCGCCCCTAGGAGCTATTGCATCTATGTCAACAGGATGGGCGTAGCTCTGATAAGGGCAAAGAAAGCAAGAAGCAGAGAGAAAAATAAGAATAATGAAGGCTCACCGTGGGCGAGTCCCTCGTCCTCGGCAGCCTCATCCGATGTTGAAAGATCAAACTCGCCCATGTCAGCTTCCTCCAGCGTGTCTTTCGGGCGCCGACACCTCAAGATATAGGGCGTCGTGTCTTCATCTTCTTTCTCAGAATCTCTCGCCTGAGAACCCGAGGCGACTCTACCCAGCCTGGCCCGGAACTCAACAACTTTATCTTCTTGCGACTTGCGCTTCGCGGCCTTCGTATCTTCAGCCAGTCTCGCCTCCTCCGCAAGCTGCCTTAAGTTCTTTTGGCAGTACTCCTCCATCCAGATCTTCAGGTCGCTTGTCTCCATCCCATCAGCATAATCCAAATGCTGGTTCAGAGGCTCCTCGGCTGGCGCTGCCCACGTCTTCGAAGGCCGGACAGGCGCCAAACGTTTGTCCCTCGTCATGGGAAAGGTTTAGAAAAAGGGGCGCGGGGGTGAAAAAACTTGAAGGCTGAAGAGCTTTCGGAGCTTGATGGCGAGATGCAAAAGAAGAAAGTCTCCGTACTATTCCCGACGAGCATTTATAGGCGGAGAAGCCAAACGGGCGGAAATCGCCCTCGCCCGTTCGCGAACCGACGCGCGGCGATGCGGTTTCCAAAACTGTCCAATAGAGGCGCGCTTTCCAAAAACTATCAGAACCGTACCTGCGGGGCTTTGCGGAGAAGGAACCGTTGCGACCTTTCGCTTCCGTTCCCAAGCCTCGCTTTGGTCAAGCCAAAAGCGAGATGCTCGGTCCCGCTAGAGCATGGTCGCTTGCGAGCAGGGGGCGCTCAGGTGTCGCAGTAGCGCTTCACTGCAGGATTCTAACTTTATTCCCGAGCAAGGATTGCTCAGATGCTGCGGAAGTGCTTCGATGCAGGATTTCAGCCCCATGCCAAGGTAGTTTTTCACCACGAGAACCCAATCCCTCCTATGAGTCTAAAGGCTCAAGAGGAAGACCCCTAGCAAGTAGTTTTTTAACTTGAGCCTCGGGGTTGACTGTCGAGGATTGGATAAATTACCATGAGGGCCATCAAGCCCCGGCAGCCCTTTCTTCGGCCGACCATGCCTCTCTTTAATATCGTCCCAAAGGAAGATTCTCGGGCGGACTGGCTGCTGACCATACCCATCCACGAGCATGCGACTTGGTCTTCTGAACATGGTTGTTCGGGCTGGCGGCCAAGGTTGGCCACGACCAAGGAAGATCCCCGGGCATGCCCCGAAGGTCATGCTCGGGTTATAAAGGCGACGTGGCGGCTACTGCGATAGCCGTTACGCCACGACTCGGGCCCATCACATCCACGACGCTGCGTGGCGAGAGTCAAGGGATAGTTGCTGCCACGCGAGGACACGTAGGGGTGTGACAGTTGGATGTGGTCATCGTTAGCTAGCTATAAATACCTCGTCAGAACACGCCACAGACGAATAGGGGGCACACACACACCATCTTAGAGAAGGCATGTACGAGCATTGTAATATCCATACTCTTTTGTAACCGGGCATATGCAAAGCTAAGCCCTGTTAGGCCCTTGTAAACACCCAGATAACAAGCAAAGAAACACTGGACGTAGGGTTGTTATCTCGATCGTGAGAGGCCCGAACCAGTATAAAAATCCTCTTGTTCGCCTCCCTCTTCGGTAGCTCAACCTCCTTGCACGGCCTTCTTCGGACGCTAGACCTCTGCGGGAAAAGGGGCTCAGTTGATCCCTCAATCAACAAGTAAGCTCGCCGAGGGACCTATTCCCCAAGCGCCGACAATAGCCTTCTGTAATAAAACTACCGCAGGTGTTAGTGCGGTAGTTAGTGTGGTAGTGCCGACTAACTCGGCACTACCGCTCTACCCATCGGTAGTGCCAGCGGAACAAGGAAGGCAATATTTTTTGTTTTGAAGCGCAATTTTAAGTATGACTAAACTATTTAAAATTTGTGAGCTATATTGGATGCACTTTTTAGAGTTCAAGCTATTAATTAAATCTCCCTTGATAGTACGGCAACTAACCTAATAATCTGATCTTTTTTCAACATCAAGATCGGTAAAAAGACTAAAAAATAATAACCTTAAGCTTTTATACCTTAGTTGCTTTTACATTTGATGCTTACTTTTCTTTTTCACCATCTTCATGCTTTTGTGCTTTCCTTACTTTGAGCCAACCTGTTTTTAGTATTCTCAAATAGACAAAGCTAGTCCTTCAATCCTTGATTGTCATTAATTACCAAAACCTCCACAAAATAGGGGTCTAGATGCTTTTCACCTTCATAATCTGATTTTCGGATTTGGGGGTTTGGAGATGGATTACTTTGATTTCGGATTTGGTGGTTTGGGGATTCGGGAGAGAGAGAGCCATACCTCGGCGGCGCTCGGCGCGGGCTCGGCGGCAGCGCTCGAGGCGGGGATGGTGGCGGCACTCTAGGCGAATCGGGGGCACTCTAGTCAGCTCAATGATGCTCCAGGTGGGGTCGGCGACACTGCTTCCTCTTCTTCCGGTGGCGCATACGGTGAGGCACAGGTGAGGCCCCCTCATTTCACCGGTCGGTGGCGGTCTGGCGGTCTAGATCTAGAGGGCAGGCTGTGTTACTTGTTGGAGAGGAGAGCGTAGCGAATGCGGGGTGGGCTGGCGGTTTTTGTCCGATGGCACAAGCCGGCCTCACTTGCGCATGGGCTTTCGCCGGACCAAAATGGCTGATAGGCTATGAGGTATGAATCGGTAAATCGGTTATTTCAGTTTCTTAAATTGAATCGGGGGCACTCTAGTCAGCTCAATGATGCTCCAGGTGGGGTCGGCGACACTGCTTCCTCTTCTTCCGGTGGCGCATACGGTGAGGCACAGGTGAGGCCCCCTCATTTCACCGGTCGGTGGCGGTCTGGCGGTCTAGATCTAGAGGGCAGGCTGTGTTACTTGTTGGAGAGGAGAGCGTAGCGAATGCGGGGTGGGCTGGCGGTTTTTGTCCGATGGCACAAGCCGGCCTCACTTGCGCATGGGCTTTCGCCGGACCAAAATGGCTGATAGGCTATGAGGTATGAATCGGTAAATCGGTTATTTCAGTTTCTTAAATTACAGAACCGAACCGCAAACCAAAAACCGAACAATACTAAAATAAAAACCGAACCGTAAACCGAATCTGTTTTTCAATTTCGGTTTAAAAGTGTCCACCCTAGTTAAAGAAGAAGGACAGGTAGTCGGTGGCGGACTCGGGGAACTTCATGGCGGGATGGTCGCGTTGTGGCGGACCCTGGGGCAGCTTCCGCAACCGAAGACCCAACTGCTCCATCGCAACCAATCGCGCGCCGCCACGTACCCCCAACAACCTTCGCGGGGCAAGTCAAAGTCGTGCAGTACCACTGTGTTTCTCAATTCCTCGCCATGCCTGTCCTCTTCCACCTCCTCCTCGTCGCCGTCTCCCTCGCCCCTTCCGCGGGCGAGCCGACGGCCGGCGACACGTACAACGCCAGCAGGTGCCCGAAGACCCTCTCGTGCGGCGACGGCATCGATATCCACTATCCTTTCTACCTTTCCAATGTATCCGAGGTCATCAACGGAGTCTCCTATTCCTACTGCGGCTACCCCGGCATGGGGATCGCCTGCGTGCGCGACCACCCTATCCTGCGCTTCAACAACGACAGCTACACCGTTCTCGATATCGACTACGGCAACAACACCGTCTCTCTCGCCGACACGGACGCTCTCGACGGCGGAAGCTGCCCTAGGGTCCGCCACAACGTGACCATCCCGCCACTTCTTGGCTCCCTGATGAAGTTCCCCGAGTCCGCCACCGGCTACCTGTCCTTCTTCTTCAACTGCACTTTCACGTCGACCATCCCCAAGCCGCTGGACGTCGAGCCGATCAGCTGCAGCGGATTTGACGGAGGAACTGGATTGTCTTATGTGTTTCCGCAACCTGACGTGCCCGCCGGAGGCTGGCCACGGGCGTGCGAGGAAGCCTACGTCGTGCCTGTGCTCAGAGATAGCCTCCGGGGCGTGCCGAATAATTACACGCTGTTTGGGGAGGGCGAGTACGGTGCGGTGCTGAAGCGGGGGTTCCAGCTGACATGGGACCCGAGCGCAGGTCCGTGCTGGGAGTGCGAGCAATCCAATGGGCAGTGCAGCTACAGCCAGAGCGGCGGATTCCTGGGATGCTTGTGCTCCGATGGAGGTGTGCGCCATCCGGACTGTGGTAAGTCAATTCCTCGTTCGTTACAAAAAGAACTTTTTCTTCTTCTGCAAGAGTTAAATAGTTTCATATCAAATTTCTGCGTTCAACCAAGGCAGATCAACTGTAAGCAGTACGAGTTTAGGTTGTTAGGCATATCTTGAACGGCTGTTTTGCGAACCATCTTGAGGAACGAGTCAAACACGGCAGGATAGCACAATTTAATATACTTTTTTTCCTAGTTGGCATGATTTTGTTTTTTTCTCGAAACATTTGTGGTTATTTCTGGAACCATCTTGAGGAACAAGTTAAATACGGCTAGATATCACAACTTATAACCTGTTTGGCAGAGTTCTAGATCCTATCTCCCTATCAGGTCTAAAGCTTGTAGGTTAAAATAAAGTGAATTAAGTTTATATTTTTAGTCTAAAATGTGAACAAGATGACCCATATAAACATTTTTAATGTACTCATAGCTCTAGCACTATAAATTTTTAGAGCTAGAAATACCCTGCTCTAAAGATTGACCGTTAATAGGTTTAAAATTATCTAGATTGCCTATATTGGAATCATATTATTGGATTTGTCGTGAAAAATATTATCATTATATTATAATGTTATTAATATAAGAACAGTACATCTTATCATAAAGTTATAAAATGTAACAGTCAAAGTTGAATCTTAGAGTCTACGAAATGTCAAGTAAAAAGAATAGGGAATATACATGCCCTCTAAAAAAAATCTATATCCAAAAAATGTGTACCTTGGCTGCATTTGTAGCAGTTGGCTAAGTCCATAATTACAGAATTTCTCGTGCTTAATTACTTGTTTTAGTAGCTTGTGCTGGGACGTTCTGTCTCGTTTTCTTACACTCTTTTTTTAGACGGAAAGGAGATCATATATGAGAGGTGCTTATACGCATCTTTTTTAAAAATTACATAAATATTAAAACATGAGTGACGGATAAATAGTAATTAGTTATCCTTCACTTGCTTAAATGTTTATGCAACTTGTATTGAGTAAAAATGCATAAAAGCACCTCTGGTCATGTATTGATAAGAGAGGGGCAGCTTACAATCATCGCAGACAGATGCGTTACACAGTTTGGTCTTTGGAGCATGCCCTAACTAAGCGACGGAATGTACTGCTCGTCTAGCTAGTTTTTATTTTTTAAACGTCTTTTCGTCTAGCTAGTTGCTCAAATTCATGAGCTACGATGTTCTGGCTGCTACTTTTTTTTTTTTTTGAAAGAACAGCAAGAGCGTTGCTGTATATATTAAAAAGAGGAGATGAAACAGAAAGGTGGGTCCTGTTTTTTAAGGAAAAAACCGGACCCGTGAAAAAACCTTACAACCGACCACCACTTATAGCAATTACAGAAAACACCACTTCACCCATTAAGAAAGAGGGAAGACACTAAGAGAAAAAAGAAGCGAAAATCCAAAAAACTCCCCACTCAGTCATTAATCCGCGGACTGAGATGATAGAGCAAAATTACGGGAGAGCACCGCATCCTTGATCGCCGAAGCCACCTGTTCTGGAGTTCTAGTTATCCCTTGGAAAATTCTTTGATTTCTCTCTAGCCATAAGTTCCACCAGTAGTAGATAACAAGACCATCCGATCTCTTCGCCTATCTTTGTCAATTTGGGTTCTAAGCCTAGTCCACCAATTGTACACCGAGCTGCTATTCGTGGGGTTTGGCATTGGCCCGATTTCCCCACCGTATTAGGATGCTCCAAACTTGGGTAGCGAACAGGCGCCTTTGCAGAGATGAGTCGGCGTCTCTGCGACGTGTTACAAAGAGCACAAAGGCGCTGCAAGGCCATCCCCTTTTCAAAGATGTTATCTGCCGTTAGGATCTTGTTGTGTAGCAGCGCCCACGCAAAGAAGCGACATTTAGGTTCCGCCGCCTTCCAAATTGGGCTGATCTTCCTCTTCTGAAGACGATAAGAAATTGTACCGTATGCGCCCCTTGCGAGTATTGTCCATCCGCCGTCCAATAGCCAAAGTTATCGATCCTCTGTCTGTTCGTCCCTGTTGATACGACGTATTGCTTGAAAGAGTGCCACAAACTCCCTGATTTGGTTTTCGGAGGCCCCCGGGATGCAAAAACGAATCCAGTAGTTGTTATGCAAGGCCCGATGGACTGAGATGTTCTTTCTTCGCGCTATCCGGAATAGGTGTGGGGCGATGTTTTTTGGAGCTTGTCCGTCTACCCAGCTAGATCTCCAGAAGTCTACAAGTTTACCATTTCCTACCGTAACCACCGTAGAGGCATTGAAGAGGGCGATGTCAGTTTTGTCGCAAGGCAGGTCCATCCCTGACCAGGCCCTTTCATTGCTCCTCTATCTAAACCAGAGCCAGCGAAGTCTAAGTGCTCTGGCGAATTTTTCCAGGTCTTTGATACCTAGCCCCCCTTTGTTTTTCGGCCTGCAGGTGACGAGCCATTTAATTAGGCAATGTCCACCACTACATCTCGTCGGCTCTTTCCCTCTCCATAGGAAGCCTCTTCTTAGCTTGTCAATGCATGAAATGAGCCATTTTTTGGCTGGGAATACCGTCAAATGATATATCGGTTGTGATGTTAACACTGAATTAACAAGGGTCAATCTTCCAGCTTTTGAAAGCAATTTACCTTGCCACCCCGCCAATCTATTGCTTATTTTATCAATCAATGGTTGGATTTCATTCCTTCTCAGTTGTCTGGTGTGTAAAGGTAGTCCGAGGTATTTTCCTGGGAAGGTGGCAAGTTTCCCAGGGAAGACATTCAACAATTGGTGCAAGAGATTCTCTTGGCATCTGATGGGGTAAATTTCCGTTTTAGCGATATTGATTTTTAAGCCTGAACATCTGCCAAAAATATCCAATATGCGACTAAGGGCCATCAACTCAGTCGCATCCGCATTTAAGAATATCCCCGCGTCATCGGCGTAAAGCGAACATCTTAGTCCCGCGTTTGTCGGAAGGACCGGTTTGAGGATTCCATAGGTCTCTGCCAAGTGGAGCAAATTTTGTAGCGGATCAATTGCAAGGATGAATAGCAAGGGGGATAATGGGTCACCCTGTCTCACCCCGCGCGCATGTCTTATAGGCTCTGTCGGTTGGCCGTTAATTAGGATCCGCGAGGATGAGGTTCTGAAGATTGCCGCTACCCATTCACGCCATCTGTGACCAAAACCTAGGGCCTGGAGCACCTCGAGGAGATATGACCAGTTTAGGGAATCGAACGCTTTTGAGATGTCTAGTTTGATGAAGAGAGCCGACTTTCTATCTTTGTGTAGTTGACGGATTACACTTTGGACATATAAAAAGTTGTCATGGATGCATCTTTTCTTGATGAAAGCATTCTGTGAGACTGAGACCAATTCATCAAGTCTGGGCGCAAGCCTGTTAGCCAGGATCTTAGTGATGATCTTCATGAAGCTGTTAATAAGACTGATTGGCCTGAAACATTCCAATCTATCAGCGTTTTCTGTTTTCGGGATCAGAATGATGTTCGCCACATTTAATTTGTCCAGGTTGTCGTTGCGTAGGTTGAAGAAGGCCTTGATCGCTTTCATTAGGTCGTCTTTAATGATGTGGAGGCATGCTTTGTAGAATTGACCAATGAAGCCATCCGGACCTGGTGATTTCGTGGTTCGGAGGTCCCGGATGGTGCTAATCACTTCGCTGTCGCGATGCAGTCTCAAGGTCGGTTAGATCCCTAGTATCATAGCCCAAGGACCCCCATCAAGAGATTTGTCCTCACCCGTGATCACCCAACACCGCTTTGAAGTATTCATAGGCTTCCGCAGCTTTTTCCCCGCCGCTCAAACATTATTCGGTCATCTCTCGAAGTACCGATCGATTTCTTCTTCGTCTTGAAGTGGCCATCAGGTGGAAAAAACGTGTGTTGGCGTCCCCCAACTTGATTTTAGTTAGTCTAGCATGTTGTCTCGCTCTTGTTTTCTGAATTGCTGCTAGGCCGAGCAATTTGATTTTGAGAGTTTTCCGGAGCTCAAATTCAATCTGTGAAAGCGAACGTCTTTCTTGTGCGCATTCTAATATTGTGAGCGTGACTCGTATGAGAGCTGTTTGCAGAGCAATGGTGGCGAAAATTTTCCTCCTCCAATGCTTCAGTGCCTTAGCAGTTCTATTCATTTTGATGTACAATCGCAGGATCGAATCCGAAATGTGGATTGGTTGGTTCCATGCTTGTGTAATAGTTTCTCGAAACCCGCATCAAGTCCAAAGAAGTCTCGGCGGAAACCTCTGAAATAGTCGAAGTTAGCATCTCCTTGCATAAAGAGGGGGCAGTGGTCAGATATCATAGATGCTAGAGCGCACAGGTCCGCATTTGGAAATGCCTCATGCCATTCGGTTGTAGCCAGGAAACGGTCTATTCTTGTCATGGTGGGATGCTGGTGTTCATTTGTCCATGTGAATTGGCGACCATGAAGGTCCAGTTCGAGGAGTTGCATACTATTGATGGAGTGATTAAAGCATCTCATCATACTTCTATTTATCGTTCCTCTATTCTTTTCTCTAGCCTGTCTGATGAGGTTAAAGTCCCCTAAGATCAACCACTTCGGTAGCACCCTTCCACTCAGCTCTTCTAACTCCGTGAGGAAATTTCTTTTCTCCTCGTTGGATTACGGCCCATACACTCCAGTAATGTCCCAGGTCATGTCGTCGTATCGTGAGGTCAAGGTCGCAGTGATTGTGTTGTTGGTGATTCTGGTATTACTGAGGTCATACAAATCATCCCAGGCCGCCAGGAGGATGCCACCCGAGGCGCCCGTGGAAGGTATATAGATTGACTGGTTGGCCAATCTCGCACCCAGGGTTTCATTAAGCAAGGTTGTAGACCAATCTTCTATTTTAGTTTCTTGGAGGAAAACGATTGTAGCGCCAGTTGATCGTATCAAGTGCTTAGTGCTCTCTCTTTTTGCCGGATTGTTTAGGCCTCTGACGTTCCATGACAAGATATTACACTTTGCATGCATTAAAGCACAAATAACTCCACTTCATACAGGGCCGAATGCCCAATCTTTGGGGTATATGAGGCATCAAAAAACCGCACCCGAATACTTAAGATATGAGACGACATAACATAATCTGTAGCATGACGTCCAGACATTACATAGTCTTTAGCACCAGCAGACATCCCCTCAAGGACCACAACATAAGGCATGATAGAACATAACAAACTAGTGGACATACAATAAAGCATCGGTAGTCCCAGGACCTCCCGGTACCGATTTAAACGGCTAAGTTCACAAAGACAAACAAAGACATAAGATCACCAAAGATCAACTAACACAAAGAATAGCGAGATCACTGCTTTAACATAGGCGCCAATAGAACTAACAGAGATTTAAAGGAGCGTCAGAACTATTGTCGGCCGCTACGACATTGCCGTAACTCATCTTGATGCATGAGTAAAAAACCTCCTCCCGATCGGTTGGCACAAACGCCAATCATCCTTCCAAATTGGTGGTGCCTTTGGGCCCAGCCCTCCTTGACTAGCTTTCTTTCCCCCTCTGTGCTTGATCTTCATCTGTTCACCTGTTCACCAACTCGAGAATTGCCTCCATCTGATCCTTGGTAATCGGTTGCTCAAAAGGCCGCAAGTCGATCAAAAGATCGTTATGTGAGTGAGAATTATGCGATTTATTTTGTTGTTCTGGGGGGAAAGGTCTTTAAGCTTTGCATAAGCAATTCTTGAGCAAGAGTAATTGCCCCTTGTTGTTTGCAGCTCTTGTTTTCGCTTTTGCCGCCACCGATGCTTTTTCTTTGGGTGTATCCTTTGGAAGTAGAGCCATTGTTTTCGAGTTGGAGTTTAACTGCTTAATTAGGCATGGCGGGGTTTGAATAATAGGTGTATTAGGGGTGTGTGAAATCTGCTAGCAAGAAATCCTCTAGACCCATTTGTGTGAGGGTAGCGTGAATTGATCCCCTAGAGTTGGAGTTTGTGGTGTGCCATCTGAAGTTGATCCCCCTAGAGCTGTTTTTGGTGCAACCTCAGGTGGGAGCGTTTTCGGTGAGTAATCTCCAGAAAATGTGGATTGTGTAGTACAATTTTGTGGAAATGTTGTGTGAGGTGCTACAGAATGTAGAAATTGGGAGTCCTGAACTGCTTGGGAATCCTGCCCATATGGGCTGTTATAATCCTCCTGCCCCACTAGGTTTAGGTCAATTTGGGAGCTAGTGGTCCTATTGCCGTGTGTTTGTTCGGACTCCAGGACCTCTGATTGGGTCACTCCAGTATGTGGGCGCTGAGAGCTAAGATTTTCAGGCGCTTGATGTCCTTGGTCAACAAGGCTCTTGGTGGCCGTCTGATGATGTGGACTGTGCAGGGTGTTGTACTGTTGCATTTCAGTTATGATCTCTGGTTGGGCTGGAATAACCAGTGAATTAAGGTGCGAAGTTTGGGGTTCTTGGAGATTATGTACTATTATTTGGTTGGGGGTGTCTCCTCGTGAGGGTAGTCAGAGTGGTTGTCGAGATCCCGTAGCCATTTGTGTGTTATTGTTGTGGTTTTTGTGCAGCTCCGAGATTGGTTCATCCAGGGAATCGCAATACCAAAAGCCAAGTTGGGTGCAACCGGTTGGCATAGGATTTATGGCATGCAGCTGAGGCGAGGGTGAACTAGCTACTTGAACCTCATTATTCTCAATGGATAATTGTTGTAGGCCGACAAGAGATGACTGGAGCAAAGAAAACTGGGCTAACTGGGAATTTTCAGTGGATTGACTGTTTAGGATTACCTGATTTCCCAATTGTACCGGCTTAGTGGCGATTCCTTCCTACCTTTTTGCTTCTGCGGTACTGAAGGCCTCCCCTGAGCGTTTGAGCTGCTTCGTGTGTGCTTCGACTCCCTCCTTCAAGTTGTTCTTCGTGGTGATGTGAATATCTCCTGTGCGCCTGCTTTGATCACCAAGCACAGAGACTAGAGGTTCAGCAAAGGACACTCTTTTCTTGCCTTGCTCCAGCGGAGGTTTCTTCACGATACGGCTGCCCTTGCATGACTGACTCATCATTTGCTGCGGCTCTGGAGAGACTTGCGAGACTGGGAGGCGTTGCTCAGAAGCGTCGTCAAACCGACCCATGATCCCTTCCATGAAGCGCCAGGCGATCTTCACCCCACACCTTGATTCGCGCGCCCAACTGGACAAGCTTCGGTGCCTGTGTGATCTGCGATGGTGGTCATCACGGTTGTGGTCGTCATCTTCATGATCGTCATGTCGGCGGCGGTGTCCAACATCTCTTCCTCTGTCTTGAACAGTACGGTCCCTCCTCTCCCCAATCTCATCCGGGGTCCCATAGGCCCATATGAACTCCCGGCGTTGTTTGCGGTTCTGCAGCCCACCAAAGCTTCTGTGTCCCCGGAGAAAGGAAAGGTCTTGGACCACCTCAAGATGATTACGCAGGTTGAAGACCTGCCCTCGCTTCATATCAGTTGGTTCGTCATGGATGATCTCAACTTGCGGCAGGGGGATGTTGGTAGGTGGAAGCTCCCGATCAGGCTCCATCACAGTTAGGGACACCTCTTTCGGGATCTCACATGGATCCGAGCACCAGGCCCAAAGATCAAAGGACCGGGTGCGTTCCCTACGCTTGGTGCGCTCTTCAACATAATGAATGGCGTAGCTCTTACCCAATGCTCTTGCCGCAACTTCTTCGCACCAACAGTGGACCGGGACTCCTTCAATACGGACTTTGACATGGAAGTCGAAGTTAACATTTGTCGATATCTTTGCTCGCACCAGCCGCAAAGTCAACTCCGCCCCGTGATTGCACCATTGCAACATTCGAACCTCCTTCGATTGATGCTTCGCGAAGATAATCGAAACCGCCGGTAGTGCTTGAGCAGCTTGAAAATCAGCATGGCCGAGATTGAAACGGCTCGGAGCATGTCCCCACGATGAACGACTCAACGTCGTGGCTATTCCTCGAACCGCCAGACGGCCGCCTTGGCCGATGAGTTCATCCCGCTTGCGCTTGATAGCGCCAGTGGCCGAAATCGCACAGCTAGCTCTAGCCGGCCTCGCCCTCGGGTCTCCAGGATATCTTGCCTCCATTGTATGGCCCTCTAGGACAGCTTCTTTGTAAGACTTGGAGCTTGCTGAGCGTGTAAAGGAGAGGGAGGTAGAAGTGGGTTGAAGCAACTGGGCAACGTGTCTGGAGCTCTCTGTATATGGGTTGCCGCTGGTAGACCGGCTGCTTGGACACGCCTCAGCTTTGTGCCCAGAGCGAAGGCACCTCCAGCACTTAACAGGCGCATTGCAGAATCCGGCCATATGATCTTTAGCCAGGCAGTTAAAGCATTTGCCAAGTAGTTTCTGCTTGAAAAAAGCCGAGCCACTGAGTCGGCGTATTGGTTGATCGGGGCTTCCTTGAGAAATTGAATGATGTTGCCTTCTTCTCCACCAATGCGGTTTGACATGAATCCATCCTCCATCATCCTTCTTTAGGACACAGGAGTTAAGGGGGCCCTCGCTGTGCGGCTTTGTGTTAAAGACTTGGATAGCTTCGCCTTTCGCTTGTAGGTCGCAGTAGACCACCGTGTCCTGCATCGGATCGACTTTGTTGATTTACTTCCCCTCGCCTCGTTGAACCCATTTCTGCTTCAAAGAGGCCGGATTCTAGTCAGATCGCTTCTTCGATGATGGCCGTGAATGCTTCTCAAGTAATGGTCTTGATAACTCTCTTTGTTGAAATTGAATGTCTGCACTTTCCGTCTCCTTTTCTTGAATGCGCTGGATCTTGAGACCTCTGAGGTCCTCAGACTCGATCTTGGACTCAGATCCCTAGATCTGCTTCCTTGGAGCCGCTGCCTCAATCGCCTTCCTCGACGCCGGTCTTGCTTCTGAACTCTCCTACTTAAAAGGAAGATCTACAAGCCACGGGCAAGATCTTTGACTACACCGAAGATTTGGTAGAGGATGGTTCGGATCTGTGGATTTTGGTGGGGGTGGAAAGGGGTGAAAGGGGGGACGAGAGCAAAGGGGGGGACATTTCCAAACCCCTCCGGTTTTAGACTTTCAATCGAAGAACCAATGTGCTCAAAGAATTACAAGAGCAACTTGTCTCGCAGAGGTGAAGACATCAATTGCCACCATGTGGTAAGGTGCGTGCCTTGGTCAAGCTTAATTTACAAATGAAAGTAGTAATCTTAAACATTATCAAGTGAGGTAGGAGCCTTAATCTGAATTAGTCGCTCTTGACTAACTAATACACCTCACCCTCTATGAAAGAAGATTACAAGGGCTTACCTCCGACAAATATTTGAAAAACCCAATACTAACAAATAGCGTCTCTGTTGGCGACCCACCTCGATGTTGTAAGAATAACTAGGATGCTGCAATTTAACAACTGCAAATGGGTATGATCTCAATAATACTTTCTTTTCTAATTTCGCATATGGACGCCTAAAAGCGAGACGGTGGTGGGCTCTCGAATCCTGTGTTGTAAGTTGGAGCAACATGAAAGAATGCAGAGACGGATCGATCGAGAACAAAGGCTCAAGCTGTTACGAAAAGGATGCTACTATGGCTATGCCATCGCCCTCTTTATGCCTCCACAAAAGAAGTGAAGTGAGAGGCTAGGGAAGGGAGGAAAGGAAAAGGTGAGAGCGACGAAGAAAAGAGGTGTGGACTATGGGCTAAAAAATTTGGACCATTTCTCGATTTGTGCGTGTCATCCTTGCGCAGGGGCCATGCTAATCTTCTCTGTATCGTTCCAATTTTATCGGATGTCTCCGAAGAGACGCTGCTACTTATTTTCATGATCTTGATGCCCTGTCCACTCGTCATTACTATTCGATACCTCCTAACCACGAAGGAAAACATGGGCATACCTTCTGTTCGTGCGATCAGCATGTACGCACTAGACCAGGGCAATTCGTTTCGACGACAAATGGATGCTGCACCGCCGATTGTAGTGCCAAGTTAAGAGCCTAGATTTCAGTGTTGCAACTTCCTGGAGTTGCAACATTTGATTCACATCCGTTGTGCAGTTCAGAGCTGCCGCCCATCTACTCTGCCATGACGATGAGCATCGCTTTGTTCAATCATCTCTTTTCGCTTAGTTATCTTCTCCCTATCGGTTCCCAATCACTAGGTAATGATCCTTGTCTAGCATAACCATGCAAGAAAGTTAAAGACTGCCGGTCAGTATTGGTGGGCAGCAAAGAATCCGTTTCTTTAGATAACGCGCATCAACGCAGTAAAAGGGAACTATTGTTAATCTTGAATCTTGGTGGAGAGGAGGGCTTGGCGATGTCGCCCCCGTCGTACAGCGCCCTAGCCTCACCTTCTACCCCAGATCCTACTCAATCCCCCCACAAAGTTCCCAATCTAACCCCAAATCCGGATTCCCCTCTGGCTGATCTACAATCTCCGGGGAGGAGTCCGTGCCGCAACCCTCGGGAAGAGCGAGATCTAGGTAGACAGAAGGAGTTGGGTGAGGAGGACCATCAGGCGGGCTTGGAGGTGAATCCGCCCTTGTCGACTTGGTCAAGGAGGGAGAGCCCGCAGCGCATTCAATCGCCACCAACCAGAAGACAAGCCTCGGAAGACCCTCGGGACGAAGGAGTTAAAGCGGTGCAGGAAGAAAAGACACATCAGAGCAGCGCCCGACCGGCAGAACGTGAAGGCATTGATGATGCTTGTTCGAGGAAGCTTTCAAAGACGGTGGTCGGCGAGAAGATTTGCAAATCCAGAATACCAGCCAGCGAGAAAGAGAAATGGCTCCAAGTTGAAGAGCGCTCCACTCGAGAAGACCTGCAACCTCACCGGGCTTTCAGCAAGCAGCGAGAAAGAAGCCAACAGATCTTAAGGATCCTCCCCCTAACGAGGAAATCCCCCCCGACGGATCCAAATCACCACAAGTCGTGAAGGCCCGCCTGAGCACTCGATGTCCTCATCCCCAAATGAGGAAGTCGATGGATGGACCAGGTCAAGCCTCAATATCGTGGAGGAAGAACCAAGCGCATTCAACTCCGAAGGCATTGAAGCAACCGATGCAATGTACCGATGGCTCGAGACTACTTCAAGCACAAGCTGCAAGGAAAGTGCTTTAATTATTTTTCACCGGATCATGTTGCTGGATCCTGTACGAGACCCACGAGATGCTGGTTTTGCTTCCGTCCGGGGCACAAGGCTATTGATCGCGCAAGCGTAAGACGCAGATCGAGGGCACATATAAGCCGAGACAGACGCCCAAATTGCCCCTACAATCAATCGGGTCCAGTTATTCCCCACAAAGAAACACCACAATCAACTCAAATCCTCTCGCTAAGCTTGTTGGGAGGGTGGAGAGATGGAAGCCGATACCCCAGCTGATCCGAGAGCAAGGCGGCGAGAGCCTTCGCGCCATCTCGGCGATCGGTTCAACTGCGACGCGGGATGAGCTCATAGACCGAGCGGCGGTATGCTGGTTCGAGGGAAATAGCCACGAGGTTGAGACGTTCATGGTCGGCGACATGCTTCGTGAGCGTTTCAACCTCGGCCGGGGCAACTTTCAACTCCTCAAGCATTTTCCAGAGCAGTTCCTCATGATCTTCTCAGACTCCGCAGTAAGAAGAAGGGTGGTGAACACTGCTGCTGTTCCCTACCGTGGCCATGAATTCAAGTTTGCGGCATGGTCCGAAAGCGGCCTTCGCGACAAACGCCAACTTCGAGTACCACGCCAAAGTCCGAGTGGAAGGGGTCCTGCACCGCCGAGTGAAGAAGTGGCAGCGAGAGCTTTGGGCAAGAGTCTGCGCCATCCACTACGCAAGGTGAGAGTACCAGGAGGAGGGAACGCACAAGATCCTTTGACCTATGGGCATGGTGCTCGGATCCTTCCGACATCCCAAAAGAAGTTAGCTTGACTGTGATGGAGCCTGACAGGGAGCTCCCGCCCACCAACATCCCCCTCCCTCAAGTAGTGCTTCAATACGACGAACCAACCGACCTGAAGAGAGGACAAGTATTCAACCTTCGCAACCACTTGGAGGTCGTCGAGGACCTCTCCTTCCTCCGTGGTCGTGGAGGTCTGGGCGGCCCTCCAAACCGCAAGCATAGGCGGGAATTCGTTTGGGCCTATGGGGCCCCGGACGAGTTGGGAGAGAGGCGGGAGCATGCTGTGCAGAGAAGAGGTAGAGAAGTCACTCACCATCGGCGCCATGACGACCACGACGACGAAAACGACTACAACGACCGGTGCCGCAGCGTGCGAAGACATCGCAGCCTGACAAGTTGGGCGCGTGACTCCAGAGATGCAGAGAGGAGGTGAGGATCACAAAGTTCTTCTTGGCGTGGTATGGTGGGATCGGCATCAAGACGCTATAGACACTACTCCCCAGCCAGACAACAGAAGTTGTTCCAACACTTCAAGACTACCAAGATAGGCATCGACATCTGCTGGGCTAAGAAGTCAAAGAAAGCAACACAAGAGAAGATAGGGAGAAGAGTAGCTTTTGCCGAGCCTCTTGTAGTCATCCAGAAGAACATTCAGAGAGACTCTGGAGGCGCGCCCTTTGGCTCGGAGGCTTCTGTGCAGCTGGGCACGCAGGTATGTCAAGATGATAATTCATTTCGTTCCCTTCGTTTGAACCATCATACTCAGATAAGGGGGTTAGATCATAATAGAGTTGTCACAGCCCCTGTCACAAATTATGAACTCCGAATGCAATCCCAAGTGGAAAATGACAACACTAGCCACAACCTAGAGCAAGCACTAGAGACCTACACATCACAGGTAGAGACATGTAATGTATCCAGTGGATCAAACTCTGAACAAATGACCCAAGACATAGTTACCCAGGCTGAACTAAACAAAGATCACAGTCAACGGGTACCCCAGGAATCACCAATACACCAAAATTCACATGACCACCCTCCAGCTAAGCAAGGCTTAATGAACGCAGAACAAGCTGTGGTACAAACTCCGGTAGACAATCACCTAGGGCCACATGGTTACCCCCCGGCAAGCCCTGATCACAACACCCACACTCAGCCTGACATGAACACCGATTTCAGCACCCAACACCTTCGACATTCTATTCATAATGTCCCCGCTGCACAAGTAGTAGAGAATAAGGAGGACAGGGAGACAACACACCAACAACTCCAAACACCTCAACCTCTGCCCGATCAATACCCGACTGCTCAAGAGATACTCCACCAGCTACCATCGAAAAAATAGCAATGACTATAGAGACCACAGAGCAAAATATTGAGCACAAAGACTTATTTCGTTCTATGCAAAGGATAACAGCCAGCCATCAGGGCCTGGAGGTGTACACCTCCACATGCTCCGAACACATGAGAGCGATAATAAATAATGAGTTAGGGGAGATGAGACAGCAAGAGCCTCAAACACCTCAAACATTGCCCCAAACACCTCAATCATTGCTCAACCAACGCCCAGATACACAAGAGGAAGTGCATACACACACAGGGCCTACCGAACAAAACATAGCTAACACTCAGCCAGGTCTAGAAGAATTCATAACTTCAATAGCACAAAACACTGAAAGGCCAATCATTCAAAATCTCCCCTGTCTCAATGATTTCCAACCCACCTATCCAAAACACACGGTCTCAATCAACAACTCCAACCAAAGAAAGAGTGCTAGGTTAGCGGCAAAAAGGAAAAGCAGACTAGGGGCTAATAGGGGAACAATGCAATTAGCACAAGAATTACTAGCAACAAAGTTACGGGACTTATCCCCCCTACCAGCACAACCGCTTCTCTCACATGATGATCTATTTGAGCAGCTTTGCCAAACACTTCAAAGGCCGCCAAGAAAGAAAAGGTGGAAGCAATCATTCAGTTGGTGAATCAGGGAATGATCAAGCACAAAGGAAATCAGGACAAGACCAAGCGAAAGGCCAAGAAAACAGCAGACATACAGATCAATCAGAAGATGGAAGGGGAACACGACAGGGTCTAGACTAGGATTAATGTTTGGTTGCGGAGTTGTTTTCTCTCTTTGTTATGTGTTTTCTTATGTCAGAAGCAGAACATTTTGTATCACCTCTATGTAGGCAGGCTGCAGGAGGCGAATATTTTTCCTGCATTGTTCTCGTAGTCGCTGTTCCTCAGCTAATTGTTGTCAGGTCGGCCTTCAGGCCATTGTATCCAATGCCAGAGTCGCTGGAGTGGTGTAGTGTCGGTTTGCTGGTGTTAGCAATTGAACTCTTCACAGGCAATGCTCTCCTAGCCGCTGAACCTCAGGTGGGAGTGGTATGGTCGGTCTTCAGGAGTCTGTGTCGCAATTCTAGTTTCTTCTGTAATCCGGAACTTGGCTTCAATGCCGACGTTGTATTAGCCAGGCTTTGGATTGTATTATTTAAGTTAACTGTTGGGTGTTGCATTCCCCATGTAGTGGAGAAAGGCAGCTGTAATGTCGGCAATTTGCAATATTCTTTCGTGGAATGTTAGAGGTTTAAACGACCCGCTAAGAGAAATAGCGCCAAGCAATTTATCCTGTCAAGTGGGCTACAATAGTCCGCCTCCAAGAAACAAAAATAGAGAATTGACTACAAGCTTGCTAAACGACACGCTGGGGCGAGATTAGCAACCCAATCGCCTCGCTCCATCCACGGGACAAAGAAAGGAATCCTTCCGCGGCGACGATGCTCACTTCGAGCTCAATCCGAGAATCGCCAACATTATATCACAAAGAACGTTAACTACCGACGATGCATCGACATGGGACATTATCGAGTGTATGGGCCGCAGCGATTGAGGAGAAAAGAAGTTTCCTCTCGAACTCAAGCATTGCAGGAACAAAGGCTTCCCAAATTGGCCGCTTATAGGGGACTTTAATCTCATTAGACAGGCTTCTGACAAGAATAGAGGGCCGGTTAACAGAGGAATGATTCAAAGATTCAATCAGACTATCGATAGGCTTCAACTCCTGGAGATTGACCTCCAGGGTCGCCGCTACACGTGGACAAATGAACAAGAACAACCCACTATGACACGAATTGACAGATTTCTAGCGACAACAGAATGGTATGAGGCATTTCCAAATGCGGACCTATGCGCGATGCCAACGATGACATCCGACCATTGCCCGCTCCTCATGCAAGCAAATTCCACATTTGACTATTTCAGAGGCTTTCAGTTCGAAGCTTGCTAGATCAAGATGGTGGGATTCCAAGAGGCAGTGATAAATTCCTGGACACAACCAGTGCACACGTCGGACGCCATTCTCAGATTTCACATTAAAATGAATAGGACTGCCAAGGCGTTAAAAATCTGGAGAAGGAAAACTTTTGCAAATATAGCTTTACAAACAGCGCTGATACAAGTGACAATCGCTATACTAGAGAGTTCGCAAGAAAGAAGATTACTATCACAAGATGAGTTGGAGATCAGAAAGGCTCTCAAAGCTAAACTACTCGGTCTAGCCGCTCGTAAATCAAGGGCAAGACAAAGACTCGGACTAACAAAAATCCGATTGGGAGACTCCAATACACGGTTTTTCCACTTAATGGCCAGTATAAGGAGGAGAAGAAACACGATTCGGTCATTAAAAATGAGGATGTAATGATATTCACGCAACAAGATAAATTGAAAGAAGCTTACCAGTATTTCAAAAAATCATTAGGAGACCACGAAGTTAGGGACAAAGCCCTGCGTTGGAACTGCTTGGGCTACTCAGTAAGGGATCTCAGTGATCTGGAGGCCCACATCACGGAGAATGAAGTGATTAACACAATACAGGAATTACCAAATCAGAAAGCACCAGGTCCAGATGGCTATATTGGGATATTCTATAAAACGTGCCTGCACATCATCAAAAGTGATCTCCTAGCGGCAATAATAAATTTCTTCGACCTTCGTCACCAAATGCTACACAAAGTTAATGAAGCAAACATTATCCTCGCTCATCAAAATAGACAACGAGATGACTACAATGCTTGTGCCAATTAGTCTTATAAATGACTTCATGAAAATCATTACCAAAATTCTGGCAAACAGGCTAGCGGCTACTCTAGATGAATTGGTCTCAGTCTCGCAAAATGCATTCATCAAGAAAAGATGCATACACGACAATTTCTTATATGTTCAAAGGGTAATTCGGCGACTGCACAGGGAAAAAAAATCGGCACTCTTCATCAAATTGGACATCTCAAAAGCCTTCGAGTCGCTAAATTGGACCTACCTTATGGAGGTGCTTCAGGCCTTAGGCTTTGGCCAGAAATGGCGGGAATGGATTGCGGCAATTCTAAGGACCTCTACTTCCAAGATTTTGATCAATGGTCAGCCAACGGCGGCAATAAGGCATGTGCGTGGGGTGCGTCAGGGAGATCCCCTATCCCCCCGCTCTTCATCCTGGCGATTGACCCACTACAAAAATCGCCGAAAGTTAGCGTAAAATCGAGGCATCTTAAAACCGGTGCTTAAACATGTACCAAACTCCGTTGCTCTCTTTATGCGATTTATGCAGGATATTTCTAAGAGAGCAACATTACATGCTATACCGCTGGGAATCAATTCCAACGGATAGCATGGTTCATTAGGTTCACGGGTAAGTTTAGCTACTAGGTTTCACGGGTAAGTTTCATGATGTTTCACGGATAGGTTTCATGGATTTCATGAGGTTTCAAGTTTCATAAGATTCAGATTTCATTAAAACAAAGTCTCATAGCTAAGTTTCAACCAAAGGTTTCATCGAATGACACATGCTAAACTTTTTTAATGAAACACGAACCTTATGAAACTTGAAACCTCACGAAACCCATGAAACTTATCCGTGAGACATCATGAAACTTACCCGTGAAACTGCAATGAAACTCACCATGAACCTATCGAACCATGGTATACCGTTGGAATTGATTCCCAACGGTATACCGTTTTCTAGCATTTCTGTATTTCTAAAGGCAGAGGTGGCAGAACTCACAACTCTCAGCCGAATTCTCGAGATGTTCGGAAAATGCTCGGGGCTGAAAATCAACATCTCCAAGACCGAAATCTACCCGATCAGATGCCAAGATGACCTCATGCAAGAATTACTGAATGTCTTCCCCGGGAAGATCGCTTCCTTCCCAGGGAAATACCTTGGTCTTCCACTACACACTAGGCAGTTAAGAAGAATAGAGATACAACCGTTGATTGATAAAATCGGCAATAGACTCGCGGGTTGGAAAAGAAAATTTCTCTCCAAAGCTAGGAGAGAGACCCTGGTCAAATCGGTGTTTACTGCACAGCCTATATACCATCTGACAGTCTTCCAGGCTCAAAAGTGGCTGATTCGACGCATTGACAAACTTAGAAGAAGTTTTCTCTGGAGTGGGAAAGAGCCAGAAAACTGTAGCGGGGGACACTGCTTGGTAAACTAGTCAACGACCTGTCTACCCAAATCCAAAGGTGGGCTAGGGATCAAGGACCTAGAGCGCTTCGCTAGAGCATTAAGACTTCGATGGCTCTAGTTTAAATGGAAAAACAATGAAAGGGCCTGGATAGGATTGGACTTGCCTTGTGACGAAACAAAATAGCTCTTTTCAATGCTTCAACAATAGTCACGGTAGGAAACGGGAAACTTGCAGACTTCTGGAGATCAAGCTGGGTACAAGGGCAAGCTCCAAAAAACATGGCGCCGAACCTGTTCCAAGTAGCGAGAAGAAAGAATATCTCGGTTCACCAGGCCTTGACAAATAACTACTGGATCCGTTTTTGTACACCAGTAAATTCACAAGTCGAAACATGCGAATTTGTAGCTCTTCATGAAGCAATACGCCAAATCAACAGGGATGAGGAAAGTGAGGATCAGATAAGATGGCGCTGGACTTCAGATGGTCAATACTCGACGAGGAGTGCATACCGGGTACAATTCGACACAGTGTACTGCAAGATAAACACCTGCCCGATCTGGAAAGCAAAAACCGAACCAAAATGCCGCTTCTTCGCATGGACGCTGATTCACAACAAAATATTAACGGCAGATAATATGCTCAAAAGAGGGTGGCCATGTAACGCAAGATGCAGCCTCTGCAATATAGAACCGGAAACAACAAAGCATCTTTATAAAGACTGCACTTTCGCTAGACAAGTCTGGGGAATACTACTCCGCTGGGGGAAGCTTGATCGGTGGCAAAACCTAAGTCAGAACGTCTCAGTATACAAATGGTGGAGGAGATTACGAACTCAATATGACAGACAGAATCGACGACAATTAGATGGTCTGCTCATTTACTACTGGTGGAACCTTTGGTTGGAACGGAACCAACGAATTTTTCAAGGGAAAGTGAAATCGGCGGAACAAGTGGCCACATTGATAAAGGACACGGTGCTCAATCATGGTTTTGCTTGGTCAACAAGCTCAACAGTTTAGACTACTGCGACCAGCCATCTTTTGCTTTTTAAATGTTTTGTGGTGCTGTCTTTGTCTTGGTGGAGTGGTTTTTATATCCATCGATTTTGCAGGTCGCGTGAGTGGGTTGTAATCTTCGGTTTAGTGGGGTGAGTGGAGTTTGAATGTAAGGTTTTTCCTCGGGCGGGGTTTTTGTCCACAAAAAACAGCCCATCTCTTTTTTCTCCTTCTTAATATATTCAGCGGCATCTCTCGTGCTGCTCTTTCAAAAAAACCCGCAGTAAACGCTTGTAGTCGTCGGTTCTGACCGAGTCGAATATTTGGTTCAGATGAAGGACGCGATGAAAATAGAGAGATTTTGAAATTTGACACCCTTTAAACACGAATTTTTCAATATTTGACATCCTGTCCCACTGTCATTGACTCAGATGGACCCACATGTCATACACAGAGCCCGAAAGACATGCGAATTAGGTGTCAAATATTGAAATACCCCGATGAAAATAAGGGTGTTGCTCGTCCTATTGATTCAACTGTAGCCTCGCTTTACCAAAATTTCTTGTTGGTCCATCAAGGACGGAGAAAAACAACCAAAAACGCAACCCGTCAACACGTCAACTTGCTGTCACGATATCCTGTCAGCCGTGCTAATTAACTCAACCACCCTTTCTTGACCTCGAAGCTGGAGTGCATCAGTGCATGACTTGCCTAGAACAGGTATTTCTCATCAATCTTGGTTTTGCTTTCGCTGCTCCTCTCTGCTTTGATACTAGTTCATCGAGCACTGAAGCCTTTTGAGCGAATGTGTTACCTGCGTTTCCTACCACCCCTCTTCATCCTACTTCTATCATCAGTGCCACAATCCAAGGCACAACCCAATATCTACTTCCGGTACAGCAATTGCACCCCAACTCCTTACCAGTGCGGATCAGTCAAGTTAGACATCGATTACCCGTTCTCCGTGAAAGGCGTAAGCCGACCAGACTATTGCTCTTACCCAGGGTACCGCCTCTTCTGCACAAATGGCACACTGGTGATCTACATGAATTCCAACAGCTTCCAGGTTACCAACGTCGACTACGACAACCACCTCCTCACAGTCATCGATCAGAATCTAGCCCAGGAGACATGCCTGCAGAGCTACTGAAACACCCCAAAAATTCAAAATGAATTTATTCAGAGTTATTTGATTTATTTGAATTTTTCGGAATTTATTTCAATTTTATTCGGCATTTACTCGAGTATTTCCGTTTTTGGAAATTCTCCCGCCCTTTCCGCTTTCCTTTCTCGGCCTTTCCGCTTTCTACCGCGGCTAGCGCATTTGGCCCATGCCGCTTTCCCCGATGGGCTTTGCCCCGCGCCTCGGCCCATCTCTTCACGTCGGACTGCTCCGCCTCGACTGTTTGGAACCACCGGAAATCAGCGAATTCAGCCCTCCCTGTCCACTGGATATTAAAAAAACATTTCACATGCTAGGAAAAATTAAACAAATATTCAGCGGTTCTGCGGCGTTGAAAATAAATAAAAAAAGATTCCAGCGGTACCCATGCGCTGGAATTGCCTGCTAAATGTTATTTCTGCAATTTCCTCAAGACACCGGTTATTTTCGTAAAAAAACATATGCAGAGAGCTACTACAGCCAAAAAAAATATTTGACCAACTTACAAGAACATCCTTTCCGGACTGCGGAACTCTTCTTTTTGAACGAAAAAAGAACATCCTTTCCAGACGTCGGAACTCTTCTGATTTTGACTTCTTTTTCTTTCTACTCCATTTGCTGCCTGCTCTGCTCGAGTGCTCGGTTCTCTTCTCCGCCATCTGTTTCACGGCCACTGGGCTCTAGCCTCTAGGCAGCGCAGGTTTATGAATTGTGATGCTTGTGCTGCACAACCATGCGGCGAAGTTGACCGCTAGTCACGGTTGGTGGGCAGCTGCTCTGCTCTGGGCACCAAACCAAGTAAACAACCCATTGCTTTAGACGCACGGCACGCACTGTAAACGGTGGTCGTCGTCAGTTCTGACCGAGTCTAGCGTGCTGCGAACCCAAATTTGATTCAGATGGATGACGCGAGCGAAAACGATTGACGCCACTCCTGTTCACCCAGACTAGCGGTGCAAACCGCCTCAAATCTTTGACTTCAACCTCACTGTGCCGGAAATTTCTTCTGCTTGAGCCGTCAGGGAAGGAGGAAAAATAACCGAACCCATTAAATAGCTGGACTTCGTGACACCATGTTCTGTTTCCTGAATTTTACTCAGCCATCCCCTCTTGACCTGTCACAATGGACCATGACCACTGCAATGTCTGAACGGCCATCTTAAGTAAGCACACCCTGCTAGTATTTCTCCTCCATATATCTTGCTACTTCCTCTTCCTTTGCAATTGTTCATCAAGTATTTCAATTTGGAAGCCTGGAGCAAATGCATTGTCTACATGTCCTACCACCCCTCTTCATCCTACTTCTATCATCAGTGCCACCTTCTAAGGCACAATCCAATGTCAACTTCGGTACAGCAATTGCACCCCAACTCCTTACCAAGTGCGGATCACAAGTTAGACATCGATTACCCGTTCTCCGTGAAAGGAGTAAGCCGACCAGACTATTGCTCTTACCTGTGGTACCGCCTCTTACGCACAAATGGCAATCTGGCGATCTACATGAATTCCAACAGCTTCGGGTTACCAACGTCGACTCGACAACCACCTCCTCACAGTCATCGATCAGAATCTAGCCCAGGAGACATGCCTGCAGAGCTACCGCAACACCACCATCAATGACACCATGTTCATGTACACCGACCATGATCAGTTCTTGACCGTATATGTCAATTGTAGCGCCAAATCATCGTCTCTTCCTTTGGTCTCGATCTTTTCTCCTGCTTTTACGGGGCAGCTCCTACTATAGGTTTGGACAACACGTCGCCGCCAGATGTCTTTGGGGTATGTAGCTCAACATTGTCATTCCTTACAACTCAATGATGGCAAACTCGTTGGCTACCGAATTCTAGCCTTAAGGATGCGATAAAGGCGGCTTCACGGTGAAGTGGAAGATGGGTGTGGGGTGGTGTGGAGACTATAAGTATTCGGAGGGCATCAGGGTATAATGTCGATCACCTAATGATCGACACATTTCTTTATACGATGGGCTAGCTATTGGATCATGTTCTTGGTACCCTCTATCGTCAAGGTTGGTATCAAGGTTGTCATCTAGGTTATCTGTTTTTGTTAGGTCAACAATCTTTGATCCAAAATACTCGGTCATGCTATTTAGGTCTAATTTTTATTCTCATCGTAGACAATTTAAGATTGATCACGCTTTGTTACGACGGATATATGCAAATGTTGGAGCTTTCATAGTTCTGAAAATAAACCATTTCTCGGACCATTATCAACCATGGTTCAAATGACACCGAGTATTAAACTTACGTTACTTGAGAAAGTCTATGCAAAATTCATATATCTTGAACTGGTCCCATTACATGCCTTTCGAGACCTTTTCTTCTTTGATGTTGACACTTCACCTAGAAGCTTAACTCTGACTAGGGGATTAGGATGTCTAGAAGAATTAATTAATTAAGCTCATGGCATAAAGCAAACCGAGTACTATTGACTAGATCTTTTCCTGAATGCATAATTTCCTCATGTCATACTATACAAGATTACATAACGTCTTAATAACAAACAATATGAGAAAAAGAAGACTCGCACCTTGATCCACTTTTAGTGCAATATCTTGAGTTCCTCTGAAAGAGCATGTTCAATGTCCATTTGGTCGAAAAGTTAGTTCACATTATCCGCGTTGCTTAGATTTGAGCTCGATGAGTCATGAGAGTTAAGTATGTTTTGACACTTTAATGTAACACAAATGTGATGTGCTAATTCTTAGCATTGCGATGGCAGATACTAAAAAGGACCTAACTCACAATGAGATATAATACTAACCAAATTGAATTGCAATAAGACATAACCCACGGGATTTTGATTGCGTTATGTAGTGATTACTCATTAGAATTGATTTGTGCATTGTTACAAATTTTTTGACGAGAATCTTGATGTTACAATTGTTTCTGATTTTGCGGACCAAAGAAACCATGGAAAAAGGCGATGCATAATAGGTAAATATATGAAACCCCGCTTCCTTGCCAGTTTTTATTTAAATATGTCATGGATCTGAACTGTAAATTTTCACTGTTTTGTAAAGTATCTGTTATTTTGAAGACCTTCACGTTGATTGTTAGCCCACGCAGTCAGGAAAAAAAACTATGAGTCAGCGGCACTTAGATCAATTTGTTTCCGAGTTAGATCTAGGTCGTCACCATTCATATATATCTTCTTGTAAGCTGCACAGAATGATTTGATCCCTACGTTTTGTAACTCTCTAGAAAATAGTGAAGATTTGCTGGCCGGTGCCTATGGTTTTTCCCACGAGGATTTTCCACATTAAATCGGTGTCTCTTGTTCCTTTCATTTGATCTTTTTTATCTGTTGTGAGTGTCGATTTTTCTATCAATATTGCCGGTGTGAAATGTCAGGTTCATAATGATATGAGCCGACGCTGAACGATGCGCAAGCTCAAAGGCCCTGGTTCAAGGCTTCAGCCCGGGTCGCAGGCAAGACGATGAGGTGCTCCTCACGTCTGCCGGCGCCTTGGATAGGGCTGTTATCGGAGCCACCGCCTATTGCTCGCAGCAATCTTATTATTTTCCAAAAAAGTGCTTACAGATGGCTGCCAACAGCCTTTTATTCCTCCCCTCTCCCTACATGCAATCCAGATCCTATTTTATTGCTCCTTCCTAACTAGCAGGATCTAATTGATACTTTCCTAACTCATAGCCGGTTGCCTAACCAACCGCATGGCTCATCAAACGCCCTTGAGCCCTTCCTTCTCCACCAAAGGTCCGCGGCGTCTTACAAAAACCCTATCGCAACCGGCCATAACATCACTCCCCCCCTCGAAACTAAGCTTGTCCTCAAGCTTACAATCAAGGAACGACCGCCGCAGAGCAATAGCATCCATCCACGTTGCTTCGTCCGTGACTTCGCCCATCCTTTGCACAAAATTGACGATGACCGCTAACGGCCACCGCCGCGGCAGCTTAGATGGCTCCGGCTGATCCGTAGTTGTTGTTGGAAGGAGATCGCCCGGTATGTCCTCCACCTGCTCTGGAGGATTGCCCCGGAATCATTTGAGCAGCGACACATGGAACACATTGTGAATTCTAGCACTCTCCGGGAGCTCAAGCTTGTAGGCCACCGAGCCAATGCGTTGGATCACCTGAAAAGGGCCGTAGAACCGAGGAGATAATTTGGTCCAGGAAGGTTGGCTACGAGCAGAGTGCTGCCGGTGCTTCTGTAGCTTGAGCCACACCCAAGACCCCACCTCAAACTCCTCTTCTCTGTGCTTGCCATCATAATGTTGTTTCATACGGTTTTGAGCCTGCAACAACTGGGTCTTGGCTCGCTGTAACAGGGCGTCACGATCCACCAATGTACAGTCAACGGAATCAATGCTCGTAGACCCTTGCTGGTATGGCAACAGTGGTGGCGGAGACCGTCCATAAACTAACTCAAAGGGAGTGAGGCGATGAGCCGAGTGGAAGGATGTATTGTAACAATATTCCGCCCAAGGAACCCACTGCGTCCACGAAGAGGGATGGGCTGCCGTCAAACACCTTAAGTACATTTCAATGGTTCGGTTGACAACCTCTGTTTGGCCATCCGTCTGTGGGTGGTAGGCTGTTGACATCAGCAAAGCCGTCCCACTCCTTTTAAACAGCCCTTGCCAAAAGGCGCTAAGGAATACCGGATCACGATCGGATACAATGGACTCAGGGATGCCATGTAACCTCACAATCTGATCAAAGAACAACTTGGCAACTGCTGAAGCTGTGGCTGGTCTGGTGAAAGGGATGAAATGTGCATACTTAGATAGACGGTCAACCACCACCAAAAGTGCAGTTTTACCTTGTGACTTTGGAAGGTCGGTGATGAAGTCCATTGAAATATCTGCCCACACCTGATGAGGGATATTAAGAGGCTGCAACAGACCGGCCGGAGCTTGAGTGCTAGCTTTTTGTTGTTGACACACAGCACATTTCGCAATGAACTCACCGACCGTCTCCTTCTGATGTTCCCACCAATACAATGCTCGAAGGCGATGGAGAGTCTTTTGAATGCCCTCATGAGTTAAGTCGTGCACGGTAGCAATCATTGGTTCCACCAAGGAAGACGACCGAGGAACCCACAGCTTACCATTCCGGAACACCAAGCCTTCCTTAATCTCCCAGTGAATGTGCGGTGATGTGTCCTCCGGATGAGAAGCATCTACTCTGCTGGCCAAATGTGATACTTGCTGTTGCACCGCCGGATCACCCTTCAGTACCTCCAACCACTACTCACGGGTGATATCCTTCACCACCGATATGGCTGAACACTGCCCCTCTTCTTCCCGAGTTCTGGACAGCGCATCCGCTGCTTGGTTATGTTTGCCGGGCTTATATGCGACGCAGAAATCGAAGCCCATCAACTTGCTCAACCAATGCTGCTGCGGTGGCATGATCAAGGCTTGTTCAAGGAGGAATTTGAGGCTGCTTTGATCCGTCCGGACGGTGAACCTTTGTCCCCACAAATACGGTCGCCAATGCCGCACTGCCTTGGACAACCCGATCAATTCCCTTTCATACGCCGCAAGCTTCCGATGACGCTCTGCCAATTTACGGCTGAAATATGCAATGGGATGCCCTTGTTGGTGGAGGACAGCACCGATCCCCGTCCCCGAAGCATCACATTCCACTTCAAAGGGTAAGGAAAAATTAGGCATCTGTAACACCGGAGCGGATGTTAATGCTCGCTTGAGTTGTAAGAAGGCTTCCTCCGCGGCTGTGCTCCATTCAAACCCATTCTTCTTCAACAATGCAGTGAGAGGATCAGCGATACCTGCATAATTCATTATGAAGCGCCTGTAGTAACCAGCCAAGCCCAAGAATCCCCTCAATTCGGTGACTGACATCGGACGGGGCCATTCATCAACCGCCTTGAGCTTCAAGGGGTCAGCCTCTACCCCCATATGCGATATTATGTGACCCAAGTACCCAATCTTCTCCTGAGCAAAGGCACATTTGGACTTCTTCAAATACAATCGGTGTGCCCGCAATTTGCTCAATACCGCTCCCACATGCCCCCGGTGCTCCACCTCTGTCGAGCTGTAGATCAGGATGTCATCAAAGAAAACCAATACAAACTTACGCAAAAATTCCTGGAGCACTTCATTCATTAACGCCTGGAAGGTGGACGGAGCATTGGACAATCCGAAAGGCATCACTAAGAACTCATAGTGACCATGATGCGTGCGGAATGCAGTCTTTCCGATGTCTTCCTCTCTCATTCGGACTTGGTGATAGCCTGATCGCAAGTCCAGTTTGGTGAAGTACCGAGCTCCTCCCAGTTCATCCATCAGTTCTTCTATCACCGGAAATCGAGAATTTATCCTTAATGGTCCTATCATTCAACCGGCGGTAATCCACACAAAATCTCCAAGTCCCGTCGGACTTCTTCACCAACAACACAGGTGAGGAAAAAGGTGAATGACTTGGACGTATGATTCCTTGCTGCAGCATCTGTTCACATTGCCGTTCGATCTCGTCTTTTTGCCGATACGGGTATCGATAAGGGCGGACCGCCACTGGATCGGTCCCCGCCTCCAATGGAATCCTGTGGTCGCACGCCCTCGCCGGTGGTAGCCCCTGCGGTTCTTCAAAGACGTCCGCATATGACTCCAAGAGTGCTTCAAACATATGCTTTTCTCCCATGTTGACCAACATCACTCCCGCTCTGTTCCTTTTGCGCAAACCCTGAAGCTGCACTGCCTCCCCATCCGCTTCGAACTCCATGGTGAGTTCTCCGAAATCCCACTGCAAGCGACCCAAGGTCTTCAGCCACTGCACCCCCAAGATTAAGTCAAATGAATCAATCGGCAGCACTGTGAATGGAGCCACAAATCTTCTGCCTTGGATGAGAAAGTTGGCTTCCAAACTGCCCAAGCAAGGTAAATGCCACCCATCCGCTACCTTGACCCGTTGGCTTCTCTGTTCTGCGGCTCGCGCTTCATCTTCCTTCCCCAACTGTCGGACAGCGTAAGCACTAATGAAATTGTGCGTGCTGCCACTGTCGATCAGCCCCAACCACTGCTTTCCCGCCATCTCAATCTGAACTTGCATTGTGTCGCCTTGTTTTGGTCCAACCGCAGCAATCATGGACAGCGCCGCCTCCACTGCTACTTCGGCCTCCAGCTCATCCCCGTCTTCCTCCAAGTCATCCTCCTCTTCCACTTCTAGGTGGAACAATCTCTTACACTTATGGCCCCGAGTATAGACTTCGTCACAATTGTAACAAAGGCCCTTGGCTCTCCTCTCGGCAAGCTGATCGGCGGATAACCGTAGCCGATGTGGTGCTGAACCCGCCGAACTCTGCATGCTGCTGGTTGGCGCTAGGGGTGAAAACGGTCGGAAACGGTCGGAAAACACTAAAACCATTTTTGTTTTCATATTTTTTCTCGGAAACGATATCGAATCGATAACTACGGAAACGAAAACGGCATCGGTAATTCGGAAATTTCGAAGCGAAAATTCGATACAAAATATATATCGAACGATCGAATCGAAAAATGAGATCGGTAACATCGTAACGACATGTACCACCAATTGACTTCAAAAATTCACACAAATCGTACATCCATATAGAAATTAGTAATAGATAAATATTCACAAATTTATGATGAGCGTCACAAGTACCAATGTAAATGTATACAATAGCATAACTAGTCTAGAAGATCAATATCTCATAACGGCATAACGCATAACCGCATAAGCATTAAGCAACATCACATAGCACTTACATATAGGCATACATTAAAGGCTTAAAGCATTAAGAAATGATTCACATAGCACTTACATACGTGCATACATTAAAGCATTAAACAACAGATTCACATAGCATTGAAAAGCAATACCTCACAAGCATTTACAGTTGACGATATGTCGATATCACACATTCCATACAGGTATACATAGCATAAGATAGTCTCCACACGAGTCTTTACATCACATAGCTCCACATGAGTCTTTACATCACATAGCATAAGATAGTTTCAATATCTCATATCAAATAATACATCACAGTTCAATAGTTCATAGTTCACAATTCATACACGAGAAGAAAGAAACCAAGACAAGACAAAATACATCATCATAGTCATAGATTCATATAGTTTAGTTTCTTCCTTCAATATCACCAAGCAATGACCAACTTACAAGCTGGACCTCAGGTCCATCTTCATCATCATCTAGATCTTCATCCTGCATATTTTTTAGAGCAATATGTAGTTAAACTGCAGCTAATATTTTTTGCACAAATGAGAATAGAAAATGAAGAGAAATTAACCTGAAGAGAAAGATTACTAGCAATAGCCTCAAGATTGTCCAGATCACAAACCATGGAAGGAACACTCTTATAACCTGGGAATATAAAGATCCATCGGTGCATTAGTAAAGAGAAAAACTAACCAACGGTATACCGTTGGAGGCAAAAATAACGGTATACTTGTGAAACATGATCTGAAACTTGATCTGAAACTTGTGAAACATGATCTGAAACTTGATCTGAAACTTGTGAAACATGATCTCAAATAAAACTTGATCTGAAACTTTGTGAAACATGATCTCAAACTTGTGAAACATGATCTGAAACATGTGAGGATGGAGTGGGGGTAACGGCCTTTTGGTATACCGTTAGGATGGAGTTCAACGGTATACCGTGCATTAGTAGCTCTCATTAGTAAAAGGATAATGACTAATAAAATTTTGAACAAGTATAAGTTCAGACTATAACCTTTTCTTGCTCCGACTATCCAATCCTTGGTGCAAACAAGTGCTTCTACCATGCTAGGGTCAAGGCGAGTACGATATGGATCAAGTACACGGCCACCAGCACTAAAAGCTGGTCACAGTATATATGCAAACACATTTACAGTCGAACAAATGTAACACAAATAGTATACTAAATTATCCCTTAAAAGAATACTATAGAAATCCTTACTAGTGGCAATGGATCTTGCTGCTTTTAGGTTCGAAAATACTGCCCTGTAAATCCAAACCAGAGGAATACAATCACAATTGAATTCATACACGAGAAGACTATATGTAAAATACACGGCGTGAACGGCGCGGAGGGGCGGACGACGCGGAGGGGTGCGGAGCCGCGGAGGCGCGGACGGGCGAGGAGGGCGCGAGGGGCGAGAGCCGCGAGGCGTGGAGGCGGATGGCGTGGAGGCGAGGCCGCTGAGCCGCGAGGCCGGAGGGCGCGGACGAGGCGGAGGGCAGACAGGCAGACGGACGGACGGCTGGACTGCGGCGTGAACTCGTGGCCACTTGAGTCGATTCAATGTGTAGTTCTTTAGGGTTTTTAATTATGAGTGTGGGCTTTAGGGTTTGTGTATGTGGGCTTGAACGGGTGTATTTGTGATTTGTGGGTGAAACAATTCCGTAATTACCGACGAATTTACCGATTTTTTCCGGATCTCAAAGAAGCGGTCGAACCGATCAAAACCGTTACCGTTATCGTTTCCGACAAAAATTACCGATTCCGATTCCGATTCCGCAAATTACCGAAACCGACACGTCCGATCGAAAAATTCCGGAAACGGTTTCCGGAATTCCGGGAATTACCGATACCGTTTTCACCCCTAGTTGGCGCTGCCCTCCCAAAGGTCACTCCGGTGCTTCCACCTCCTGCGGCCGCCCCCTTGATGAGTCCTCCCTGCAGCCGACTTCCCGATCCCACTGCTCCTGATCCGACACTCGGTCCCATTGCGATCCTTCATTCGATCCGCACCGAGCCGTCGAGTTTGCCCGTGGTTGGTGCACTCCACATGCGCGGCACATCTCCCTTCCCACGCCCTACTTGGGTCCAGCGTTGTTCTGCCTCCGCAATCCATGCCTCCTTCCGAGCTTCTGCCTCTCTTGCTGCCTTGACAGCCTCCGCCAAATCATGTGGCCGTTCTCTGCGAACCTCCTCACCCACCGCCCGAGACAGTCCTGCCATAAACATCTCGAGCTGATCTGCCTTGCGCATCCTTGGAACCCTCGCCAAAAGCCTCTGGAATTCACGTGCATATTCATCTACCCCTTGGTCTTCCTACTTGAAATTCGCCAAATCTCCTAACGGTCCCGCGCTGGACTGCCGCGTAAATCGCTGGATGAAGGCATCGTAAAAATCTTCCCACGCGATCCAGGGTTCTTCCTCCTGCCAATTGTCCAACACATCTTGCGCTTCCCCGGACAGATGCAAGCCAGCAAACTCCACCCATTCCTCCTCCTTGATCTTATGAACGCGGAGATAGCGCTCACACCGGCGTAGCCAACTCAACAGATCTCCTTGGCCGTCATACTCCGGCAGATCAAGTCTTGGGAGACGAGGCGTCCAATGGCGATCGTCTTCTTCCTCTACTCGTCCCCGGCCTCCACGTCGCACCTGGTGATGTGCGCCGGGTATCCTTCCTCCTCCAACACGGCTGTCTCCCTCACCAAGCATTCTGCGATGCCCAGCCGTGCCCCCACCGGTCCTCACCTTCGGATCCGTGACCTTGGGATCGACCGCCTGCATCTCCCTCTCATCTTCCATCGGCTGCTTGCCCTTAAACATCTTCATCATCTCCCCAAACATCCCCTTCAACTCTTGGATGTCTGCCTTCATGCCCTTCATCTCCTCCTCAAGTCCCGCAACTCTTCCCTCCATCAGACCACCGCGGCTTCTCCTCTCCGGATCGTCGGGCTCTGATACCAAATTGATATGAGCCGACGCTGAACGATGCGCAAGCTCAAAGGCCCTGGTTCCCTGGCTTCAGCCCGGGTCGCATGCAAGACGATGAGGTGCTCCTCACGTCTGCCGGCACCTTGGATAGGGCTGTTGTCGGAGCCACCGCCTATTGCTCGCAGCAATCTTATTATTTTCCAAAAAAGTGCTTACAGATGGTCGCCAATGACCTTTTATTCCTCCCTCTCCCTACATGCAATCCAGATCCTATTTTATTGCTCCTTCCTAACTAGTAGGATCTGATTGATACTTTCCTAACTCATAGCCGGTTGCCTAACCAGCCGCATGGCTCATGCAGCCCGCCCAGGCCCTTCCTTCTCCACCAAAGGCCCGCGGCGTCTTACAAAAACCCTATCGCAACCGGCCATAACACATAACTTTACTTGTTGTAACATTTGTCAGTAGCATGACGATCTATCACGTTTTGCAGGGCTCACCTCCTCAAAAAGTAGAGGAAATAAAAACATGTGAGAAATGGCTAGCTCTCTGCTACTAGCTTAACTGCCTTAATCGCTGTCATACTGATGTAGTAAATTCCCAAGCAATTTGTTGTCCTCATTGAAGGTCACTGCCTCGTTGGTTACATACATGTGAAACTTGGTTCCATCTCCTATAAAGTACAATCACACTCGTAGCTATGACACTATGAATCTCTCTTTTGCATAATTCGCACGACTTCAGTTTCATATCTAAATATGTCAATTCTTTTCACATTGTAGTATTCCATAGCTATACTTAAAAAAAAATTCTACGCATTACAAATAGCTTGACGTCCTTACGGCATTTCTACTCTTAAAATGTTATTGCAGGTGCATCGTCTTTTTCAGGTGCAATTTTACTGTGTCTGCTTCTTATGTGTGTCCTGTGTCGTAAGAAATTTCACGGTGTATTGTCCTCGAAAGGGGGATCAAAACGCAAACCAAGCATTGAATCCTTCTTGCAAAAGCATGAAGCTCAGCATCCAAAAAGATATATGTATTCGAAGTGAAGCGAATGACCAAATCCTTCACCCGAAGCTAGGCCAAGGTGGTTTTGGTATCTTGTTTATAAGGGCAACTTTGCGGATGGCGGCGAGATAGCAGTGAAGATTCTCAAGTCCTGCAAGGATGATGGGCAAGAATTTATGAATGAGGTAGCAAGCATCAGCAGAACTTCTCATGTTAATGTTGTGACTTTGTTGGGATATTGTATGCAAGGATCAAAAAGAGCTCTTATATACGAGTACATGCCTAATGGTTCACTTGAAAGATTTGCTTTTGGGAGTAACTCTGAAGGGGAAAATTTGCTTAGTTGGGAGAAATTGTTTGATATTACAGTTGGCGTTGCTCGAGGACTTGAATATCTCCATCGAGGGTGCAATACTCGTATTGTGCATTTTGATATTAAACCCCACAATGTCCTACTGGACCAAGATTTTTGTCCCAAGATATCTGATTTTGGATTGGCAAAGTTGTGCGTGCAGAAAGAGAGTATCATATCTATTGATGGTGCAAGAGGAACAATTGGCTACATTGCCCCAGAGGTATTTTCAAAGCAATTCGGAGCGGCAAGCAGCAAGTCTGATGTGTACAGTTACGGAATGATGATCCTTGAGATGGTTGGAGCAAGGAAGAATATCAACCTGAGCGCAGATGCCAGCAGCAAATATTTCCCTCAATGGATTTATGAACATTTGGAGGAATACTGTGTCAGTGCTCATGACATCAGTGTTGATACCGGTGAGCTTGTAAGGAAGATGATAATAGTCGGTCTGTGGTGCATACAGTTACTGCCTAGCAATCGGCCTTCAATGACTAGAGTGGTTGAAATGTTAGAAAGCTGTGCAAATGATCTGCAGATTCCACCACAGAGTCTCTTGAGTTAAAAGCTTCAGTTTTCGTTTGTCAACATTTCTGTATTGTGTAACTTTTTTTTAAGATAATGGAAAATTATATCTTCTGACTCCTGTATCGTGAGATGCACACAACTAACCATTTATTACAAAGTTTCAGCCAAACTATTGTCAAAATTCCGTATTGTGTAACTACAACTCCATGGTCTTGTACGACAAACTGCAACTCGAAGCAGCAAACAGCAAGTCTGATTAGAGGCGGAGCCAAGAATTAGAGATAGCAGGGAACAAAAAAGTCGCACAATGCAACAATATTTGGTAACATGGGTCAGATAGTACTGATACTATCAAGTTCTGTTGAAATCTAAAGAGCTAAAATGCCCCCCACGACCACACCCCCCCTCCACCAGTGAGTCTGATGTGTACAGTTACGGGATGATGATCCTTGAGATGGTTGGAGCAAGAAAAGATGCCAACGTGAGTGCAGATTCTAGCAGCAAATATTTTCCTCAATGGATTTATGAACATCTAGAGGAATATTGTGTCAATGCTTGTGACATCAGTGTTGATACCAATGAATATGTTAGGAAGATGATAATGGTCTGTCTATATATGGTGTACACACCTACTGCCTAACAATCGACCTTCAATGGCTAGAGTGGTTGACTGTTAGAAAGCTGTGCAAATGATCTGCAGATTTCACCATAGAATTGAGTTAAAGCCTTCAGTTTTAGTTTGTCAACATTTTTTTGTCGTGTAACTCCATAACCTTGTATGACAAAACTGCGATTGAGCTTAATTTGTGCATTAAAACCTGCCTGAACTCATACTATATATCTTGTGCGCACTTGCTTTCTTTTTGGGACGAAACATTTGCGTTTGAGCTCGAGCAGTGAACAATTAGTATAACTCAAAGTGGCCTCACATTTATTCATGTATCATTTGCTTCCATACATATACATGAGACTCTTAGTGCTAGCTAGAACCTAGTACAACGTCTCAATTTATTCATAATTGTAGATAGAACACTCTTTTAATTATCACTAGTACCTCATAATGCGACATACGACAGGTAGTAGTAAGCCACGCCGTTCGTATACGTGCGTGTCAGCAGAGAGAGAACTCGCTCGCTCAGCACCTGGGCAGGGACACCTTGCAGGCGGCGAACACCTTCTTGCCGTTGGGGGAGTTGACGTAGCGCTGCAGATTGGGGTCCTTCTTGTACTGGCAGAAGCAGCTCGCCGGGTGCGCCTTGAGCCTCCCGCAGCAAGCCGCCGACGGCCTCGCGTTCCCGACGATCGCGGACGCACACGGGGTCAGCTGCGTCGGGTTGCACGTCGTCGCCGCGTCCGCGCCCGGCGCCTGCAGGCACAGCACCGCGCTGGACACTGCGAGAACCACCAAAAAGAAGGCGACCGATGCCTTCGCTGCCATGCTGGGATCGGATGGAGTGGAAGCAGCCTACACTGAGATCTTTTAGTGATCAGGGAGACGTTGGTGTGTGTTGCGGAGAATGGAGAGTGATCAACGGTGTACTTATAGGCCAGGTAGTAGGTGAAGCGCAGCGTAAGCAGCGCGCAACCGAGCACACGCAAGTCTGTGGGTATGTCTATGTCCTCCTTCACATTTTCTTTTCAATTTTCGCGCGCTCGCTCTCTCTCTCTCTCACGCGTGTGTGAAACATAAAATTATAAATCTAGTCTTTCTCAACCGCGGATACACTAGTAGACGACATATGTCATCTATGTACTTCTCTACCACAGTAAATTATTGGCACCATAAATACCCTCATGCCGTGCTAGGGTACTATGCTAGATACCTGCCGCCCTAGCACTTGAGCTCGATAGGAATATATACTGCTGATCATGGTAGGGTAGCAAATTTTGCCGAATCTGGTGTCTTGGTAAGTCGACTCTATGGTGGTACGTCCTACCTACCATGACGAACAACGTTGCCATGGTCTCAACTACTTGTCGAGTTAGGAGAGTGTGTCACTGCTTTTATGGTTAGAAAGAGATCTAGTTTGTAATTTCCTTAATTAGAAACTACACTTTATATATATATATATATATATATATATATATATATATATATATATATATATATATATAACCAAAGCTTTTGCTTGGTGCGTTGCGGAAACATCTAGCATATAAACGCACAGTTCCACTACCGATCGAGTTCATTGCACACATCTGTTCAGGACTCTTATGGATTTGACAAGTGGAGCACCAGACGGTACGGATCAGGGTGACGTGTTGAACTTCCCTAGAAAAGAGGGTGTCGACGTGTTGGTCTTTGTGGTATGAAACGGGGCGTTCTTTTTTCTAGAGAGAGATCTCAGTGGGTTAGTAGAACGGGAAGGACTCATGACGAGGGCCGAAATAACGGAGTGGCAAAGGTTGGTGAAGGAAAGCCTTAGTGATATGTGTACTGCTGAGTTACACGTATCGACGCCATGCATGCGCGCCGAACGATCGGAGTCACCGGATCGAACAGATTAAGTGACGTTATCATGGATCATCATTTCGACGCTGCCACTGGTTAAGTAAGCCTTCTTAGTGATGAAAAATGTGGATTTAGAGCTACCTGTTGCTGTTGATGTCGAAATTACTACGGCCAAGCTCACTAGGTCAAAACACTCGTAGTGGGTGGCACTCATTCGATCTGATTAGGACCGAAAATGACCGTTCCTTCTCGGATCATTCTACCACTTGCTGTCACATTTAGAGACTAATCCCCGTTAGCCCTGTTTAGAACGAACGTGCGAATCGAATCGTTCTGTGTAAAATTCCAGTGTTGTAAATTGTGCAACTTTAAAATTATGGTGCATAGAAACACCTCCCTAACTTGAAATAATAAGAACATAACATATAATCCACTCTCGGGGCCATCTTAGTTTTCCAACTGGATTATCTAATGATTTCCTCTCCCACAATATAAGTCCCTAATCATGGGAGAAATCGTCCCACAAATGTGTATTTATTGTAATATTTTCATCATATATCTCTCTTTTAATGCTGACAAAGTGAACGGGTATTGTTTTTTTTTTGAAAGGCAGCGTAGCTGCAAAATATATTAGAGAGAGGAAATCGGAAAGTACAAGGTGCAGGATACTGCACCAAAAGGTAAACGCAGATCACCCTGAGGAACCGGAGGAAAGGAAACAGAAGGAGAAGGAAAATAAAAGAAACTAAAATTAAGCTAGTCGGTCCAGAAGATTTTTTAGGTGTTCCGCACCCGCGATGATCCAAATTCTGGCCTCATCTTTGATGGACTGTAAGATCTCCTCTATGTCATTTTCTTTGCTTCAAAAAATTCTGCTATTTCGTTCTTTCCACCATTGCCAGCAAGTTAGGATGATGAGTGACTTTAGCCCTTTTCGAAATCCTGGATGTCCATTTATTGGGCGAAGACTCCAATCTTGTAAGCTTAAGGCCGTAGCTGGGTCCCACCGGTCCGGCAATAAAGACGGTAATCGAGCCCATGCGGCGATTAGTTCCCACAACTTTCGAACTTGTGGGCAGTCAATGAAAAGATGATGCGCGGTTTCCAGGTTTCGGCAGCACATTGGGCAGAAATATTGATTGGGCCACCCCTTCATAGAAGCCACTTGCTTGATCCAAAGCCGATTTTGGCTGGCAAGCCATAGGAAGACTTTGCATCGCGATGGAGACCAAGCCTGCCAAATCATAGTGTGGAAGGATTTGTAAGTAGCTCCTACGAACTGCATGCGGTATGCGGAAGCAGCCGAGTAGACCCCTGAGGCTGTTTGCGTCCAGGTTATGACATCATGGACTTGCGGCTGGAGTTGTACCGTTTGCAATTTTCGCCACAAGTCGACATATTGAAGAAGTGGGAATGTTAGATTCTGGCGGATATCTCGAATCCAATTGTTGTTTGTGAGGGCATCTAGCACGGAGCGTGACTTCCGCCTGGAGTGCCTGAAGAGCTCCGACGCAAGCATGGAAGGTGCTATACCGTCTAGCCACCTGTCAGTCCAGAATACCACTTTCTGACCATTTCCGATGTTTATTTTTGTGGCCACGGAGAAAAGCTGTTTATCTGTGTGGTCACAAGGTGTGGGCATTCCACTCCACGGCCTCTCTGGAGCCACCCAGTGGAGCCACAGCCAGCGAAGACGAAGCGCTCTGGTGAACCTGTCAAGGTCGAGAATTCCTAGGCCCCCCATATTAAGCGGTCGGCTGCTTGTCGTCCAACGGACCTTACAGCCCCACCATGTAAGTCGCCATTACGCCCATAGGAACTTTCTTCTCACTGCCTAAATCGAGATGAATTTTTGGGCGGCCCGATTCTTGGAGAAGATAAATTGAAGCGAGGTAAGCACCGATTTGACCAAGGTGAGGCGTCCCCCCATGGAAAGGTGGTCCCCTTGCCAACCTGCCAGACGTTGTGCCGCTTTGTCAATGATTGGCTGCAGCTTCGCACGGTGCAGCCGACCAAGAGTTAGCGGCATGCCCAGGTATTTGACCGGGAAAGCAGATATCTGACCATCGAAGGGTTGCAGGATGTTTTGTAGGTTGAGGCCCTGAGCTCTGATCGGGATAACAGAACTTTTCTGCACGTTGACTCGAAGACCGGAAGCCTCCCCAAAAGCAGTAAGGGTGGTCACGAGAGCGTCAAGCTCTTCTCTGACTGGGTTGAGGAAGACCACTGCATCGTCCGCATATAGTGATAGACGGAGGGCGGGCGCTTGCCCTTTGAGGGGAGATAGAACTCCATCGCTAGTGGCCTTGGAGAGGATATAGTGTAAGGGGTCAATTGCTAGTAAGAAGAGATAAGGCGATAGGGGGTCACCCTGTCTGAGTCCACGCTGATGATTGATCTGTGGTCCTGGCACCCCGTTGAGTAGAACTGACAAATTCGATGATGCAAAGGAGATGGCCATCCAATCTCTCCACCGAGGTCCGAAGCTGTGGGCTTGCATGAGGTCCAGCAAGTATTCCCAAGAGACGGAGTCGAAAGCTTTTTGGATGTCGAGCTTCAGCATGAGCGCTGGAGTTCGGCTTCGATGAAAAGATCTCGCTCGATTTTGGACCCATAGGAAGTTGTCCTGAATACTCCTTCCTTTGATGAAGGCGCTTTGCGCATTTGATACTAAGGATCTAATATGTGTTGATAGGCGCAGTGCTAGCACTTTTGAGAATATTTTGGCAATTGAGTGAACCAGGCTGATCGGTCGGTAGTCAGTAGCAGTACCAGCGGCCTCTTTTTTTGGAATTAGAGCAATGAATGCCGAGCTGAACATTTGAAATTGTGAAGCGGAGCAATTTTGGATGCCAATTAAAGTGTCCATGATGTCCTGTTTGATTATTTCCCAACAGTGCCTGAAGAATGTCCCAGTAAAACCGTCTGGTCCTGGCGCTTTCTCTGCTGGCAGGAGACGGATCGCAAGAAGCACCTCTTGCTCAGAGAGGGGAGCGTCTAGCTGACTGACGTCGTGGGAGGGGATGTTGAGGCACTGCCAGTTGATTACTTTCGATCGATTGCATTTTGTCCCTAATAGGGAGTTGAAGTGTTGTAATAGCACCCTTTCCTTGTCATAGTGGCTGGTGACCACCCCTTGTCCAGTGTTTAGAGACTGGATGAAGTTTTTCCTCCGTCGACCATTTGCCCTTATGTGGAAAAAACGGGTGTTTGCATCCCCTTCCTTGAGCCAAGTGACACGGGAAGCTTGCCGTTTGCGCGCCTTTTCAATAGCCGCGTAGGCAAGAACCCTAAGCTTGAGAGTTTTTCGGAGGGTTTGTTCTTGGAGCGTTAGATTCCTGAAGTCCTGGGTAGCGTCAAGATGAAGGATCAGGACATTTGCGATGTGGAACTGGAGCTTGGCGTCACTCAAGATTGAGGCGCTCCATGCGCGTAGAGCTGTTGTAGTTGCTCGAAACTTGCTTGCCAGTCGCTTGAAAGGGTTTGTGTGGGCATGTGGCATATTCCAGGCTTGCTCAACAGTTTGGAGGAAACCCGGAAGTCGAGGCCAGAAATTTTCAAACCGGAACAAACGAGGCCTGGGAGGGCCATTTTGAGCTGTCAGCAGAAGCGGAGTATGATCAGACATCAAAGTGGAAAGAGCCTGCAGCAGGTGATCAGAGAACATGGCATCCCATTCGTTGTTAGAAAACACCCGGTCCAGTTTAACCAGCGTCGGTTAGGTCCGCTCATTACTCCAGGTATATCGGCGGTTCTGAAGACTAACTTCCTTGAGGTTGCAACGGTTTATGACCGCACGGAACTGCGCCATGAGCCGAAGATTTAGGTTGTTGTTGTTTTTGTCTGCCGCCTGGTACAGTGATATTAATTTTCCTTAGATTTAATGCTTTTTTGATCTTAGCATATGGTGGGCTTTGAACTTGTATGGTGAGCTTTGAACTTATCTTGTGGGATAGAGGTAGCATAGCTTGCACTATTTCTCATAAATGATACATTATTGCATTTCATACATGCATAAGTCGACCCACCCAAAAAGCGCAAGTTACTGGAGGAAGAGATAGATGAGCTACCTATCCATGCTTCAATGCAAAATTATTTCTATCGATTTTGTTGGAAAATAAAAAACAGGGGGAAATGCAACAAATAGGTGCCCGCAATATTTGGATACAATGGTGATAAAAGACAATTTTGATGTGTCCATTCTAGTATTCTAGTAGTATTTCTGAGGTCAAGATTGCCGAGATGGCGGTTCTAATTAGGATCGTTGCTATAGGATCAAATCCTAGAATATAGGATAGCAGTATGGATTGCGACTCTGGCAACCTTGTGAAGACCATCCGACTGAGTGCAAGGGTCAAGGGTGCGGGTTAGAAGCATTTTTTAAAAAAATACAGAGACGCGCAGATAGTCCCATCAAGATGTATTGCTACTAGTATTACTGTTACCAGTTTGCCATAATTTATGCATCACAGAACTAGGAGTATATCAGCACACAAACATAATTGCATACATCATTATTAATTTCCGCCTTTATTCATACACACAAATCCTTCAGACTCCAAAGCAGTCGCGTAGATACAAGTATCTGAGTACATCAACACCATGGTAACCACACACGGCACGATAAGTACGGAAAGAAGCAAACACATCACACTGTGCCTCCGCTATGTATCACACGGGTGTCAAGCGGCCCATGCCACAGGACGGACTAATCGCTACTACACGCGGAGGCCATGGCCAGCCAAGCGAGGCCGCGCGCGGGGGTTCGATTTAGCAGGTGGGCACGGGCACCTTGCACGCGGCCATGACCTTCTTGCCGTTGGGCGAGTTGACGTAGCGCTGCAGGTTGGGGTCGCGGGCGTACTGGCACAGGCACGGCTGCTGCTCCTTCATCCTGCTGCAGCACGCCGCCGTCGGCGCCGCGTTCCCGATGATGGCGCCCGCGCACGGGGTCAGCTGCGTCGCGTCGCACGCCGCGTCCGCACCCGGCGCGGCCACGCACAGCAGGACGACCGCCCAGGCGGCCAGGAGCACGAAGAGCAGCTGGGACGGCTTCATTGCGTACGTGAAACTTAGAGAAAGTTAGATCGAGCCTACGTACGTGTAGCTACTGCCAGGTAGTTCAAGGATTGGTAGGATTTGGATGGTGCAAGCGTTGGTAGAGAGACCGGTGGTATTTATAGGCTTCACGAATCAAGGGAGTGGCAGTGTCGCATTTTGAGTTCAAGTGCGGTCATGGCCATGGCTAGTACATCCTCTTCTCTCTTAATAAAAAGACACACAAATCTTTTATGTGTTCTCGAAATATATGCTGACTCGTCAGGAGCACAATGCATGTATGCGCCACTACGGAAGATCGATAGGATGTCGAGCAAAATGGTCTGTGCACTACCGAAAACTGAGGAGGAGAACAACGAAAATTTTGGTGTAGGTCTGTAGGGTCGTGGCGCTGAAAGCGACTGAACTCGCATAACAAAACTGAACGCACTCCGCTAGTGTCAGACCCTAGCTAAAAGCAGGTTTGCACGTTTGGTGGACCGCCCATGATAAGGTTTATTATACTGGGTTGCTCGTTGTTCTGATCATATCAGATTAGTTGAGCTGGTTAAAGCGCAGAAAAAAGTTCAGTTACTTTGGTTACTATGCAAAGTAAGTGGAACATAAGACACCTGGTAAAGAAGTAAAGTGTAAAAGGTAAAGCGATTAGTGATGGAAGGCTCAGGGTATGCCAAAGCTTGCTCTGCATGCCTAGCTGAATATCTTCAGAACATTTGTTCAGAGAAAAAAAAAGGTCTTCTGTTTCTTTTACCTTTACCCATTAAATTACAATTTTATTGACTGTATACAGCACATTCCATTCACGATATTATGCTGGCTAAACCGGAAAATATAGATAAACTGTACTCTGACCCAAAAATGATCATTTCGACATGCTAATGCCCACTGCCCACCGTATCCTTTCTCAACAACAAACAGACATGTTGACATGTTATAGAAAGAAAGTCAAAAGGGCGACAGATCAAGTGCGCCATTCCATTAAGCCAACAGCCTTTCTGTAGTGGCAATGGCACTTAATCTTAGCTAACCCACGGATCACTATCAGGGCACCTAAGCCAAGCAATATTGTGACAGCTCCTCCTGTTCTCGAACCATCTAGTCCTAATGGTCAGAACTCAGAATAAAGCCTATACAGTCTGAAATTTGAATCTAACAATGTTCATTCGTTTATGTCAAAAACTCACTCTTGCGTTTTTACCCCCAAGATAGGCAATGCATATGAACCCCTTCTCTAAGTAAAGTAGAAATGCTTCTGACAAAGATGCACAAATGCAGCACTTTGCGTTTTTACCCTGAGGATAGGCAATGCATATGAACTTCTCTAAGTAAAGTAGAAATGATTTTGACAAAGATGCACAACTGCAGTGATCAACACGATCCAAAATATAAGTAGTGATTAGAAAACTATTTAACTACTAGAATGTGGCTTCAAGGCTCTAGCAAGGAATCTCCTCGGTTCTTAGAAAACCTCTGGCTGAAGCAAATCTTGCCCCAATATTCGTTCATTCCCCTGTACACGCTGCACAAGCTATTCTTTCCTTGCCAAACTATGCTGCTTTGTCCTAGTATCAAAGTGCTTATAAAGGCAACAGTTTTTGCGACCTGACCAATTAACCATACCTACCAAATACCACAAGAACAACTCAGAAGCCATGAGGAAAAATCCTCGTGTTGAGAGTGATTCTGACGATGACCGATCAACAATAAGGCTATTTAGTAGGAAGAGATCAGTTCATACGGTCCTCGGTGGACGGAAAGGTGCAATATTTCTCTATGTAATCCTTTTTAGAATCTTCTCTATGTAAATTATTCTATATCAGCAACATTTCAGGGATGTATGAATCAGTTTCATCACGATATGTGGATTGTCTTGGCTTTGCAGTTGCGGACATCCTGCTATGGAGGAACAGGAACTTATCGGCAGGGATCATTGCAGGGGCCACATTGATATGGTTACTATTTGATGTGGTTGAATACAACATAGTAACGCTCCTTTGCCACATTGCACTCCTTGGAGTACTTCTGCTCTTCATTTGGTCCAATGCCGCACCTCTCTTCGACAGGTTCCATTACCATACTGTCTAAAATTTCACAATCCAATATCATCAAATGAAGATGACGCACTGACGGCCTTGAATTCAGATCTTTAGCAAAGCTGTTTATTTTCCTTTTGGCCCGAGTACTTATTCTAAAGAAACTTCAACTCAAACATCTCGGTTAACCACTCGTGATTTGCAGGCCCCCTCCAAAGATCCCAGAAGTCATCGTTTCTGAACATGCCTTCAAGGAAACTGCACTGACCATCCATTACAAACTGGCACACTTTGTATCAGTCCTATATGACATAGCGTGCGGGAAGGATCTGAAGAAGTTTCTTGTGGTACATAACGTTTTGCTTCTTTTTCTGATCTCGTTGTTTCAATGTAACAAGTCCTATGACGTCTGCAACGCTGCCTGATATGCATCAGATTCAGAGATCTACCTACTTGCACAAGATGGCATAAAGATATCTCAAACTTCGATCAGATTAGAGAACATTCATTAAGAAAATATGAACTTAGCACATAAACATACACCCTTATTTTGCTGTTGCAATTAGATTGGCGAACTAATAACTCCCATGCTGTTCTTTTCAATATAAGGTGATCGGATCTCTGTGGATATTAGCAGTGATTGGAGATACATGCAGCTTCACAACTCTAGTATATTTTGGTAAGTTGTGAAACACTGAACTTCGACAAAAGTGTAAAGGCGAAACAAAATAAAGACACAAGATGGGATCAAGTCAATGCAAGGACACAACTTGATCAAGTACACAAACAACTTTTCAATATCTACTGACAATTCACCATGTCTTTCTTGAACAGGATTTCTGGGTGCTCTCACTTTCCCGGCGCTGTACGAAAGATACGAGACTGAGGTGGACCATCTGGTAGCCAAGGGTGGTGAAGACCTCAAGAAGTTCTACAAGAAGATCGATTCCAATGTGCTCGATAAGATACCAAGAGGCCCTGTCAAGACAAAGGCTTACTAAAATGTATTAATTCACTTTGAGTCTACTGTACCTGTTAGACTATTAGCGTACGGATGATGGATCCATCATAGTTCACGAGGACTCAACGGTGCTCTTAACCGTCCCCTGTACAAATACTACTCCCAATAAGTAAGTGTTACATCAAAGACAAATGGAAAGACATGGCTGATTAACTATAGAAGGACATTCTCACATTTGAACTACCTACACCTTAATATTTTTGGTGTTTATTCACCCTCATAAATTGCCTCATTTTACAAATCCTCCATTGACGTCACTTGATACGCTACTTATAGCAAATAAATATTTAAAAACCTTTTTTGATCTCCTTGAGGTCGCTTCCCTCTCTCTTGCATCTACAACCTAAGCTTTGCATGGCTACATAACTATGTCTCACGTACTCAAATGAGAGTGATGAGAGGATGGATGCCAACGATTTTTTTTTCACTTTGTATCCTTCTTTTTATATGATAAGTTGAGTTGGCAAACAAATGGAACTTGTCTGTAGTAAATGCCATCATGGCCGCCCTGCCGAGGGGATGATCTTGAGGCAAGCGGCGCGTAGAGACATCGTGGCTGCCCTGTCAAGGCTTAATTTGACCTCTAGGCAGGCGGTGTGTAGAGGTGGTGCCATCGAGCTAGAATCACCTTGCCGAAGCTAAGGCCTCGAAGTAGACAGGAGGTGTGTAGAGGTGTCATGGCTACCTTGCTAAAACTAGGGCCTCACAGCAGGATGTGTGTCCCATGGCGAAGCCATCATGGCCGCCCATTGGGGCTATGACCTTAAGACTCAAGGTAGTAGCGCGTAGAGGCGTTGCATCAAGGTAGAGCCACCCCACGAAGGCTAAGGTCTCATAGAAAGCAGCGTGTCCTGCGGCAATGTTGAAACACAAGCCCTCGTTGGTATTGGCAATGGAAGAAATCTTTTCAATTTATGATGCTTCAAATTGAAACACCGTTTTTCTGATTTCTTGCTTTCAAAACAATGTACAACTGCTGCTTATATAGCAGTGCTAGTCTCCGAATCAAACTTGTAATCAGATAGACTAATAAGGCTAGAAACGAAAAACTTTGCCATGCATGCGCAGCAAGCGACTCATTTGGACACGGACTCAACACGACTCTTACTCAATCTATAATTGTCAAGATTATTTCCAACAATCTCCCCCCTAATCTTGACAATCTAACTTAAGCTATTGAAGCAGTTGAACACAACTACGACCTGCTCAACACGGCACACCACACAGGATGGAGAACACATCTCCTCAACATCCCGGACTCATCTACGACAGACTTGACTTTGGACAGCGAACACACCTCTTCAACGTCCCGGAGTCGACTTTGACAGACTTGACTTTGGACGGCGAACGCATCTCTTCAATACCCCGAAGTCAACTTTGACGGACTCGACACAAGACGGCGAACACTCCTCTTCAACGCCCTGGACTCAACTTTCTTACTTGAGATCGTCAAAGTAGAGCTGGTTCATCATCACTTTGAACGTCAGCAATGAGCGCTTTTTCCACCTTTTTTCGCTAGTGGCGTATCAAGTGAAATGCCCATAATCATTACAATTATAGCACTTCACTTTTATCTTGTCAAATCTTCTATTCTTGCGGCCTCGTCCACCATCGCCTCTTGATCGGGCCTCCCACTCGGCGCGCGTTAAGAGTAGGTGTTCTTCTCCACCGCCATCAGATCTCTTAATCCGTTCCTCGTGTGTCTTCAAACGACCGATCACCTCCTCTATCGTCATTACCTTGAGGTCGCCGAACTGCTCAATGGTGGAGACGATTTGTAGGAACCTGTCTGGGACTGCACGAAGGAACTTTCTTACCACATAGCTCTGCTCCATCATGTCACCAAGCCCTCTGATTTTGTTGATGATCGTCATCAACCGGATGGCGAAATCGTCGACCGACTCTGTCTCTCTCATGCACAGCCCCTCGAACTCAGCTTTGAGGGTTTGCACCTTTGCCTCCTTCACACGATCGACGCCAAGGTACATCGTCTTCAACGCCCCACGCATCTTTGGCCGTCTCCTTCTCGCCAAGAGGGAAGAGTGTTTCCTGAATGCCTCCGTAGATGGCCGCCAAAGCCATCCGATCCTTGCGCCATCGACATTGCCGCCTTCGATTAAGTCCCCACATCCTTGAGCTCTCAGGTACACCTTCATATTGATTGCCCATGCTGCATAATTGCTCTTCGAGAGCATCGGATATTGCAGCGAGATAGCGGAACTCTCCTTCGCCATCGCCTTGGGCAACAGATCAAGAATCTGGCTCTGATCAAGAACTCAGGCTTTGATACCAATTGTTGGAACACAAGCCCTCGTTGGTATTGGCAATGGAAGAAATCTTTTCAATTTATGATGCTTCAAATTGAAACACCGTTTTTCTGATTTCTTGCTTTCAAAACAATGTACAACTGCTGCTTATATAGCAGTGCTAATCTTCGAATCAAACTTGTAATCGGATAAGCTAATAAGGCTAGAAACGAAAAACCTTGCCATGCATGCGCAGCAAGCGACTCACTCGGACACGGACTCAACACGACTCTTACTCAATCTATAATTGTCAAGATTATTTCCAACAACCATTGTGGCCGTTTTGTCGAAGCTACAACCTCAAGACAGGCAGCGTGTAGAGACGGTGCCGTCGGGGTAGAGCCACCCTACCGAGGCTAATGTCTCGAAGCAAGTGGCATCTCCCGCGATGAAGTTATCGTGGCCGCCATGCCGAGGCTATGACCTTGAGGCAAATGGTGCATAGAGGTGGTGTCGTCGAAGTAGAGCTGCCCTGCAAGGCTAGAGCCTCAAAGCAAGAGGTGCATCCTACGGCGAAGCCATCGTGGCCGCCTTGCTAAGGCTATAACCTCAAGGCAAACGATGCGCAAAGGTGCTGCCATCTTACCGAGGCTAGGGCCTTGAAGCAGACGGTGTGTGCCACATTGCTTGTTGCTATTCTCGTTACTTTTTCAAATGGCCTAGTACCATTATCCTTCAGCCATGTTGGGTGTATTGCCTAGGCTATGCGCACCCTTAGGAGGATGAAGGATTAATATGTCCATGCATGGGAAAAGATTGGTCGGTGCCTAAGTGGGTGCTTGCGCTCGGCACATGCCAAGCAAGTGAAGAGGATGGACCGTCATTCTCCTACCTTCAAAAACAGTGCCCATGAAGGATGCTCAGTGCTGGCCTGAAGAAGATGCTAGTGTGTGGAGTGGGTGGAGAGGCCGGAGTGCAGTTTTCCTACCTTCAAAACAGTGCCTGCGAGGGCATGCAGTGCTGGTCTAAAGAGGGCGCTAGCATGTGGAATAGGTAGAGGGACTGGACCGTCATTCCCTTACCTTGAAAAACAATGCCCGTGGTGGGTGCGCGGTGCTGGCCTGAAGAGGGCTCTAGCACGCAGAGTAGGTGGAGAGGCCGGAATGTAGTTCCCTTACCTTTAAAAATAGTGCACTCTGAGAGCATGTGGCGTTGGCCCAAAGAGGGCGCTAGCATGTAGAGTAGGTGGAGAGGCCGGATCGTAGTTCCCTTACCTTTAAAAATAGTGCACTCTGAGAGCATGTGGCGTTGGCCCAAAGAGGGCGCTAGCACGTAGAGTAGGTGAAGAGGCTGGTCGCCGTTCTATTACTTTCAAAAACAATGCCCTCAGAGGGCGCATGGCCATAGCCCAAAGAGGGCACTAGCACGCAGAGCAAGTAGAGAGGTTGGATCAATGTTCCCCTATGTTCAAAAGCAGTGCTGGCAAAGTATGCTAGGGAGCTACATGCGATTGTTTATACTCCGCGTACAGTTTATTTATACTCAACAGAGTACATTGGGGTCTTACCCTATCAATTTTTATACTCCTAGAGTGCACAGTCTTGCAACAGCTTTTTATTTTCAGCCCATCATGTGTGTGCAGTGCTGTGTTGTTTTTTGATTGAGCAAGAAATAGGGTCCTGTTTGGGACGTCTGTAGCTTTTCTGAGAAGTATCTTTCGACTGGGATGTATAGCTAATCGGTCAGGCTGAAGAGGTTTGGTGTTTGATAGCTAGCTTTTAGATTGGCTGACTGGCTGTCCTAAGTTGAAAAATGTCTGAAATATCCATGAGTCAAATGACGAATTGTTCAATGCTGTTTGAAGCACATACGAGTAGATTTCTTTTTTTTCACGTAATATATAAATGTAAATCTAAGTGTGACACGTTGTGTATTATTAATTTCCAAGCTTTATATAAAAAAATGTAGCATACAAATACTGCACACTGAACGGGTGGGCACAAAAGGAAAAACTAAGAATTTCATATCACGTAGTGCGTACTATCACCAAACGAACAAAGTTCTTACCGTGAAACTATAAACTGGCATTCTTCTAGAAAATATGGAAACCGTATAAGGAACAAAAATCAAACTTTATATTGATCTGTATGGAAATCAAGACATTGACCGAATCCCATTATTACCACTATAGAGCTCCTTTATCAGTGTTTCCACAGATTTTTCATGGATTACCATGGGATTGTGATATGATAAAATCCAAACCAACAAGCAAGTTAGAAACACCTATAAGTAAAAAATGTCTTGTTCAATACTGAATTCTTGATAAAGCTGTGCGCCTTTTTTTTCTGCCGGAAGCAGCTTATCCACAAAGGCAAAGTGCAAGCTGAGTCCCAATTCGGAGCACAAAACGTCATGCACAGATATACAACCCTAGGGCCTGAAATGAAACGGAGGCGGCGCGGGCCTGGCGAGCACACCGTCGACCGAGGCCGGCGGGAGGCAGAGACCCCAACGTCCAGGCGATGCAGCGGTGGCGGCCTCGGTGGAGTGCAGCAACGGGAGTAGGCTGCCTCGGTGGAGTGGATCGGCGACGACCGAGGCTACGCTAGCTTGGGATGAGGATGACAGCGGGGTTGCGCTTGGGGACGGAGGTCGGTGTCGGAGGGGGAAGGGAGGAGGTGGGGTGTGAGGCCGGGTGGAGGTCGGCCGTCGGCCCCAGTCGCAGGATGCGGATGGCGGCGCCTGTGATAGGAGAGGCCAGGGAATACAGATCGAATGGGGGTGGGAAGAGGAGGGGTTGCTGTTTATATACCAGGTATAGAACGATAAATAACTTCAGCTTTTAAGGGTAACTATCTAATTCTAATCTATTAAAGTCACGGTAAGCTAGTTCAGAACTTGAGGCTTTTGATAGTGATGTTTGAAACAGCTCTAACTTTTCTGAGAGGATTTAAGTTTTTTCAAAAGTTATATTAGAAAGCCTATTGTTTAGGATGGTTTTTAGCTTTTATAAAACCTCGATCGGTTATGCGGACGTAATGGTCTTGTAGCGCAATGCAATAAGTATAAATAAATGTTTCTAATCGATAACACATCCAATCGTCTAATGTGAGATGTACCTTTAGAAGAACGTTTTCTGATAGGTTGACGATTAGATGGTTTGAATTAGTGGAGGTGGCAAAGAGTATTACTTTTTCTAATAAGGATGATTCTTTGATCTGACAATATTCTAGTAATGGTGTCTATTCAGTTAATTCCCTTTACGCTATTATTAATTTTAGGGGGGTCATTCCGTTTTTTATTTCGGCTATTTGGAAGTTGGTTGTTCCTCCCAGGTTCATTTTTTTCTTTGGCTCAAGGTAGTAGCGCGTAGAGGCATTGCATCAAGGTAGAGCCACCCCACGAAGGCTAAGGTCTCATAGAAAGCAGCGTGTCCTGCGGCAATGTTGAAACACAAGCCCTCGTTGGTATTGGCAATGGAAGAAATCTTTTCAATTTATGATGCTTCAAATTGAAACACCGTTTTTCTGATTTCTTGCTTTCAAAACAATGTACAACTGCTGCTTATATAGCAGTGCTAGTCTCCGAATCAAACTTGTAATCAGATAGACTAATAAGGCTAGAAACGAAAAACTTTGCCATGCATGCGCAGCAAGCGACTCATTTGGACACGGACTCAACACGACTCTTACTCAATCTATAATTGTCAAGATTATTTCCAACAATCTCCCCCCTAATCTTGACAATCTAACTTGCTATTGAAGCAGTTGAACACAACTACGACCGCTCAACACGGCACACCACACGGGATGGAGAACACATCTCCTCAACATCCCGGACTCATCTACGACAGACTTACTTTGGACAGCGAACACACCTCTTCAACGTCCCGGAGTCGACTTTGACAGACTTGACTTTGGACGGCGAACGCATCTCTTCAATACCCCGGAGTCAACTTTGACGGACTCGACACAAGACGGCGAACACTCCTCTTCAACGCCCTGGACTCAACTTTCTTACTTGAGACTGCGTCAAAGTAGAGCTGGTTCATCATCACTTTGAACGTCAGCAATGAGCGCTTTTTCCACCTTTTTCTGCTTGTGGCAGTCTGAAGTGAAATGCCCATAATCATTACAATTATAGCACTTCACTTTTATCTTGTCAAATCTTCGATTCTTGCGGCCTCGTCCACCATCGCCTCTTGATCGGGCCTCCCACTCGTAGCGTTAAGAGTAGGTATTCTTCTCCACCGCCATCGATCTCTTAATCCGTTCTCGTGTGTCTTCAAACGACCGATCACCTCCTCTATCGCATCACCTTGAGGTCGCCGAATCGCCAATGGTGGAGACGATTTGTAGGAACTTTTCTCAGGGATGCACGAAGAACTTTCTTACCACATAGCTCTGCTCCATCATGTCACCAAGCCCTCTGATTTTGTTGATGATCGTCATCAACCGGATGGCGAAATCGTCGACCGACTCTGTCTCTCTCATGCACAGCCCCTCGAACTCAGCTTTGAGGGTTTGCACCTTTGCCTCCTTCACACGATCGACGCCAAGGTACATCGTCTTCAACGCCTCCCACGCATCTTTGGCCGTCTCCTTCTCGGCCAGTAGGAAGAGTGTTTCCTCGGGAATGCCTCCGTAGATGGCCGCCAAAGCCATCTGATCCTTGCGCTCATCGACATTGCCGCCTTCGATTGCGTCCCACAGTCCTTGAGCTCTCAGGTACACCTTCATATTGATTGCCCATGCTGCATAATTGCTCTTCGAGAGCATCGGATATTGCAGCGAGATAGCGGAACTCTCCTTCGCCATCGCTTTGGGCAACGCAGATCAAGAATCTGCTCGATCAAGAACTCGTGCTTTGATACCAATTGTTGGAACACAAGCCCTCGTTGGTATTGGCAATGGAAGAAATCTTTTCAATTTATGATGCTTCAAATTGAAACACCGTTTTCGATTTCTTGCTTTCAAAACAATGTACAACTCCGCTTATATAGCGGTGCTAATCTTCGAATCAAACTTGTAATCGGATAAGCTAATAAGGCTAGAAACGAAAAACCTTGCCATGCATGCGCGACAAAGTTTACTCACTTTCGGACACGGACTCAACACGACTCTTACTCAATCTATAATTGTCAAGATTATTTCCAACAACCATTGTGGCGTTTTGTCGGTTACAACCTCAAGACAGCAAGCGATGTAGAGACGGTGCCGTGAGTAGAAACCACCCTACCGAGGCTAATGTCTCGAAGCAAGTGGCATCTCCCGCGATGAAGTTATCGTGGCGCCATGCCGAGGCTATGACCTTGAGGCAAATGGTGCATAGAGGTGGTGTCGTCAAGTAGAGTCGCCTGCAAGGCTAGAGCCTCAAAGCAAGAGGTGCATCCTCGGCGGCCATCGTGGCCGCCTTGCTAAGGCTATAACCTCAAGGCAAACGATGCAAAAAGGTGCTTGCCATCTTACCGAGGCTAGGGCCTTGAAGCGCATTGTGTGCCACATTGCTTGTTGCTATTCTCATTACTTTTTCAAATGGCCTAGTACCATTATCCTTCAGCCATGTTGGGTGTATTGCCTAGGCTATGCGCACCCTTAGGAGGATGAAGGATTAATATGTCCATGCATGGGAAAAGATTGGTCGGTGCCTAAGTGGGTGCTTGCGCTCGGCACATGCCAAGCAAGTGAAGAGGATGGACCGTCATTCTCCTACCTTCAAAAACAGTGCCCATGAAGGATGCTCAGTGCTGGCCTGAAGAAGATGCTAGTGTGTGGAGTGGGTGGAGAGGCCGAGTGCAGCTTTTCCTACCTTCAAAACAAGCACTGCGAGGGCATGCAATCTTTGGTCTAAAGAGGGCGCTAGCATGTGGAATAGGTAGAGGACCGGACCGTCATTCCCTTACCTTGAAAAACAATGCCCGTGGTGGGTGCGCGGTGCTGGCCTGAAGAGGGCTCTAGCACGCAGAGTAGGTGGAGAGGCCGGAACGTAGTTCCCTTACCTTTAAAAATAGTGCACTCTGAGAGCATGTGGCGTTGGCCCAAAGAGGGCGCTAGCATGTAGAGTAGGTGGAGAGGCCGGATCGTAGTTCCCTTACCTTTAAAAAATAGTGCACTCGAGAGCATGTGGCGTTGGCCCAAAGAGGCGCTAGCACGAGAGTAGGTGAAGAGGCCGGTCGCCGCTCTATTACTTTCAAAAACAATGCCCTCGGAGGGCATGGCCATAGCCCAAAGAGGGCACTAGCACGCAGAGCAAGTAGAGAGGTTGGATCAATGTTCCCTATGTTCAAAAGCAAGTCTGGCAAAGTATGCTAGGGAGCTACATGCGATTGTTTATACTCACAGACAGATTTATTTATGCTCAACAGAGTACATTGGGGTCTTACCCTATCAATTTTATACTCCTAGAGTGCACAGTCTTGCAACAGCTTTTTTATTTTCAGCCCATCATGTGTGTGCAGTGCTGTGTTGTTTTTGATTGAGCAAGAAATAGGGTCCTGTTTGGGACGTCTGTAGCTTTTCTGAGAAGTATCTTTCGACTGGGATGTATAGCTAATCGGTCAGGCTGAAGAGGTTTGGTGTTTGATAGCTAGCTTTTAGATTGGCTGACTGGCTGTCCTAAGTTGAAAAATGTCTGAAATATCCATGAGTCAAATGACGAATTGTTCAATGCTGTTTGAAGCACATACGAGTAGATTTCTTTTTTTTCACGTAATATATAAATGTAAATCTAAGTGTGACACGTTGTGTATTATTAATTTCCAAGCTTTATATAAAAAAATGTAGCATACAAATACTGCACACTGAACGGGTGGGCACAAAAGGAAAAACTAAGAATTTCATATCACGTAGTGCGTACTATCACCAAACGAACAAAGTTCTTACCGTGAAACTATAAACTGGCATTCTTCTAGAAAATATGGAAACCGTATAAGAACAAAAATCAAACTTTATATTGATCTGTATGGAAATCAAGACATTGACCGAATCCCATTATTACCACTATAGAGCTCCTTTATCAGTGTTTCCACAGATTTTTCATGGATTACCATGGGATTGTGATATGATAAAATCCAAACCAACAAGCAAGTTAGAAACACCTATAAGTAAAAAATGTCTTGTTCAATACTGAATTCTTGATAAAGCTGTGCGCCTTTTTTTTCTGCCGGAAGCAGCTTATCCACAAAGGCAAAGTGCAAGCTGAGTCCCAATTCGGAGCACAAAACGTCATGCACAGATATACAACCCTAGGGCCTGAAATGAAACGGAGGCGGCGCGGGCCTGGGCGAGCACACCGTCGACCGAGGCCGGCGGGAGGCAGAGACCCCAACGTCCAGGCGATGCAGCGGTGGCGGCCTCGGTGGAGTGCAGCAACGGGAGTAGGCTGCCTCGGTGGAGTGGATCGGCGACGACCGAGGCTACGCTAGCTTGGGATGAGGATGACAGCGGGGTTGCGCTTGGGGACGGAGGTCGGTGTCGGAGGGGGAAGGGAGGAGGTGGGGTGTGAGGCCGGGTGGAGGTCGGCCGTCGGCCCCAGTCGCAGGATGCGGATGGCGGCGCCTGTGATAGGAGAGGCCAGGGAATACAGATCGAATGGGGGTGGGAAGAGGAGGGGTTGCTGTTTATATACCAGGTATAGAACGGTAAATAACTTCAGCTTTTAAGGGTAACTATCTAATTCTAATCTATTGAAGTCACGGTAAGCTAGTTCAGAACTTGAGGCTTTTGATAGTGATGTTTGAAACAGCTCTAACTTTTCTGAGAGGATTTAAGTTTTTTCAAAAGTTATATTAGAAAGCCTATTGTTTAGGATGGTTTTTAGCTTTTATAAAGCCTCGATCGGTTATGCGGACGTAATGGTCTTGTAGCGCAATGCAATAAGTATAAATAAATGTTTCTAATCGATAACACATCCAATCGTCTAATGTGAGATGTACCTTTAGAAGAACGTTTTCTGATAGGTTGACGATTAGATGGTTTGAATTAGTGGAGGTGGCAAAGAGTATTACTTTTTCTAATAAGGATGATTCTTTGATCTGACAATATTCTAGTAATGGTGTCTATTCAGTTAATTCCCTTTACGCTATTATTAATTTTAGGGGGGTCATTCCGGTTTTTATTTCGGCTATTTGGAAGTTGGTTGTTCCTCCCAGGGTTCATTTTTTTCTTTGGCTCCTCTCTCACAACAAACTTATGACTAAAGATAACTTGTTGAAAAGAGACATGGATAAAGGGAGTTCCTGCTATTGCTGTGATGAGGTTGAATAAGTTAACCACATTTTTTTCGAGTGTGTTGTTGCTAAAAATGTTTGGAGTATTATCTCGGAGTTTTTCAGTTTGAATATTGGCTATAACTATGAGTCAGTCGTCCGTTTTTGGTTGAGTAACTCTAGACATGGTGCCTTTAATTCGATTTGCGCTGCCGCTCTTTGGAGCATTTGGAAGATTAGAAATGATATGATTTTTCGTTTTCAGGGTTGGCTAAATGTGAAAATTGTTTGGAGGAAAATTCTGGTACTGTTAAAGAATTGAAGCCCTTTGTTCATAGGTGTGATGGAGGACAAGATCACCCGGTTTGCAAGAATCTGGAGATCTCCATCCTGGCGCCTTTGCTTTTGGAAGACAGAGCAATGTGAAGTGAGCTAGGGCTGTTCGGCTGATGGTGGTGGCATGCTGGGATGTCTTTCGCCAGAAGTGTTTTGCAAGAGTTTTTTGTTTGTTTGGTGTCCAGGTTATGTTGATGTGTGGCTGATGTCATATCTCTTTCGATGGCATTGAGAGTAAGTCTGAGATCAGGTTTTGGTAGCTGCTATGTTAGGTTGAGTTCCTATTCAGATTCAATACGGTGAATGATTGTCTGTAATCTTTTTGCGAAAGTCTGTTAGGGTCTGTGGTTGTTAGTTTTGTTTGGTGTTGTTGGGGTTGAGTTTGCCGTTGTATTTGTTCGAATGTTAACTGAACACTTTCCAGTTTCAATATGAAATTGAGGCATCTTGTTGATGTCCTATTGACCTAAAAAAATAACACATCCAATCGAAGCGAGACGGCTGTATCACTTGCGGGTGGAATTTGAATTTTACACAAACAGGAGGTCTCGAGTTGGAGTCATAAGCAAGGCAAATAAATTTTGGGGCCTTGATTTAGTTAGTACTTGTTTGATGGAGACATGGAGTGCCGCGTCACGCGGCCGCCGATGGGAGCCTGACCGCGTCGAGGCCCGATTGGCGCGACACGACGAGGTGTGGGGGTGGGACACGCAACGACGTGGGCTACTCCGCGCCGCGCCTCTTGGAACTCCCGATAGTGGGTCGTCTCCGCTCGCTCTGGGCCTCTGACAGCGAAGGTACCAAAGATTGGTGGCCGGCAGAGGCTCATGAACGGATAGAAGTCTCGTAAGCAAGAGCATTGTATCTTGCTTAGCAAAGAATGAACTCTATTGATGCAGGTAAATTCTGTGACGAACGCAATTAAGATTACTGAGTTACGACATACTATTTGTGAAGTTTTTTTTTTTTTTTGGCGAGGTGAAGCATAATTTAGTAACAGATTGGAGGCCGCTTTACGTGACTGCACTAGAAAATGTGGCCTATTAGATTACTGAATATGACAGGTTGAGCTTCAGCCCGTTTATTCAGGCCTGGCAATGCAAATGCACTACAATTAATGTAAGTAAGATCAAATTTAAGTTTTTCTAGAAAAACTCTCTCGATTGAGATGAACTTGGTTAACTTTTACGCGACGAAACGCAAAAGCTTCTAAAAGATCTGCCAGCTGTAGGCCTGAAGCTAAAAATTAACTTTCACAAAAGTGAGATTTTTTGCTTTGGTGATGCTAGACATTATGAACAAGAATATTCTGACTTGTTTGGCTGTGGGATAGGATCATTCCCATTTCGATACTTAGGCATTCCGATGCATTTTAGCTCACAAGCTCCGTAATGCGGATTGGGGTGTAATTGAGGATAGATTTAAAAAAAAGTTAAGTACTTGGAAAGCCAAACACCTTTCCTATAGGGGTCGGCTTGTATTATTAAATTCAGTGCTAAGTAGTCTACCTATGTTTATGATGTCCTTTTTCGAAATTCCTAAGGGTGTTGTTCGAAGGTTGGATTTTTATCGCTCTCGTTTTTTTTGGCAAGGCAACAATGATAAGCACAAGTATCGCCTTGCTAAGTGGAACATCCTTTGTCGTCCTAAAGATCAAGGAGGACTGGGTATTGTAGATTTACAAGTTAAGAACAAATGTCTTCTCAGTAAATGGTTATTTAAATTATTGAATGAGGATGGGACTTGGCAGACATTGCTTACAAATAAGTATCTAAGCTCTAAATGCTTTTCCCAAGTGCATAGTAAACACGGAGACTCTCGCTTTTGGAAAGGGCTCTGAAGGTTAGAGATGATTTCTTCTCATGCGGATCCTTTCGGATTAATGATGGTACCCAAACCAGTTTTGGGAGGATATTTGGGTGGGTTCTCGCCTCTTAAAGTTCAATTTCCAACTTTATTGAATATTGCTCATCATCCTCATATTACAAATGGCAAAGGTTTTGACTCAAATGCCTTCTAATATTACTTTTCGAAAGGCTTTATTGGGGATAAATTAACGGAATGGTATAATTTAGTAGCAATTGCTAGTCAGTCGATTTTCGATGGAAGGATATTTTTCACTGGGGTTTGCATAGTCATGGGCAGTTCACTGTGCGGTCTATGTATGGTTATTTAATGAACCAGGGTATCCCTTTTCCCAATAAAGTCATTTGGAAATTGAAACTTCCTTTAAAAATTAAAATTTTCCTCTGGTATGTTCAAAGAGGGTGATTTTAACTAAGGACAATCTTGCTAAAAGAAATTGGAATGGGAACCAAAAATGTTGTTTACGTGATTGTAATGAAACAATTCGACATTTATTTTTGATTGTCATCATGCAAGATCTATTTGGCGAGTTGTGTCTATTGCTCTCGGGTCTACCTCCACCAACGTCCATGTCTAATCTGTTGGGTGGTTGGTTAACTTCGCGATCGGCGAGTGCAAAAAGTCCGATTCGGTGGGAGGTGTGGCCCTATTATGGGCTATTTAGGCGATTCGCAATGAAATAATGTTTGAGAAAAACAATATTCTTCGTTCATGCGAGGCTATGTTAGAGAGAACGTCTTGGATCTTGATATTGAAGCAATTGCGATCCGAGGATAACGAGCGACATTGCGGATGGCAAGTATGGCTTTGGAGGTCGCGGCGTTGGATATTTTTGCTAAGAATGGATGGAGAAGCAATTACCGAATTTGCTTTTGATTATTAGTTCCCTTTGCCTGTTTTCCCTATCCAGTGTTCGTTTGTGTTTTTTTGTAAAACTCGGTTGTATGCATTTGCAGAGACCGGATTTAATATAATCCTTTATCGAAAAAAAAAGCTGTAGGCCTGAAGCTGCTTCATTGACAAATCCAATCTACATCGCTCCTAATTTCATTGGCCCAAACAGATCAAGAGGTTTCATGTATACTCTATGCAATGTACTACGAAAGCTGTAAAAATTGCTGTAATGATACACTGTCAACTGACTTAACAAGAAACTGTGAGCTGGAGAGAAATCACAACCGCCGGCCGGGTATAAACTGCCTTCTGGAAGGAGGCTGTGACAGGAACCAGGTGGATAAGGCGAGATCAGCAACCTTGTGTTGTAGTGAGCACCTCGAAATTATGCCAGGTTGCGAGGCAGGAATTCTTGGAATTGCCATGCCACACTTGTCATCATGTACCAACACACTAATCTACACTTCTTTTACATCTTCGCCTACAAAACATAGTTAACCGTCCAGTTTCCAAGAGAATTTTCGTAATAATGGAAAGTACGATGGAGCGGAACTCAGGAGAGAGTGGATCAGTGGGAGACGCCACGAGCATCTTTGGTCAAAGCATCGACGTGAGACGACCACGCAAGAGCAGGAGACGAGTTATACAAAAGGTTACTTCCGAGCTTATGCACTCTATTTCTTGCCAATTAGTACTGTTCTTTTGAGATTGACATCGACCACGGTACATGCAGAATTTTCCGTCTGAAATCCAACAACCGGCGAGATCCAGCATGGAGAGGCCGTATCAACGTAAGGCCATTGCAGAGAGGGAGCGAGCCCGTGCCGAGTCTGAGCTATCCAGGGCGACAACCTTAGCCACGGAGCTGGAGCGCCAGATCGAGCAGATCGATGCCAAGGCGAGGTCTCACAGGCCAGAGCTCCAAGGAACACGTGCAAGCAGCAGCGGAAGAAAGAAAGGCCTCGTCGAGACAACCGGCACTCAGCCACAGGAGAGCAGCACGCTGTACATCGAGGTGATGCAGGAGCTGGACGGCGTCAAGAGGGAGCTGCGCAAGCTGCAGCACGAGGTGAAGATCGCGAGGGAGGCCAAGGCCAGGGCCGAGAGAGACGCGGAGACGTCGATCCCCAGGATGAGCTTTGATTCACATGTCCTCGACGGCGTGAAGGGAGTGGCCGACGAAGCAAACGAAGAGCACACCCTAGTAGAGTTCGCCGGCGCCGGCCGATCCGAGGTGGAGATAGAGGCCACGAGGACGCCGCAGATCAAGGGGCTACAGAGAGATACGAGCCGCGCAACGGCAACAGACCTTGAAGCGAGGCTCACCACGTTGAGCTACGACGTCGGACTCCGGCGCGCCGAGACGGCTCTGGTGAGAGCAACGGACAAGAGTCATGCCAAGAACGACGACTCCTCGGAGGCCACTGCAATAACGACGAGGAGACAAGAGGAACATGATAATTCATCGCTGCAGACGGCGGAAGCTGAGCTGAACTCAGCGCGGATAGAGCTGGATTCCATCAAAGAAGAGGGCCTCCGGTTCATGACATCCATCGAACGCACGCGCAATGAGACAGCGCGGGTCACCGAAGAGATCAGCCAGCTCAAGGAGCAGGAGAAGAAGGCCCACGCGCAGGTGCAGCAGCTGAACGCCAAGCTGCTCAAGGCCAGGTCCCGGTTGGAGGCCGTCACTGCCGCTGACGACAGGGCCGATGAGATCCTTTCCAACCTGAAGGCGATACTGCAGCAGCTGGACGAGGACAACGAGGCGGCGGAGAAGGAGAAGGCGCTAACTGAGCTGGAGAACCAGTGCGTCAGAGCTGACGCCAAGAACGTCAACGCTGAGATCGCCGCGGCCGAGCATAGGATCAGAGTGTCGGTGAGGGAGCTTGAGGAGGTGAGGGTGTCGGAGGCCGGGGCAGTGGAGAAGTTCAAGGCCGTCGTGGAGAGCGCGATGCTGGCCAGGGCAGCCGTGATGTCGCAGAGGTCCGGGAACGTTACGATCCCTCGATTCGAGTACGAGTACTTGACCGGCCGTGCCGAGGTGGTCAGAGCGGTCGCCGACAAGAAGGTGGCGGCGGCGGAGGCATGGGTGGAAGCACGGCGGGCCGGCGAGAAGGAGATGATAATGCGAGCCGAGGCGATCGAGAGGGAGATCGGAGAAGCAGAGGTTGTTGCGGACGTGGTGAATAATCAGAGCGCGGTGGAGCAGAGGCCGTGTGATGGCTTGAAGCGCGCGCACCCATCGAGGAGACCGGTGAGAGAAAGCGGGGCGTCGGCGACATCGGGGAGGAAGAACACGACAAGGCCGCCGTCATCGTCATCGTCATCAGTGGCGCGGAACCCCCCCGCGCGCCTCCATTCAGCATCAAGAGGAAGAAGAGGAAGGTACTGATACCGAACTATATCAAGCTAATCGCTGGGAGTTGCAGGGGGAATTGAGTTGCATTAATTGTGGTATTAGATGTGGCGACCTGTATAATTAACTCAGAATAGCGACCGTATCTCTGTCATTAATTTTGAGATAATTATATTGATAGGGTATGTTAACTAATAAAATATCAAGCGCATCTTACACTTTATAAGTTAATACACTGTATTCAGAGTGTTGCAATAGAAACAATAATTAGAGACCGAAATAGAAACTTTATTACATTCTATTGCTATGCTGGCTACATGTTCAATACACAATTAAACAGAGAACCCAAGTATATTATATACATGTAATACCAAAAATATTAATTACTCTTAGGATTGATAAAGGTGAAGCACTTTCTATCCTACATCCTAACCCTTCTGGTAGTCCTTATCAAAGTAATCTTGATCTTGTGGTTGCACCTCATCGCATGTGTTGTAGACGAGTCCATTGGGATTTATATCCCAACCAAAAGATTGATCTTTGAAACTATTTTCTAAGTAAAAGGGGATTTAATAAGAGTGAATACAAACGTACTAAGTAAGCAATAATAGCAAAATGTGTTATATGAAGTTTTTCTCCACATCCAACTCAAATACTGTCTACACCCATCTGGGGTAACCCATCCTCAAAACTATTTTTAGAAAATAGAGTTTTAATTGAGAAAGTAGCATTGTAAATTTTAATTATCCAAAAATACTACTAGCACTCGTAGATGAGATGAACTTAGCTTCCGTAGACTTCAATCCAAGAGATAGACATGAATTTATGATTTGATTCTGCGTAAACTTGTACCTCTTTACCTATAGTGACCTTTCCCCACCTACTCTCAGCGTACCCGTTGTACTTCTGACTAATTACGTAGTCAAGATCTCGACTATTAACACGATGTTGTATTCCGACTAATCATGTAAGACAATACTCTAACTAACAACACAAGAGTGTACTCAAACTAACCACGCACGATTACTCACCTCATGGTGTCAAATATAGCGCCAGTCAATCACAACTAATTTTGTGTCTCTCACTGGGCTTCCGGCATATCCCAACTTCACACCTCTCTTAGATATCTACTCTTATCCAATGTGGAAATCATAATACCATCATAGGACAATCTTTTCTAATCCTTTCTACACAATATGATTGATACCAAAAATCATGGCTCATTATCCGAGTGCAGTGGTTTATCCTTATATTATAACCTATGTACTTATGTAGAGAGCCTCTCTAGCAATACACAAACAGGGCATCCTCTATCCTCCTCATGTACATACCACAACAACTTCATTTGTCGGGTGAACCAAATCAATGTATTCATAAATTCATGGACTGCATTGGCAGTCTATCATTACTTCCAATTACCATCAACCAAACACTGTCACAGTAGCTCACCATTACCCATCTTTTCAACAATACGATTTAGTGTTTTATTTTAAAAGATAACTTTTCATACAGTGATGATTTTTAAAAATTCAAAAAAAATAAATAAACATGACCAAATGAAGCTTTCCTAGATTTGATAAAGGTATTCGTCCTCACACGATTGATATTGAGGATCGATGGACCAATTAAAGTTAATTCACGAAATTACATAAATATCATATTTTAATAGCTAAATAGTTGTTACATATTTTAAGGTGTCAAACCCCTTTCTCTTAATATTTTAGGAGTCATGAAATTTTTGTTACGCTTTTTAAGGCTTTCTATAATTTTCTTTGGTCACACTTTATTTAAATATTCAACCCACTGAAATTATTGATTTAAGAAAATTTTGAATTGATTCAACTTATTTTGAATCGAGCGTAGATACAGATTAGATATTATTTTAGCCGATTTACCAAAAATTCATATTTCTTGTTTTTGCTTTTGTTTTCTCTTATTTTATTTTTTTCTCTTAACTTATTAATTGCAGCTATTTTACGCAATTACTAGCGTGAATATTATGTTAGTATTATTTTCTTAGATTAACTATCTATTTCTACATATTTTAGAAATTTTCCTATTTTTCTCTTTCCTTCTCTCTCTCTTCTTCTTCTTTTTCTCTTTTTTCCTTCTTTTCTCTTTCTCTCGCATCCAGCCTTATCCTTTTCTTCTCTCCCCATTTCATTTCCTGGCTCTTCTCTGATTTGGCTCTCTCTCCTCCTCTTGATCTCCTGCGCCGTCAGCAGTGAGACGACCACGCAAGAGCAGGAGACGAGTTATACAAAAGGTTACTTCCGAGCTTATGCACTCTATTTCTTGCCAATTAGTACTGTTCTTTTGAGATTGACATCGACCACGGTACATGCAGAATTTTCCGTCTGAAATCCAACAACCGGCGAGATCCAGCATGGAGAGGCCGTATCAACGTAAGGCCATTGCAGAGAGGGAGCGAGCCCGTGCCGAGTCTGAGCTATCCAGGGCGACAACCTTAGCCACGGAGCTGGAGCGCCAGATCGAGCAGATCGATGCCAAGGCGAGGTCTCACAGGCCAGAGCTCCAAGGAACACGTGCAAGCAGCAGCGGAAGAAAGAAAGGCCTCGTCGAGACAACCGGCACTCAGCCACAGGAGAGCAGCACGCTGTACATCGAGGTGATGCAGGAGCTGGACGGCGTCAAGAGGGAGCTGCGCAAGCTGCAGCACGAGGTGAAGATCGCGAGGGAGGCCAAGGCCAGGGCCGAGAGAGACGCGGAGACGTCGATCCCCAGGATGAGCTTTGATTCACATGTCCTCGACGGCGTGAAGGGAGTGGCCGACGAAGCAAACGAAGAGCACACCCTAGTAGAGTTCGCCGGCGCCGGCCGATCCGAGGTGGAGATAGAGGCCACGAGGACGCCGCAGATCAAGGGCTACAGAGATACGAGCCGCGCAACGGCAACAGACCTTGAAGCGAGGCTCACCACGTTGAGCTACGACGTCGGACTCCGGCGCGCCGAGACGGCTCTGGTGAGAGCAACGGACAAGAGTCATGCCAAGAACGACGACTCCTCGGAGGCCACTGCAATAACGACGAGGAGACAAGAGGAACATGATAATTCATCGCTGCAGACGGCGGAAGCTGAGCTGAACTCAGCGCGGATAGAGCTGGATTCCATCAAAGAAGAGGGCCTCCGGTTCATGACATCCATCGAACGCACGCGCAATGAGACAGCGCGGGTCACCGAAGAGATCAGCCAGCTCAAGGAGCAGGAGAAGAAGGCCCACGCGCAGGTGCAGCAGCTGAACGCCAAGCTGCTCAAGGCCAGGTCCCGGTTGGAGGCCGTCACTGCCGCTGACGACAGGGCCGATGAGATCCTTTCCAACCTGAAGGCGATACTGCAGCAGCTGGACGAGGACAACGAGGCGGCGGAGAAGGAGAAGGCGCTAACTGAGCTGGAGAACCAGTGCGTCAGAGCTGACGCCAAGAACGTCAACGCTGAGATCGCCGCGGCCGAGCATAGGATCAGAGTGTCGGTGAGGGAGCTTGAGGAGGTGAGGGTGTCGGAGGCCGGGGCAGTGGAAGTTCAAGGCCGTCGTGGAGAGCGCGATGCTGGCCAGGGCAGCCGTGATGTCGCAGAGGTCCGGGAACGTTACGATCCCTCGATTCGAGTACGAGTACTTGACCGGCCGTGCCGAGGTGGTCAGAGCGGTCGCCGACAAGAAGGTGGCGGCGGCGGAGGCATGGGTGGAAGCACGGCGGGCCGGCGAGAAGGAGATGATAATGCGAGCCGAGGCGATCGAGAGGAGATCGGAGAAGCAGAGGTTGTTGCGGACGTGGTGAATAATCAGAGCGCGGTGGAGCAGAGGCCGTGTGATGGCTTGAAGCGCGCGCACCCATCGAGGAGACCGGTGAGAAAGCGGGGCGTCGGCGACATCGGGGAGGAAGAACACGACAAGGCCGCCGTCATCGTCATCGTCATCAGTGGCGCGGAACCCCCGCGCGCCTCCATTCAGCATCAAGAGGAAGAAGAGGAAGGTACTGATACCGAACTATATCAAGCTAATCGCTGGGAGTTGCAGGGGGAATTGAGTTGCATTAATTGTGGTATTAGATGTGGCGACCTGTATAATTAACTCAGAATAGCGACCGTATCTCTGTCATTAATTTTGAGATAATTATATTGATAGGGGTATGTTAACTAATAAAATATCAAGCAGACCCGACACTTTATAAGTTAATACACTGTATTCAGAGTGTTGCAATAGAAACAATAATTAGAGACCGAAATAGAAACTTTATTACATTCTATTGCTATGCTGGCTACATGTTCAATACACAATTAAACAGAGAACCCAAGTATATTATATACATGTAATACCAAAAATATTAATTACTCTTAGGATTGATAAAGGTGAAGCACTTTCTATCCTACATCCTAACCCTTCTGGTAGTCCTTATCAAAGTAATCTTGATCTTGTGGTTGCACCTCATCGCATGTGTTGTAGACGAGTCCATTGGGATTTATATCCCAACCAAAAGATTGATCTTTGAAACTATTTTCTAAGTAAAAGGGGATTTAATAAGAGTGAATACAAACGTGCTAAGTAAGCAATAATAGCAAAATGTGTTATATGAAGTTTTTCTCCACATCCAACTCAAATCTGTCTACACCCATCTGGGTAACCCATCCTCAAAACTATTTTTAGAAAATAGAGTTTTAATTGAGAAAGTAGCATTGTAAATTTTAATTATCCAAAATACTACTAGCACTTCGTAGATGAGATGAACTTAGCTTCCGTAGACTTCAATCCAAGAGATAGACATGAATTTATGATTTGATTCTGCGTAAACTTGTACCTCTTTACCTATAGTGACCTTTCCCCACCTACTCTCAGCGTACCCGTTGTACTTCTGACTAATTACGTAGTACAGTACTCCGACTATTAACACAGTATTGTATTCTGACTAATCATGTAAGACAATACTCTAACTAACAACACAGTAGTGTACTCAAACTAACCACGACAGTGCTCACCTCATGGTGTCAAATATAGCGTCAGGTCAATCACAACTAATTTTGTGTCTCTCACTGGGCTTCCGGCATATCCCAACTTCACACCTCTCTTAGATATCTACTCTTATCCAATGTGGAAATCATAATACCATCATAGGACAATCTTTTCTAATCCTTTCTACACAATATGATTGATACCAAAAATCATGGCTCATTATCCGAGTCACGTTGGTTTATCCTTATATTATAACCTATGTACTTATGTAGAGAGCCTCTCTAGCAATACACAAACAGGGCATCCTCTATCCTCCTCATGTACATACCACAACAACTTCATTTGTCGGTGAACCAAATCAATGTATTCATAAATTCATGGACTGCATTGGCAGTCTATCATTACTTCCAATTACCATCAACCAAACACTGTCACAGTAGCTCACCATTACCCATCTTTTCAACAATACCTGATTTAGTGTTTTATTTTAAAAGATAACTTTTCATACAGTGATGATTTTTTAAAAAATTCAAAAAAAAATCGTAAACATGACCAAATGAAGCTTTCCTAGATTTGATAAAGGTATTCGTCCTCACACGATTGATATTGAGGATCAGTGGACCAATTAAAGTTAATTCCTGAAATTACATAAATATCATATTTTAATAGCTAAATAGTTGTTACATATTTTAAGGTGTCAAACCCCTTTCTCTTAATATTTTAGGAGTCATGAAATTTTTGTTACGCTTTTTAAGGCTTTCTATAATTTTCTTTGGTCACACTTTATTTAAATATTCAACCCATGAAATTATTGATTTAAGAAAATTTTGAATTGATTCAACTTATTTTGAATCGAGCGTAGATACAGATTAGATATTATTTTAGCCGATTTACCAAAAATTCATATTTCTTGTTTTTGCTTTTGTTTTCTCTTATTTTATTTTTTCTCTTAACTTATTAATTGTAGCTATTTTACGCAATTACTAGCGTGAATATTATGTTAGTATTATTTTCTTAGATTAACTATCTATTTCTACATATTTTAGAAATTTTCCTATTTTCTCTTTCCTTCTCTCTCTCTTCTTCTTCTTTTTTCTCTTTTTCCTTCTTTTCTCTTTCTCTCGCATCCAGCCTTATCCTTTTCTTCTCTCCCCATTTCATTTCCTGGCTCTTCTCTGATTTGGCTCTCTCTCCTCCTCTTGATCTCTGCGCCGCAAGCAGCACTAGGGTGAAACAGTGCAACGATTCGGTAAATAGCTATTAGTTCCGTTTCATATTTTATACGTGTAACGTGATAGCAATCGAAACCGGAAGCGGAAGCGAAAACAGTAGTGACGGAAGCAGCGAAAGCGGAACGGATCGGATCTGGCAGCGGAAAATTCCACAAAGACGTGGTACATGATCTATCAAAAGTTCCAAACATACCAACTTTAAATAGTATTTTAGTTACACTTACACAGAACATCTTAATAGCATTAGCCAACATTAAGCATTGTATGAACAAAGACATGTGAACATTGTTTAGCTCAAAACCAATGAACACATCATACTATAATAACAAACATAAATAGTTCCACATCATAATATAATAACAAACACATATAGTTTCACATCATAACATAATTAATAGCAAGCACATAGTTTCCCATCACAACATAATAGCAAACAGATATAGTTCAAGTGTTCAACATCACAACATAATAGCAAACACATAGTCCATCATATTCTAAGCTATTTATCGCAATATCAGTCCATCATGTTTTCCTCCATATCAGCACCATCGACATCCTCTTGCTCATTCAACTACAAAGGCAAGCATGAAACAACATTAATCTTCTTGAGAAGACAAATAGAAGCACACTAAACTGAAATTTTACTTGATTTGCACAATATGGTTTCAAAGTTAGATAAGAAAAGGCAAACCGTTTCTATAGAGCTTGCAAAATGTCTTTCAAGGATATCCACATCCATCTCAGTCATGATAGATGCAATGGTACCACCTGAATGATTAGTAAAACGATTAGACTTAAATATTTTCACATGATGAACAAACTATTGATGTAAACTAAAATGTTACCTTTTGATGCAGCGGTCCAATCTTTAATACAAATTAAAGATTGCACAATCTCGAGATCTAGGCGAATTTGCGAAATGGGTCAACAACCCGTCCACAATCCTTCGAATCACGGATTCGAAAACAGCTTGATACTTGAATAGATAGCACATCACGAGCAAGCTTGGAGAGAATAGGGAACTCAACTTGCTTAACCTTCCACCATAATAAGACATCGAAATTCTTGTCTTTTATAGATGCTAAAGGTTGCTCCAAGTACATTTCCAACTCATTTTTGTAACATGATCGATTGGTGATGCTATGCAAGAACTTGTCAAGATCATCATCCTCATCAATATCAAGTTGAGAACCCACTTGGTGCACATTTGTAGCACTACTGAGACTATCTTCTTTGAAGTAGAGACATAAATTTGGAACAACTCATAAACAACTTTAGTAAAATTATCAATCTCTTGCATAGAAGTGGCGGGGTAAATCTTTGGTGCATAATACTCCACTACATTTCTCTTGTATCTAGGATCAAAAAGCATGCTACAGACAAGTGCTATGTTGGATTTTTCCCAATACTTATCATATTTAATTCTCATCGAATGTGCCATAGTTGTAATTCTTGGGTCAAAGTCGCAACACCATTCTGCAATTGCAATCTTAATTTGACAAAACTTTCTAAAAAATAGATTCGCAGTTGGATATTTAGTGCCAGAGAACAGCTCAGTAGCATCATAAAAAAGCTTCAAGCATGCAGATATCGATGTTGCCATAGCCCAATTACTGGAAGTTGGAGCACATTTCTTATATTTACTTGAATTCAAAGAAAAAGCCTACCAAAAGCATCTTTATAGTAAATTGCACTCTTGACAGATAAGATATGTGGAGTTCCATCTTGTAGGAACATCCAAAGAGAGACCCTTGTCACATCTAAGTCACACTCTAAAGCACATTTCTTAAACTCTTCATATTGCGATGGAGAGTTCTTCACAATTGCAAATCTGTATTTCTAATATTTGCAATGGTCAGTAATCGTTTTTAAACCATCTTGGGCAACCAAGTTCAAAATATGATTCAAACATCTCACATGGAAAAAGATGCCATCAGCATTAATGGAGATATCTTATTGAGTTTACTTACTATCCCCTGAACACATTTATCATTTCTTTGAAGCATTGTCCAAAGTAAGTGCAAGCAATCTCCTATCAAGATTCCAATCCACTATGCTATCATAAAATGCTAAGCACAAATTTTTCTGAATGATGTCCTTCTACATGCATGAACTTGATAATCCTTTTTGCATACACCAAGCTGTCATCTATCCAATGTCTTGTGATGCACATGTAGCCTTTGTTTTGATTAGATGTCCACATATCCATGGTTGTACTAAAGCGACATTCAAGTGTTTTAAAGTACTCATACAGTTTTTCTTTTCCTCCACAAACATATTCAATATATCTTTCCTCACGGTAATGTCGACTTTTAATTGGAAAAGTAGGGCGCAAACACTTGATAAAGTCCACAAAGTACTCATGCTCAACAATATTGAAGGGATATTCATGCATGATAATTGCGAGGTAAAATTTTTTCAAACCCACCACCTCATCATACCTATAAGTCTCAATAGATGCTTGTGTTTCGTCGCCTCACTCTTCTTCAAGTTGATTGTTTGTTTGCGGTCAAGATAAAATGCTTATGTTTCAAGTGACTTTTGAAACCCGATGTTCCTCTCTGCTCTCACACCGACCTTTGTAGCAACATCCGGTCTTGTTGCACTTAGCCCATAGTTGTACAACATTGTTGCCCTTGTCATCTTTGAATTAACCTCATACTTGGTGAAGTGCACCCACACATCGAGGTGGTTTTCTTAGCTTTCTTTCGAGAGGTGGCTTGCACTCGTTTCATCGATTAAATCCACACTTGCACTTGGAGTAGCATTTGCAACATTTGGATTTGGAGTAGCACCGGAGGCTCCAGACGAAGTAGATGACTGACTCACGAACAAAGAGGATGTCGCGCTTGCACTTGCCTTCTTGCTCATACTTGCTGACATTGTCCATGGTCGCCAAAGATGTATAGCATCGCCAAAGATCTTCTAGTTATAGACCGACAAATGAACTAGCACAAAAAAGGTGGCTCGATCGAAATGAAAATTTCCTTCTTCATGACAACATCACGTTGGATTAAGTAAAAGGATTACACATGAAGCTTCCACTATAATATAATCTGAGAAAAATATAAATTACATGAGGGAGGTACATGCCATTTGTTGTACAAACATATCGATATTTAAATGCGATGAATTTGCACAACAGAAGCATTATATAGAGTCGATCCATATTGTCACATACTCAAAAGAAATGCTATATATGATCAATCGGTGTTGTCAAATACTCAAAAAACATTATATATAATCACTTTCGGCATTGATGAATGATGATGTATGGATAATATCTAATGCATCCCTCTGAAAAAATCATAACCACTTGACAGCTACTCTTGCATTTGGCAGGCGGCAGCATCCTAATTTAGGCTTGTATATTCTTGAACATTTGACAACTACCTAAGCAACAATTGAACTTGAATTATTGCGGCATCCAACAATTCATGACCCATAACCACATTAACCAATCAATCATCCTGTCATCCAACAAAAATGGCATCAAGGTAACTTAGGAAGGCATCAATGCATCATCATTCATCAATGCATCATCATTCATCAACAATTCAACAAATCAATCATCCTCGTCATCCAACAAATCGATCGATATCATCACCTCGAGCTCCCAGAAACCTCTGCTGCGGCGATCGCGGTATGAAGCCTTGCCGTGGAGTCGCCGGTAGAAGGCGGCGAAATATGAGGCGCGGTGAAGTCGCCGTATTGAAGCGGTGAAGCGCGTTGTCGCGTCCGGAATCGTGGTGGAGGCATGAAAGCGGCGCATGCAGTGGCGGCGCGAGGCGGTGATGGCGTAAGCAGCAGCGTGAAATGTCGCCGGTGAAGCGCGAGGAAGCGCGGGGGTCGGGCCGCCGGCAGCAGTGAGGAGGCGCAGGGCGGCGCAGGGGCGCGAGGCGAGGGGCTGGGCCTTCGATTTGGGCGACTGAGGACGCACCGAGATCGGCTAGGTTCAAGTAGTATTGAAATTTGGGCCCGATTCGAAATTCGGTTTGAATTACGGAATTTCCGTTCCGTTCCGTTCCGTCGGAATTAGCTCTCCGTTTCGTTCGTTTCGAAAAAAAATTCGTTTCGTTTCGTCTGAAAAATTCCGTTTCGTTTCGAAAATGAGCCTTAGTTTCGTTTTCGTTCGAACAGTCGGAAATTTCCGTTCGTTTTCACCCTAGCAACCACTGCCTTGTTCGCGTCACCATCAGCCTCCCGTGCCAGCCACTATCGTTGGCTCCCCGCTCCAGGCCGCGCTGCCCGGGCTCGGCCCTTCTTCCCTACGTGTGCGTGACCTGTGCCACAGCGCCGCCTCGCTCCCTCGGCTTATCATCCGAGCCTCCTCCCCCTCCTCCCACGGGCCTTGCCTCAGCCCCTCGCTCCCGCGTGCCTAGGCCGCCGGCCTTTGCGCCCCATCGCGCGCCCGGGCTGCTCCCCCTTGCGTGCACGTGGCCCGCACCCTAGGTCCACGCCTCCCCTGGCTCATGTTCGCCTGCGCCTGGCGCCTGCGCCTACGCCGGTCTGCTGGGTCACCTCGCGACTGCTCGGCCTGACGCCTCCTCCTTCGCTATCCTGGCCCACCTGGGACCTACTCCCGATTGTGCTGGCTATGTCGCCAGGGCCGGCCGCTGGCTCCAACACCTAGGCTCGCGAGCTAGAGCCACTTGCACTTTGCCACCCTTACTCCTTGGCTGAATCCCCTAAGCCAAACTAGGATTTGGCACACCCTGGCTTACTATAATTTTACTACCGATTTTTATTTTATTGTGTTCTGTGTTGTGATCTTAAATGGTAATACTTGGTCGACGACGAATCTAAAGGTGATGCTCGGGTTAGACAGCTCCGTGACGACACCCTTAATCTGCCATGCGCCTGGGGAGCATGAGCAAATTATTGGGGACACACGGTGCAACCCCGTAGCATTGACCACTAAGACCACTTGCTAATCTACTGATTTTAGTCTCTACTTTAATTCTTGCTATTGCTAAACCTATGTTGAGGCTACTGTTGCTCTTAAGTTAATATGGCTATGGGTGTGGGGACTACCTAGAGTATGGAGAATGAGAGGAAGTGTGTAATGGTGGTGTTGTGGCTGTGATAACTGATGATAAGGTTGAAGAGGTGGCTGTCTTGTTCTCCTCCTCTTGACCTTATAGTTCCTTATGCTTGGTGGCCTTCTGATCCTTGATGATGCTCCTATCCTAGGCTTAATGCTTCTAGTGGCTTGCTCTCTCTCCCTCTCTGGTGGTTTGGTTTTGTGGTTTGAGTTGGTTGCTCTAGAGCTTCTTTTCTCCTGAAGGTGGCTTGGCTTAAGAATGAAAAAAATGGAATTGTGTGGTGTGGGGCTTTGGCTGGAAGGGTCCTGCCTTATCACCCATTTCACATTGGCTCGAGGCTCGAGATTATCTATTTTCACTGTGACTAGTTACCTTCTTATTGAGGAGGCTTTTACCCTATATGCTTGCATGGTTGCCTTACAAGTTAAGGCTCTGGACTTTGAGGTTCGGCTTCAACTGTTGGATGATTTCGGCTAGAAGGTCTATCCTGATGCATAATGCTTCATGCCTATCTCTAGATATGGTGGAGAGTTATCTTTTTACCGTGGAAACTTACTCCTCTACCGCGAGATATTTTTAATATGTGTGTCTATGAAATAAGTTCACATGTTTGTTTAATTACCGAGTGATGAAACCCTACTTTTGTGAGAGATGCCGATTTGGTCGAGACGAATCTGGTATCTCAGTGAGCGATACTATCTCATACGGGTCTGATGGCAATTATATTTTTATTTCTTTTGTTCACTTTAATTCCCGAATTTTTATTCTTGTTTGCATGCAAAACTAATATGCAGGTCTTTCAAATGAAGATCAGATGAACATGGATGTTTGGAATTTATATTCTTGTATTTTTTATTTTGTTGAGATGTAGTTAAAGATGTAATTATTTATTCATGCATTTTATAATTTAGGATGTAATTAATTATTTATGTAATTGTGATCTGGATTGTAATTAAACTCTTGAATTTTGTAATTTATTCCACTGTATTCCATTTGTAATAATTGAATTATGTGATTCAACTTTATTAATTAATTTAATTAAGTGTGTTATTTTCATTTAATGACCTCATTTGCAAATGTTAAAACACCTGGGTTGTTTCATCAGGCCTCTTGTTTTTCACTTGAAGGTCGTGTTTGGAAGGGCCAAGGTTTACATGGTTAGCATTTTGAACTAAAATTTTGACTTATCCACGTGAATGGGCTCGGATTTTGGCTCATCCAAACGAGGCCGAAAATGTTACTCAGATCCTCACGTTGCAATTGCAAAGTTGTATTGCACATTAAGGGCCCATCTGGGACGTGAAACTTTTTTCCCTGTTCTATGGAAATCGAAGGTCTTATTTGGAACATGGGAATTTCACATGAAATAGTTTGTTCGTGCGGCGATTTGGGAATCGATAAAATTTCTTGTGTTTCAATCTGGGCAGAACAGTTTTATGCGAGATTTATACGCAATTCTTGTGTTCTAAACGAGGCCTAAAAGAAATGTTAATGGCCTAAAATGGGTTGGATTTTGAGTTCAACCCACAATCAAACTTATGGTCCAGAATTTAGATCCGCCCCTATCCAAGAGAGCTGAAGCCCAGCTAAACCCGTCTAGCCAGAGTCCCAGACTACCGAAAACATCTACCCGCGGCCGCGTAATGCGCAGGCCTCAGCCCATGCCAAACACCCGAAATCCCGATCGTCTCCGGCTCTCCACAGCCAGAATAAGAGCTACAGCCTGCGATGGCCGACAGTCAGGCCAATGTGAGCCTACGAAAGGCCGCACATCGCCGACGGCCATGCCGGTGTCCCGTGTGGCGCGCGTCGCACGGCCAGGACAAGTGAACTCACCAGGCCAGCAACTATTTCGCCGCCGCTGAGAACCTGGCGTCGCCGATGACCAGGTAGCCCAGGTCGACACCCACCGCGTATGCCGGCATCCTGCTGATCCGATCCCAGCCTCGCCACGCTCCGTGAGTAGGGCTGTCTGACGAGTTTAACTGTATGACGAAGCTTCTTTCGAAATTGGTGTAGTTTAATATAAAATCATTTTATTTATGATTTAAATAGTTATTTTAAATTCGAACTAACGAGGCACTGTCGAGCTGAGTGTCATTAATCCTTTTTTGTTTGAAATAGACTCATTTCAATTATAACCAATTAACTATCATAATCAAAGTAATTTTAATCCAAGCTCTAACAAACTTTTTTTTTCCTGGTCCTAGCCGTGAGTAGTAGTGGGTGGTGGTCAGCCACACGGCCCACACCCCTTCCACAACGCCTGCTGCGCATGCACACACCACAAATGTGGCTCCCTCCAAGCTTAATGGTACGTTGGTTCTGCTACTAGGGTCTGGAGTCTGGACCAGAGACGGAGTCAGAACTCAAAATAGGTGCATGTCGATGGTACCACAACCAAACCTTGATCTTCTACTTAAGTTAATGCAAAATAAAACGCAAGGGCTCGAATTTTTCACTGTTCTAGTTCTTAATTTTTTTTTAATAAAACTAACCCGTGCATTTTTTTTTACAAATATAACCCCCGTGCCCTCATATTCCGTGCATAGGGAGCGTGGAATTACCGTGATATCTAGCGGCGGTCGTAGCGTGCAGGCGATGCACCACGGACTGAGGGCGCGAGAACTCAATTTTCGCGGAGCGGGAGCACGGAAATTTGCTTTTCCATGGCGGGGGACACGGTAATTGCTTTTACTGTGATGCGATGATGCGGTAACTACATTTATCACAGTGTGGGGATGCGGTAATTGTGTGCCAAAGTCCTGTGCGCCAAAGCGAATGTCCCTCGTGTGCGGATTATGCGGACCCGGGGCTAGATTTGCACCAAAAAAAATCTCATAGGAACTAGTTTTGTAAAAAAAAAAAACTTGGGAGGCTAGACCAATAAACAGTTCTAAGGGTTCATCGTTAATTCCTTCTGTAATAGTTTAATTGGCAGATTTCGTACCACTTTCTTTAAAAAAAACACACACAGGTCACCTTTTCCTCTGCAGTTCGATTTCAGACTTGATCGGCAAAATTACACCCAAGCTATACACTTGAACACCCTGAAACCCTTCATCGAGTAGTACTTAAGCTACATACTCCCTCCCTCTAGAATAGTCTATTGAAAGGTGTGGTGCAAATTTAACAAAATGTGTTGACGCCCGACAACAAATGGTTCAAATTAACGACAAGTGCAATGTAGCTTTGAACAATAGCGACAAGAAATGCAAAAAAAATCGTGCATTGACTCAATAGATAATGGAAACAAGATGTCATTTCTATATTTCGATATGCAAAAGCGAATGAATGGGTGTTGTGTGCATTTGTTTTACAACAATATTACGCAGAGCAGCAAAGGGTTATACAGCAACAAGAAAGAATGAAAACATTTCACATATTAAAAAATAACTATACTAAGAACAAATTGTGACAAGCCATCCTGCGGAAAAACCAACAGATCCGTACGTATTCAAACGAACAAATCTTAACATATCCAGACGACCAGGACTGACCGAAAAACAGTGACAGATGCAGGATTTTCGGAATAGGTGTTCAAAATTATAAAAATATTGTTTAATATAAAATATAAAGATTCATAATAGAAAAAAATATGAAGTACAGATTGTTCTAAATAGAGACAATACCTAAAATAATTTAGAGATTTGTGAATTAAGGATTTCAAATCTACATACTTTCTCTTTATTTTTTAATGCTCTACATGGTACATTTCAAAAATCATGATTCACCTTTACAAATTAACATAACATTGATAGAATTGTGAATTGGGGATTTCAGATTTGAGAATCAAGAATTAAATTTACTTATGTGGTTGTCCATGCCAAATGCACAGTTGTGGCCTGTTGTTTTAGCACCGCTTCCTGCCCCGCCGGTCGTTACCAGTATCGCACCTTCCATCTCTGACTCAATGTTCACTGCGACATAGGGATGCCATGCAACACGCTACATGCTACTCCTTACCCTACTGAACTCCGTTGCCCTGACGTGCCAGTCGTCGCTAATGTTGCACTCTCCATCAGTGAATCGGTGCTTGCTGCGACCACAGGGGTGATGGCTACCCTGCCGCGCACCGCTCCTTGCACTATTGCATTCCCTGCTACCTTCGCCCCATTCGCTGGTGCCAGTGGTTGCTCGACACTTGTTTGCTACCCTGCTCCCTGCCGGCCTATGCCTAAACCATGGCCCACATCTGCTGTCCATGCAATACAATCCAATGGTTATCAATGCCTTCTATTGCTAGCCACCACAAATCGCTGCCATCAGGGGAGACGTTCTAGGGTCTGTTTGATTTGCTTTCAATAGTTATCAATACCTGTTTTACCAAATTTTGGTAGCATTGACCAAATTTAACAAGCGTTTGGTTTATTACCTAATTTTAACAAGATTCCTTTCTCCCTTAGTTCTCTTGTTCATTTTCTTGCCAATCTTTAACAAAAAAACATTAGTAGCTAATTTGGTGACTAAATTTTAAAATTACTAAATTTAGTAATGTTTAATGAGACAAATTTATCATCAAACAAAAAACTAATCTTCGGGGGCTGTGCTAACAAATTCGACCGTGTGCATTCTTTCTAACAATCATGACCATCGACGCAGTCCATGCAATACAATCCAATGGTTGATTCTTCTATACTTAATCGTTAAGAATCAACAGTGGAACAAACTAAAAAAAAAAAGGGAAACAGTTGTCTTCAACGGAAGGCACCTTTTTCCTATAAAACGAAAGCACAATTCTTTTTGTTCTTCGAGGCTGCACCTGGACTGAATAGCAGAAATAAGCCAGTAGTATAAATAAATTACTTCCCCAGGTGAGCAAACGCAGAGAGTCACGACGACTCACGACTTCACGAGTTGAGCAGCACCAACTCCGCAAAAGCCAGTCCGTCCCGGTCTGCTGGATTGAGTTTGAAACATTCTCGTCGACCAATCGGTGGCTCTCAAGTTTCGCAACTACCCCACCCGTCTCAACCACTACCAGTTGATAATCAGTTTTTCTATAGAAAAACGTAAACGTGCTCCCGTCTACGTCGCGTTTTTTTTAAAATAATTTTATCTATACATATAAACCATATTTAATAAAAGTTAGTATGATGTTTTTTTATGCCTCTACTAAATATTCAGTTTTAATTGATTTACTCTACATACATACTCTACTCCTCTGCGATCAAACGGACAAACAGCTTTTCTTGTCGGCAACCTCCATTGCCGTTGGAAACGGCCGCCTCGCTTCTTTCTAGACATCTAGATGGCTCAATGAAAGAGCGCCTTGTCAAATTGCGCCTCTGCTCTATGGGCATGCCAGACGAAAAACGAGAACGGTGGAGAATGCTTTGCAAAATAACAACTGGATCCGCGACATCCGCCACCAGCTCAGCCCGTCTCTTCTGTTCGAATTCCTTCGCTTATGGACTGCCATTCAGTCTGTTCCCCTCCAACCTCACTTGGACGACGTGATCACTTGGGTGCCCGCTTCCAGTGGGGCTTACTCCGCTCGTGATGCGTATCGCCTCCAATTCGGAGGAGCATCGGGCGACTTCAAACACAATTTGGGCGGCTGGGCACCTCAACGCATTAAATTTTTTTTCGGCTTGCCCAAAGAAAATCGCATTTGGATCGTGAGCACCCGCAGACTCGAGGTTGGCCGTCGGTATTTCATCTTATGTGTTTGTAGGAACTTGGAGACGACCTCCCATCTTTTCATTCATTGCAACGAAGTCCGACGTTTGTGGGCCTCTGTTGCGGCCTGGATCCGAATGCCCGCCCTCCACCCTGACCGCTGGTGCCATATGGAGGATCTAGAACATTGGTGCTTGCATCACATTCTTTCCTGTACGGGCCATAGGAAGGGTCTCAAATCTATCATTATCCTAACCTGCTGGCACTGGTGGAAGGAGCGAAATAACAGAGTCTTCCGTCACGAATGGGCAAGTCACGATCAAACCCTGCGTCTAATCAAGGATGATGCCACCTCTTGGGCTGCTGCAGGAGCGTCGAAGCTTCAGTACCTGCTCACAAGTCTCTAGTCTAACCCTTTTATTCCCGTCACCCCCTCTTCTCCCTGATTTCTTTCTCAGCTTTCGGATGCAATCTTTGCACCCTGTAATTCGTATTTTTCTCCTCGTCTAATATATTCACGGCGGCTGCCGTCTTCAAAAAAAAAAACTCTACATACATGTATTGAATACAATGATTACAAATAATAATTAAAGGTAGTCTAGTTTTTTTTCAATATCAAAGGGAATATATCGTGTAAACTTAGACGATGGAATAGTACAAAAAACTAAGATAAAACAACTAAAACACTATTTGTTTGAACTTTTTTTCCAGCTTGAAAATTTTAGAAGTCAAGCTAAACAAGGGATGGCCTTTTACTTTGTTTTTTTTTTAAATATAAGCCTTCATAATCCATATAACTAAAAGCAAAAAGATACCAGAGATGTGCATTTTTGACTTATTAATGATTAATTTTAGATTAATATCATTAAAGTAGGGTAAGATTATTCATCTCTATCATGTATAAAAGTTAACTGCTTAAGCTAAAAACTAACTTTAAACTATAAAAAAACAGTATAGAACTACGCAAACATGTATAAATAAATAGTATTTCTACGAGCACATAGCTGCGCAGCCACAAGGACCATATTATAGCGTTGAAACTTGACGGTTTCCTCCTCGGCGGCGTGGCGTCATGACTGGGAAATAATGAGGAAAAGGAACAGAGGAAAGCAGAGGCATATAATCACATGTATCGCTTAGCCGGATCGTGTCGCTGTTCAGTTCGTAACTGCTGCCGTGGAGGAGCTCGTCCCTGATCGAGGCCGTTGACTTGTGCCCTGCAGGAAGCAATTCCTCGCCTCCGCTGTGAGTAGTTGATCCTCTGTCCCAGTGTCCCTTCATTACTCTGTTCATGTGTGCACGCTGAGTATGCCACCTTGGTAGAGGTGGGCGTCGTGCCGAACAATTCCTCGCCTCTCCTGTAGGGTTGTAAAAAAAGCTCGAGACTCACGAGCTACTCGAGTTCCAAACGAGCCGAACTCAATCTTGCGAGTTTAACCGAGCCAAATTCGAATAGTTCGCGAGCCTACTTAAGTCTGAATCGAGCTTCCTTAAGTCGCGCTTTCTCGAGTTTATTATCAAGATTTCTCGAGCCGAGCTTACTCGAATTTGTTACTAAGCTTATCAGAATAACCGAGTTTACTTGAGCTTACCGAGCTTAGATCGAGCCGAGCTCAAGTCTGAATCGAGACTCGAACCCCAACTCGAACTTCAGTTCGAGCCTTACCGAGCTCAAACTTGAAGGGTTAGGCTCGCTCGAGGTCAGCTCCCCCTACTCCTCCTCTGTGATTAGCTGCCCCTCTGTACCAGTGTCCCTTCATTACTCTGTTCATGTGTGCACGCTGAGTATGCCTCCTAGGTCACAAACTTTGCAAGAAATTCGCCCTCTCGGATGTTTGAATTCCGTCTTTTGCTCAGGAGAAGATGCCGCCGCCGCCGGCATCGCCGGCGACCATTCGTTTGGGAGCTGCGCATCCATACCTGAAAACTCATGGAGCCAAACTCGCGAGATTGCACCTATTCGACTGGATCGTGCTTGTTCTTCTTGTCGTGATAGATGCGGTGCTTAACCTGATAGAGCCGTATCACCGGTTCGTCGGAGAAGACATGATGACGACCCTCCGGTACCCCATGAAGGGCAACACGGTGCCCATCTGGGCCGTACCGGTACGTCTACCTTCCCTTCAAAAGACTGCTCTCGCTTCTAATTACGCTAATAAAACATGTATGTATATATGTACCTTTCCCTGGATTAAACCTTGCTCGTCGATGGCGCAGATATACGCGGTCGTCGGACCGATGATCATCTTCACTGGAATATATATGAAGAGGAGGAATGTGTATGACCTGCATCATGCCATACTAGGCAAGTTCTTGCACTGCCATTCTTGTTCTGCAACTGCATGCGCCGGTATCTTCATTCATGGTCATCAGTTCTGAGTTCTGACATGTATATGGCCAAGCAGGCCTTCTGTTTTCTGTGCTTATAACCTCCGTACTGACCGATGCGATCAAGGATGGCGTTGGCCGGCCTCGCCCGAATTTCTTTTGGCGCTGCTTTCCTGACGGAGTGCCGGTGAGTTCTCACTTCTATTACCTGATGATCTGTTCAGTCCGTAGCTTCTTCAGAATATGTTTCTTCTGATATATTGCCACGCTGAAACTTATCGATTAGTCACTCCATTCAGAAGTACGACAACATCACTGGAGGAGTAATATGCCACGGAGACGCGAATGTTATCAAAGAAGGGCACAAGAGTTTCCCAAGTGGTCATACTTCATGTAAGCGATGACCACCTGCAATTCTGAAAACCATTTGCTGCCTGCATAATACAGTGTACCACTGAATACTGAACTTGCTGGCTTAAACTATTTGGCTAAATTGTCTCCCATTTTGCAACTAAATATATAGTACCTATTTTTTTTTGTTCCCTTGCAGGGTCTTTTGCCGGGCTAGGCTTCCTGTCATGGTACCTGGCCGGCAAAATCAAAGCGTTCGATCGAGGCGGCCATGTCGCCAAGCTCTGCATTGTCCTTCTGCCTCTGCTCCTCGCAGCGATGGTTGGGGTTTCACGGGTGGATGACTACTGGCATCACTGGCAGGATGTGTTTACCGGTGGAATGCTTGGTAGGTTCCAACTTCCATTGGAGTTACCTTCTACCTCTTATAATACAGTATTATCGGACCGACCTGTTGGTATGAATGACTCTGCAGGACTGGTGGTTGCTTCATTTTGCTACCTACAGTTTTTCCCACCTCCCTCTGGTGAACAAGGTATGACTATGAATTGCTGATGCATACACCATATTAGTGCTTTTTTCGGTCAGGTATAACTGCAGTGAATAGGCCTAAGCATCTTTGTTTCTTAGGACTTGATCTGGGCCAGGAAACCCTGGTTAGTTAGACCAGCCAGTCCGACTCTATCGGCCCATATGCGTGGGTGGGCATATTAGGCTTTGGCTGGGCTCTGTTCTGAAAGTCAGAATAGGCCGAGCTAAACCTAGTCAGGCTAAGTAGTGAGAAGGCCGAATTATGCTCGAAATCTAAAACTGGAGTTGTCTTTGCTATCTATCATTGTCAAGAACTCTCTCTCTCTCTCTTGAATAGGGAAAGTTTTTTTTCTGTGTTCTTCGCTTTCCTCTGTAAACTGAATAGGGAAAGTTGTATTGATGTGTTATCTGTTGAATTTCAGGGCTGTGGCCCCATGCATACTTTCATCACATTCTTAACCCTGAAGTTGAGAACCAAGTGCAGTCAAGGACTACCTCGAATCACCATCAATCACTGCCGCATGATTTGTCTCAAGGTCCCGTTGCAATGGAGATGAGGACCGCTACCCACGCATTAGATTCCATGGAATCAGGCCGTAGAGCTCGGTGATTTGTGAAGTGTTCATAGTTCGTACAGTTTGCCGTTGTGTGCATATCCCACATGAGAAACACCTAAAAGTGAGAGAAATTGTAGGAATCCTTTGATTTTCTGGTAAGGTTAGGTGCTACACTGCTACAGATGGATCTTCGTATAGATAAGTGAAAATTGCATGATTTTCATTCATAATTGCCATGTAGTAAAAGCAAACTGATGATCGATGGCGATCCCTACTACACGATATTTACACAACGGAATCATGCGTTAAATTCAAAATCCTTGTCCAGGATGTGTATATCCCACCTACCAGATAAGATTGCCAAAACATGAACGTGATATATAATCTTTGCCGCATAGTCTCTCAAGTCAGGTGTTTCATCGATGAGACAACCCGTAAACATTAGCTTTAGGGGAGATGCCGTAGTCTTAATGTAGGCTCAGAGAGTGAAGCTACCTTGGTCTTTGGTCTAGCTATGGAGCGTCCATCACGACTGGTCCAGCTGTTGTATTTTGACTTGTACGCAACCATTGTAAGAGACTTGTACTACAGCCAAATGAAAACACGATGTCTGTACGACTGTGCTACCCATTACAAGCTGCCTATGATCTTTGACATGATGACTTCCTTGGTCCAGGTCAACCGCAGCATAATCTTCCTGTTCGTAGTGCCAGGTGCTCCGAATTTCCAAGGCCCCGGCAATGGCATTGGAGGGGCAGAGGCTCCAAAAACTTTTCACGGCAAATGGTGATGATTGGTTTGGGGCCTGGTGGCTTCTAGACTCACACATGTTGCCTTTTCTTTTCTTCTTCCATATGATTCCCTTTTGTTCTCCGGAGGGAATGATTGCTCGCTCTGGTGGTCTGTCTGCCGTGTGATTCCGTAGATGTGGGCATTTTTAAACCAAAACTAAAAAATCATATCGAACTAAATTAACTGATTGTTTCGATTTTTTTTGTTTTCAGTTCGGTTTTTATTTTAATGCTAGTCGGTTTTCGGTGTTCGGTTCAGTTTCTAACTCTCAGAAATCGAAGAACCGATATATACTAGAGCAAGGCAGCAAGCTTCGAATCATTCGCCATTCCATTCGGCCTATTCCCATTCCCTATTCGTTGTCTCGTTGAATCGCTTCTCTCTAGTCTCCATGCAGTGCCCGCACGCTCCTCCTCCACGACGACCAGCCAGCCACCATTCTCTCCACCATCGCCTACTATGGCCTGCGCTATCCCTGCTTGGCCCGCCTGCATAGCGCAGCACCGACACGTCTCTGGCCGGCCTCCACCCGCAGTTCCACGCTGCCTCTCTCGTGGACTTCGCCCACTCCAAGCCCGGCGGGTCACGGTCCCTGCCCCACGACGGCGGCGCATGGGGCGCCAGTGTACGCGAAGGCGATTGGCGACCAGATCCGGCTGTCCTCGGGCAGAGGCACTCGGCGGCGGCCAGATCTAGTAGTGGAGGCGGCGCGGAGGCTCTCGGCGGTGGTGGCAACGACCTCAGCAGTGTGCCCTTGAATCCACGAAGATTACTGAATGAGCAGCTAGGATATCATTAGTGGGGGAAAAGCAGAGGCGAAAGCAGGGAAGCGGCCGGAGAACAGGACAAATCCACACCGGGAAGCTTATTGAAAGGGGGAGGAAAGAGCCTAGCATCTCAGCGCTGATGACGTACAAAGCTATCAACATGGATACGACACAGAACCAATGAGGAGGGACAGTGGGACACTAGACAGATCCATCCATCATACTTGAATATGAGTAAAATCTGAAGCCGGTCAGCCATTATCATTCCATTTTTCTAGTACTCTTGTATTCAAACTAAGTTTGGCGATGAACATACAAAACAATAGTTCAAATAATATGTCCATTGTAGTCAACCGTAAAGGCCTTTCATGATTTTCTGATTTGTTTCAGTTCAATAGTTCATCTACCTTCCAAATTAGTGGATCTGAAGCTACTTTTTCCCAGTCAAAATCAGCTTAGCGTGATGTGCTTTTTCCAAGTCAAAATCAGCTTAGTGTGATATGCTGGCTGTAATGAGGGTAGCTGCACTTCATGGAAATTTGGTTAACCCGAAACCAAATTAATCGAACCGATTTAGTTCAGTTAATTCAGTTCGGTTTTTAGAAAAAATCAGTTCGGTTCATTTAGTAAAATCCAAAAAACTGAAATATTTAAAAACTGAAAAAACCAAATTAATCGAATGCCCACCCCTATGATTCAGGTGTTTAGTGTTAGCAGCAAGAGGTCGGCCCTCGGGCCGGGCTTTTTTTTCCGGCTCAAGGTACGGTGGGCACAACCCGGTCCGGTACGAAGGCACAACACTGTAGTACGGACCGTGCTAGTCCTAATGACCCAGGGGCATGAGAAAGAAGTTCAGTATGAATGTCACTGACCCATAGAGCATGAGCGCCATGAACGCACCCAGCAGCATGGATGCCACACCTGCTGCACACACCTGGGAGTGGGAGAGAAGGGCAAGAGGGAGAAAGTTGAGAAAGATTGAGAGACAGTACACGAATCTGCTCTCGTGCCTGTCTCTCCTAATCTCTCTTAACTCTCTCTCTCACCTGTCTCTCTCAATCTCTCTTGCCTATTTCTCTCATTCTCTTTCTCATCCATTGCCTCCTTTCTCGTCGGTGTTAAGTACATCTCCCTCGCTCCCTATAATTGTCCAAAAATAAATAAATTTTAGTTCTTTTTCTCATAATATTTGTGTCCACTACCTCAACTCCATGCGTCTCCGGCTCCTTTCCTCTTTTCGCAATAATACAAATGGGCTGAGTCTGGATTAGCATAGCACGAAACAAGTATGAAACGTAAATAGGCTATGCCTGGGCTAGACCATTTCACAAAGAAAAGAGGGAACAAAAATCAACATATACAAAAGCTTATTTTTCCTTGTGTGGCCTGTTTGGTCATGCGACTGAGCTTTTGGGCTTAAACAACTTAAAAGTTATCAACTTTTATATGTAGCAGAGGTAGATAATGTTACCCTAACTTTAGTGGTACTAGTATAAAATCAACCCTTAATAAAAAAAACCCTCTCGGTGGCTTGTAACTTTTAGTTATACGAAGACTTATAGTTTTTGTAAGGGAACATATCTAGTGCTAAAGGTGATTTTAGTGCTAACATGCTAATATCTAATCTGAACTCTTGGATCAAGTTTTGAAGGTTGAGATTTAACTAACCAGCTATGTGTGAAAGCATTTAATTGTCATAAATGCTTTCACACATAGCTGGTTAGTTAAATCTCAACCTTCAAAACTTAATCCAAGGGTCCAGATTAGATTTTAGCATGTTAGCACCGAAATCACCTTTAGCACTAGATATGTTTCCTTTTTGTAAAGATCAGATAAAAACCATCGATTTGTTTGGATTTTAATTTTTTTGGCTTTTAAGTCGTTGGGACAGCACTGTTTGAATGCAGACTATGTAGTAACAAGGTTTGAACGGATCTGTAGGCATCTATCTCGCCGCGCAACTTGGCTAAATTGGACTTGTACACCTGTACCGGATCGATCGCCCACATGGAAACAGCGAAAACTGCGAACTTAACCTGACACGACGACTTAGACTTTTAACTTTCTTTGCCCGGAAGGCTGAAGATAATACGATCTCAGAGGAAACTTAATCTGATCGACTAGGTCTCAGTGCTGATTAGTGGATGTTTCTGTCGTCCACGATTCGATTTGGATCATGGAAGATTTGTACCGAACTTGTCAATTTTTGCCATTATTTGTCTCGACGCATATATTTGAAAGTGCTATTTAGTTATGTATGGACGAAAATTCGTAAACCTCACTTCTTAGAAAAATATATGTTCCCAAGCCAGAACTTTCTCCTGATTACCCACCACCAAGAAAATTAAAAACCAATTGTTCTCCTGTTAGATATTTGGAATAAAGATGCGTAAACCACATATACACTTTAGGTTCAATTTGAGATAGTTTCTGATTATACAAATTCTAGATTATCTAAAAATCAGATGGGTAACAGTTTCTGATTCTGCAAGAATCTAGATTCTAAATTCTCCAAGAAGGTCTTGAGAAACTTCTCCCATAATTAGAAATATATTTGTACAAAAGATCAGAAACTATCATTTATCTGATTCTTAGAGAGTCCAAAATCTGCGCAGTCAGATACCGTCCTAAATTGGACCTTATGGTGTTGTTTGGTTGCCTTCTCTCTGAGTCTGGTTCGTTCGACTCAGCCTGGCTGATGGGATACGGGATGCACAGATGCAGATGCAGAGACGGTGTTTGGTTGAGTGTTTGGTAGGCATGTATTTTGAAATTTAAATATTTTGAAATTTATATAGCAAGTGTAGTCTAATTTTGTTCAAAAAAATGTCAGGAACCCATTTTTGAAATCGGTTCAGTAATCGGAGATGCTAATCACAAGATATAAACAAAAATGAAAAAAAACTTACATACCCATGTGGCACCACATGCATGGTTTGCTATTGTGGCTGACAGTGGCCCCTTGCGCAGAACACGAGACTGTCATGCACTGCATCCAGAGATACGACCATTTTCTTCGTATCTCCAGCGCCAGGCTGCATAGAAAATCTTGCATCTAGAGAGTCAGGCTCAAAACTAGATGCAGTCAACCAAACATAAGAAAAAAAAATAAGATTCTGTATTTATAGATACAAATTTCTGTGCATACATGCAACCAAACAGCCCCTATATTGCTTGTAGCGTCATGGTTTTCTTTGCATCATCAAGTTGCACTTGCTCAAACAGTCAAACTTCACAAGCAAGAGATTCACGATTAAGTCCAATTAATTGGTCCCATTTGGTGCTTCCAGTGCGTGATCAATTATGAAATTTCCATTTTGTTTGAATTGTTTGTGAATCCATACACATGAGAATCATAAGATTAAGTAGCATAGGCACAGATTTGGTCCCAACTAGAGTTTTAAAAACCGGCGAAAACCGCTCGAAAACCACAGTTTTCGATCTTACTATTCCGGTTCGAGATCTAAAACCGTCAGTTCGAGATCCAAAACCGCTTTACATAGTAGAGACTATAAACCAATACCATAGATGGCTACGCGTTGGAGAAATCTTAAATTTGACTCGAAAAATGCTCCATCGATGGATAGCTGTTTGTCTAGTACTAGCCAAGAAGCGTGGAACTGTAGATAGATACCACTTGCATGATTTAACAATTAATTAGGTCTCTGAATACCTGGATGAAATTAGGTCACCTTGTCCTTTAGGTTGGACGGGGATATTGACGACAAATTGTTGTGTCATGCATGATACACGCCTGTGGCCTGTGGGATACATAGTTCCTCACAGGCAGAAACTAGCAAAACACATCTTGTTGGTATCCAAGGTGACTTCATGTTCAGTGCGAGATAGTTTTCTGAAGCTGACAGGAGCGCACAATGCCGCTGCTGATGATCAGTATAAAATCCCCTGGCAATTTGTCAGCATTGTACTCGCTAGATGTTGATTCCCGACAATTAATTTCTTTATATCAAACATTAAGATTTCGTCATCTAAACAAGCAGCCGGGTTCGTTCACACACTGCTCTATCACTGATGAACATGTCCATCGAGACCTCGCCAAAAGGCACATCCAGGTGAATAATCTAAAACTACCCGTCGCCTATGGTCGAATGGTTTGTAGAAAGCTATTACTGTTGGACTTCACGCATGGAAAAATAATTTCAACACGCATTTCTCCTTAATAAAATGATACGCAGCTCTCCTTCTTGAGAAAATTTCAGTGTGCACTTATGAGATGACCGGTAACTCATGACATCATCATCTAGTGTCCATGTGGCTAATTGTTGCCATGGTGTTGGCTAGATTAGTAGTAGTGTCCACGATACTAGAAAAAAAAAAAGAATTCGACAGTTTAATTTACACGCCAATTACAAATACAAATGGAAAAATTAATTAAATTACAAATAGTAGAAAAAAATATAATACGTAAGAAGGGAAATCTAATGCAGACGCCAGTGTGGTGTGGCATCTGTAGCCATTTAGATACATGGATTTCCCAATTGACACCCCTTACCTTAGGACATGTATATATATTAATGTATCTCTTGAGATTGTCTCTAATAATTTTGACTTATCTAGAGATAGCACTAAAGGCAGCCCCTTCAGTAGTTCGTCTTCAAAATAATTCATTTAACTATTTTGTATTATTTTCATTACATTTCTCCTCATACTTCATCACTATTTGTGTTGATTTATGTGGTCTGATTATCTCTTACATAAGAGGCAACACATTCTCTTTTCTCATTTTCTTTTTCCTTCGTATAAGGTTTTCTTAATGTAGTATAACTAAGAGGCGGCTGAAATGGTACTGTTAAATATGCCTTTAGTTAGATTTCATCACCTAACATAATTTAACTGGAGCGACAAAATGCCACGTTAAAACGATCTCGGTATCAAATTGACCTGTAACCAAAAAAAAACGAGAAGAGCTAACGATGTCGAAAATAGTGATCACATCGCACTTCTCAGACACATTGATGCCTATGGCCAGTTGTAACAGCTGGCATGAACAAGGGGTTAAGAAGGATAAGGACTGGGAAGGGGAGACTTCCAACTCTCGTATTCCCTTCTGTCTCCTCTGGCAGCACAGCCGAGCAAAAGCCAAAATCCAAAGGAAAAAATTTAGGAAAACATTTCGTATCATGCATCTGCACTAAGGACCACATCACAGATACACTAGGTCAAAGTAAAATTTCTCAATAGGTCATGATTAGCATATAAAACCAGTAGCCATTGCACTACACAAATTGATAGAAATCAGTAGACGGCGGCACTGGAACAAGAGCTATTAGAGAGCCCTTCATGAAAAAAAAAATCCAGAAAACAAGGAAAAAAATGTAATAATGTTTGAACAATATTTGAACAGAGTTCATTTAGGAATTTACAAAATTTAAGGAAAGCGTTCACATTTATCACGAATAAGTTTCGTTTAGGATCCGCCCGAACGCCTGGCCACAGGTTCGTAATTTCGTTACTCTTTGCCAGTTAGTCATTTTACTAACTTAGATCGTAATAAACGGACGAACTGCAGGAGAGACGAACAAAAGAAAGGGCATCAGCAGGAGGCAATTGAACCCGAAATTAACCGCTTGCACTCAAGCAAGCCCTTGATCATGTCTCTAGGTTTAATTTCGTACAGAATGATTTTCTTTAGGCGCCGGAGGAGTAGCAGGTGCGAACTGACTACAACGGCTGAGCGACGCTTAGATGGGTGAAGGTATTATGTACAGGCTCAGGGGAAAAGCTTTGTATTTCGACCTAACCCGTGTTAAATAAACACACAAATCCGATGGCAAGTATGATCGGTGGGTAACGTGATACATCTTTCACTACTACGAAGAGGCTATCACAAGCGGTTTAAAATCGTTTTTAAGCGGTTTAGAACAGCTTAAGAACCGTGAGTGATATCTGTTAAGATCACAAGCGGTTTATAACCGCTTAGAAGTCACTTCAAAAGATAAATAATATTGTGAGACGGGATTCAACTCATGACCTCCTCACCTCCTCGTGACCCACGCCTCACCCATCTAACCAACCCACCCGTGCTCTCGATAGAGTAGGCATGCATTCCTTTTATTATTTCAAAGCTTCTAGCGGTTGGGGACACGAACCTTCTAGAGCCAACTCTAGAAGGGTTCGTGTCCCAACCGCTTAGAGCTAGGGCTCTAGAAGGGTTCGTGTCCAACCGCTTAGAGTTCTAGAAGGTTATGACACGAACCTTCAGAGCTCAGGGCTTTAGAAGGGTTGGGACACGAACCGCTTCTAGAGCTAGGCTTTAGAAGGGTTCGTGTCTAGAACCGCTTCTAGAGATCCTTCGTCCGTTGCTCATGAACCGCTTAGTGCGAGAGAGCACAAAGTCGCAATTAACCGCTTATAATAGGCCGTTTGTGAAGGTCGATTCTGTAGTAGTGTCTGAGAGAAAATGTGAATCCACCTCAGCTTTCAAGATTGGAGACTACAGGAACTAAAAGTGGCTCGAACCCAACCCACGAAACACGTGATTAGTAGAATTTTGTTAAATAAAGCAGCCCTTTTCTCACTAAAACTTTATTTTCGATAAAAGCTTGGGTCTCAACAGGACTCGTTGATTGATGGCGTTAATCGTGCATGATCTACATTTTTCAATTGCTTGATGATTACAACAGTACTGACTCTTGCTATTTAATTTTTGAGCCGTGCTTCAATGCTTTCCCTTACAATACAGGTTGCATAAATCTTGAAACAAGCGAAATGATAAGTAATCATCATCTACCATTCATTTATATTTTAATATTTATGTAACTGCTAAAAGAAAAAGTATGGATACCCGAAGGTAATAAAGGTAGGGGTGAAACCGGATCGGATACGGGCGGATATTGCTCGTCCCGTATCCTAACCCATATTTTTTTTCCGGATTCGGAATCGGATACGGATACGAATTCGGATTATTCGGGATTCGGATACGGAGTGGATACCTGACGGATTCGGGTCGGGATCGGATATCATAATCGGATAGTAGTATAGTACATAATTGTGTACGTAAAAGAACGAATGAAGCATTAACCTTACAACATTAGCTTCAAGTCATAATTATTTCAACGTAGAATAGTAGTATAGTTAGAGGTGCAATTTAGTGACTCAACTAATTCCAGTAATTTGAATAGAAAAGAAGTTTATCAAATAAGTTGAACAAATTAATTTAGGTAAAAGCATTATGTCATCACTCTATTTGTTTGTTGATAGATTTGTTGAAGTTCACGCTCAATAATAAAGTAGTGTTTTTTAGTGCCAGTATTAAATAAATATTCTATCTATCCAATAATGAACCAAATTAATGGAAGAATAACTGATTTTATCCGGATATCGGGTCGGATATTTACCGGATATCGGATCGGATATTGCTCTTCCCATATCCTAATCCATATTATATGAGATTTTTCGGATACGGATCGGATATTGCTCTTCCCATATCCTAACCCATATTACATCGGATTTTCCGGATACGGATACGAATAACATCGGTACGGATTTTAAACGGATTCGGGATCGGATCGGACGGATATTTCCTGTCCTGTTTTCACCCCTAAATAAAGGGTAGGAGGATGAGTACCACTTCCATGTTCCATGACTGGGACATTGTCGAGCCTACCATGGAAGCTCTATACCATGATGGATGGAGGACGGGCCGGACGAATAGCATCCCTACTGTTAATTCATGCCTAGTACTAAGATCATGTCATTCGGGAACCTGTTAATCCCGTTAATTAGTGCCGCTAGCTACGACTGCGTGTCAGCGATGTAATAATTAAATTGGGCAAAATCTGTTAAGTCCCATCAAAGACTCAAGCCCTATGGGCATATGGTACTGTAATTTATTTGTAAGTCTCTAGGTAATTAACTCTGATATGGCTTATTATTGGATAAAACCCGATTTTGTCGAATAACCATCCACAGACTAGTTGTGATGTCACCCAAGGCTTTAGGAGAAACAATTTAATTAGTGCGGTACAACTTTTGGAGTAACAAGGCATATAGAACCCCTGGTCAAAGTGAGAGTGCTCGAGCAGTTGTCAACAAAACCATGCGATTAATAACTAATCATAACTCAGTAATGGGGTTTAAACACTTGACCAAGCTTTGCTTTTGATGTGCTGTGAAGTTTGACGATTGTCCACTCCACCCACTGGCATTGCATGGCCTCCCGGCATACATCGATCGATGTATACTTATCCTCTCCTATCCATCCATTTTTTTTTTAAAAAAGGGTAGCATTAGCACCGTCAATGGCGTGCTGTTTATTTACCGCGTCTTTCGTGCTCCCCAAGAACCAACAAAATATATATACTCCAACTTGTACAATATCCCTAGAGAAACAGGCAAAGTAAAACTTGGATCGCTTCTTGATCCGGCTAGTAACAACCGTGTTGAGGTTGAGGTAAGTTTAATTGTCCAAATCAACTTACGTTACCTTTTACACTAAACCACACCAAAATTATTTCTCTCGAGTATCACGTACTCCTCGTCATATCTGACGGTCTGACCTCCTGTACACACGCTAGTGTGAGTTTGTCAAAGTACAAGGGCTCGCGTGAAAAAAAAAACAGAGAGGAGAAATATATACGGAAGAAACCAAACGAAAGGGACCTAAACCGGTGTGTAGATCTGGGCCACGGAGTCGGTCAGCAGCAGCATACTATAGCCAATCAGGGCAGTGAGTCAGGTCGCCAGGGCATTGCGATGCGCGGTTGACTCGTCACAAATGGCCAGGCCAACCTCTCCACATTGCAGGGGCAGACACGACACATCTCCTTCTCTCTCCCTGCTCGCGGCGCAGTTTGAAGTTTGAACCGGTCCTAGTTTCAGCTGCATGCGCGCTGCTAGGTTTCTCGCGTTCACCGAACAAGAAGCACAAAAACCTCGTGCCAGACAACCTGCATGAATCCGCGTGGCCAGTGCCGGGCCCAGCTCCAACCGCGGGCACTGCTGCAGTACTGCAGCTTGGTGGCGAGTCTCTGAATTCTGATCTCTATTTCAACGTGCAGGCAGCTGCTGGTCCTACGTACGTACTCCTAGCTTCGTCAATGGTCGCCAAAGCCGGGCTGTGTCTCTCTGGAGTCAGCTGGTCTGCTGTTCCTATCTCTCTCTCTCTCTCTCTCTCTCTCTCTCTCTCTAAGCTCGTGTGTGTACCTCGCCTGTCTGAGTGTCGCTAGCTCACTCTGTGTGTGTGTGTGTGTTTCTCGCGCACGTCGCCGCGAGAAACTTCCAGGGCGACGAATTGTGTGTGACTCTGTGAGTACCGGACGACTCGGCTGTCTCGGCCGACGCGGCGGTAGTGAGGCTGTCAAGTGCGTAGACCGCTCCTGGTCGACTTATTACTGTGCAAGCGAATTTTCTGACACCGGCTTTAATTATGGAGAGACCAGGAACGCATCGGAATGTGCACGGGGTAGACTATCGATTAGGGGTGGATAACGAGTCAGCTGAATTTTTTTAAAGCTTTCTTGATACTAATTTATTCTTATTTATTATAGTCTTTTGTATTGTTTAAGACCCAACTTCAAACCAAATTTAACGAGCCGAGCCGAAGTTAACCCTTGTTCCAAATCAACTAATTGTTATTTAAAAAAAATAAATATAATCGAAGTAATTTTAAAACGAGCCACCGAGCCAGCTCAACAGCTTTTTGTCCCGCCCTAGTATCGATCATATTTCATCGACATCATTCGTCTGTATCGATGTTTGCCCTGATAGCATGGATGTTCAGATGTATAACATCAAGGGTACGACTGTAATGTGAAAAATAGAAGAAAGGTGCAGAGGGGGTGTCTATAGTCTATATACACAAGATAATTGTTTTCTTTAACATGTCAAAACGTTCATCAGATCAGCGCACGTATCTCCAAGAACATGTACCGGTCAGAATACTAAATTTTATTTTAAAAGAAGGGAATTGCTAAATGACACTCAGGTGTTTTTTTTGGGTCTACGAGCACTTAATTTTTTTGTCTCATAGATATTGCCTTGTCATCTACGTTGTACTTTATCATTTACTATGCCATCGATATTTTTGTTTGTTATGTTCTTTATAGTTTGTTTTTCCCTATTTTTTTTACAAATTGTCATATTATTTTTACATAATTTAATTTGTATAAAACTAGTATATAATTGATGTAAAAAAGACCATATAGAAAAGAATAATGTTCTATTTTAAAAATTGTCACATCATTTTTTACATAACTTAACTTGTGTAAAACTATTATATAGTTAATGTAAAAAGGCAATGCGAGAAAAGAATAATGTTCCTCATCTAATACTTAAAAATTAAGTATTTTTTGATAAAATAGTAGTCAAATGGTAAAAAATAAGGTAAATTGATTTTATCCGTTTGATCTAGTTTTGAAGACTTAAAATTTAAATGCTATTTAAGTAAGAAAACACTCGGATTCTCTGGACAACCAAGAAGAATACCAAGTGCCTCATAATTAACAAAGCTGTAGTGCCAGTCCTTTCGGAGTAAATACTGGCATGTAGGTTGTGTACGTCAACGAGGCCGGCCATGTTTGAGAAGCTTAAATTTCAACTCAGGGCTACCAAAAGCTCTTAAAAAATGAAGTGTGACTTCTAGGCTTCCTGCAGAGCTTAAGGCTTTGTTTGGGAATCGAGGGTTGAACATCCTCTAAAATCCCAGTTTCTCCGACAAGCTATATATGTTTTGGAGACATGGTTTTAGATTTTCTGGACAAGCACGTGTTTAAGCTTCTCGGATAAACCAGAAAAGCTACACCCTGTTTCGGGTGTTTGTACTTTATATGGTTTGAAATAAAGCTGACGCCCCGCTAATAAAGCGTACGTAAGCCCTCTTTGTACTAAGAAGTCGAAGAACTAAACAACATCTAAACTCGCAAAGAAGGTTTTGTTGAGTAGATTTAATCGTCGAGGCACTACACATGTTGCTGTATTTTGCTAAATGGAGCATATCCAGCTAGTGTGTGTTTAAGGAAAAAGAACCCATTTTTCTTGTTTGTTACAAGGAGACTTAGTATCTCAAATAGTGTTATTTTAACTGTCTTTTAGATATACCATATCATTAAAATCCTACGCAGAGAAGATAAAGTGAGGAAAGACAAATACTATCTGATCACCAAAACCAATATAAATAATGATAGAGCGTGAGAGTAAAATATAATATAAATAGTTACGTAAATAATTTTTGAGACAGACTATTAGAAATATTATGTCTAGTGTTGTTTCTAGGTGAGTTAAAATTCTCTAAAACAATCTTAAAAGGTAAAGTTGCCTTCATTATCTAGTGACGAATAAGGGGAAAGTGCATGCCGTCGTACATGTATGCAACTTGTCCCCTCACCTGTTACCGCATGCAGATTAATTGATGGTATATATTGTACGCAGTACGTACCTTTCGTCTTGAAGAGCCGTGTAGGCGCGTTCATCTGTACAAACGGCGGCGAAAGTTTATCTGTTCCGGGAATCAGCGAACCTGGCCGCTGGATTACCTCACAACCGGCCTGCAAGCTTATCCGGCCTGGAATTGTTTTGACGCGTTGCTCGTGTCTCTTCCCACTGGAATTTACTCTCACACTTTGGAAATATAAATATAAGACATATAATTTTAAAAAATTATTTAAAAATATAGACTTATATGTATATTTAATAAGGTTTTTTACTATATCTATACTTATTCTCTCTCAAGTCTCAACCAAAACAACCATATGTATTTATTACCACCCACACAATACAATTAAGTAAGGTATCCAAGTCATTTTCTTTCGTACATTTATCAATTTCACTGTAAGTTAACTTAATTCTTATGTAAAATCAAAATACAACTTATACTCTCTCTAGTCACAAATAATTGTCGTTTTGGACATCGACGTAGTCACAAAAAACATAGTTTGGACCACTAATTTCTATTATAATATGTTTATAAAACCTAATAAAATTACAATATTATGAAATTACCTTTCGAGACAAACTACACATTTTATTCAATTTAAACATTTAAAAGGACATTAACAATCAAAGTTTTGAAAGTTTAACTACGTCTATATCTAAAATGGCAAGTATTTGTGACCGGAGGGAGTATTTCTAAACGAAGGGCACCTCGCATCAAAACTAGATAGTACTAACTATGTATGTGAACCATGGTTTAGCATTAACAGAAACAAGTTAACATATAGAGCATTCCCTATTTATATCAACTATTTAGCTTTCTAGAAACCGGCGTGCTTCCTAGATTCCACTCACTGTTAATCTCCTTTTCTTTCTCGGTCAAAATCTCAAAACTGCTGAACATTCCGTTGTTTCAACCCGATACCAAGATTCACAAGAAAGGAATAATCTTTATTACATTCTGAGCTGAAATTCGTAAACATTAATTACATCGCAATAATGTGATTATATCTGACGCATACGCCTAAAGATCACCCCTTTGTATACATAGCAAGCTGCTTTCAGACAATAGATTACAAACTTAGAGACTCAAGAGTTTCATATGTTGTCCAATTAACACAGAGACTTAAGTTGTAAAGAAAAAAAAATGACAATCTACTTATATTTCGACATGAACAGGACCTCGATTGGACGTATTTAACTTATGTAATTTCTGAATTACTGCTCATGCTTTACCAAACAGTACAGTGCAATGTTATTTCCAGATTATGCTCTGTTGGTAGCCTATCCATTTCCCTGTGAAAGTATCAGTCCACTTTAATCAGGTGCATGCATGCAATTATGGCCACTTTCCTCTCCATTCCATGAGGATCAGATAACCCCAAAGATTTTCGCACAAAGGCTGTCACATGCAATGCATCTGGGGTGTAGCACACATCACATCTTTAACCACATGAAAGCACCAAAACAAGAAAGTCAAATTGCAATATGTAGCCACAAATTGACGCCTCTTTACATCGTAATTAAGGAGGGAGCAGCTAGACAGAACATTGCTTCTTCTGGCATGTCCTCTCTAGGGCATAACATAATTAGTATGCACTTGCCAAAACAAAAAAGAAGATTAATTTACAGCAAATTAAGCAAGATTGGAGCATATATAAAAGAAGAAATAAAGCAAACGATTCAAGCAAGAGATCAAGAGTTATAAGCTACCATGCCTGCGTCCGAGGGAAGCAGGCAAGCAGGGAGCAAAAACGCTAGCTAGGTTAGCGCGAACTCTATGCATTGCTTCTTAAAAATCACGTGTGGATGAGACGCTGCTACGACGTCCCTAGCTCTCTTGCTGTTGGTCATGTCGTCCTGCTCCGGCGCCGCCGCGGATCTCGGCGCCGTCGTGAGCAAATCGACGCCGAAAAGCCGCACAGACTTAATGGGGGTCGGTGCGGCCACCGCGTTGACAAAGGTTGTGGTCTTTGGCCGGAGCTTGCAGTCGATGAAGAGCTGCTTGCCCGCGAAGCGGTAGAACCCGACGACGTCACCGGAGTGCAGGCCCTTCTCCTTGACGAAGCGGCTCCACCCCTTGGTGAGCACGTAGCTCTGGCTGCTGTTCCAGTAGGAGTACCGGAACCTCCACACCTTCCCCGCGGCGTCCTCGAAGTTAAGGAGCACGCCCTTGCACTCGCCGGAGCCGACGCCGGTGGTGTCGGCGGCCGGAAGATGCAGTGGGAAGTGCTTCTCCGCGTGCTGCTTCGGTATCACCAGCCGGTTCAGCTTCCCCACGTCGCTAGGCGTCACCGTCTTGTCGAAGAGGTGCTCTCGTGCGGCCGTGAAGTGCGCCGGAGGCGACGAGGTGGGGATCTTGGGAGGCGACGGGGAGGAGGCGGCGAAGGCGCGCTTGTTCTGCGCGAGCTCGTCGAGGTAGGTGTGCTTGCGGAGCATGTCGACAACCTCGGCCTTGGACAGGGCGGCGAGGAACCGGAGCTCCGCGGCGGCCTCAGGGTCGGACTCGGAGAACGGGCGGAAGTTGGTGACGGCGTCGCGGCCGCGGAACCTCTGCGCCGCCACGTCATAGGCGCGCGCGGCCTCCGCCTCCCCCGTGAACGTGCCGAGCCACACGCGCTGGTGCCGCTCGTAGATCTGCGCTCCCCACCGCCCGTTCGGCTGCGGCACCACGCCCTTGTACTTGGACGACGGCAGCTTCCCACCTCCACCCCCGCGCCCCGCGGCCCCCGAGTCCGCCTCGGCGCCCGGCTCCGCCGCGTCCATCACCGCGCTCGCGCCGCTGCCCACGCGCTGCAGCGGCTTCACCGCCACCGCCGGCGCCTTCTTGCCCGTGGATGCGCCGCTGCTCGCGTCGTCCACGAGGCAGCTCGTGCTGTCCATCTGATCACTAGGATGCTCAGAGAGACTAGTAGCTAGCCAAAGCTGTATGGAAGCGATGCGGAGAGGTGAAATGAAGGTGTGTGATATATAGGAGGTGAGTGTACCAGTATAAACCGTAACCACACTATATACTACGTGTACATGGGCATGTGGTTTTATTGTTTGTGCTTTGGAGCTCTAGGGCCACGGCACCGTGCCTTTCCCACTACATGTCCACG